>JBAMCJ010001546.1:0-556881 GCA_037075205.1 Drosophila prostipennis
TCAATCAATTTATCGAAATACAAATTTCGGAGATATATTTCTAAAAAAGTTGAAGAACTTTGCTAAACCTAAATCACTGATATATTTTCTGATATATTAAATAATCCATGTATTTGAAAATTAACTCAAAGTCAAACCCAATTAGTTATCGCTCAAATTAATTATCGATAACTTGGAACACTTTTCGATTTTTAATACTTCTCACAAAAGATTCGATTGGACTATTTTTTTGATATCGGAGTGCTTTTCCTTACGTGGGGAATTATCCCATGGTGACTGTGCGTATGTGAGGTCCACTAGTGTGTGTCTACATAAGCACACATGATGTGTCTGTGTGTGTGTGTGGGCCATGGCAAACTGGAAACTTTGCAAATGAATGGCAAGGCATTGGAAATAATGAGCCGTATTTACATTTCAAAGCGCTCACACAGGCGTAGAGCGGTAAAAGTTTTTAGCCTTCACCCAACGGGTCGAAATCAGTTACGGAACTCTCAAATAGAGAAGGATTGCGTATGAGGAGGGATAAGCAACCAACAACCAGGGGTGGAAGTACGAAACACACATACACACACACATACATACGTACGTACGTAGATGGGGTCAACTAAATCTCCTCCAGAGTTGTGGGGAGTAAATTGCGAAAGCTTTCGGTGGCAGGATTGCATATAATTTGTTTTATGGCCATGGCGTGCACATTAAACGCGCACTTAATCACACGCAATGGGCGTGGCATCGCCGCCCACCATCGTCGACGTCGTCGTCTGTGGCGACAAATCAAATTGATTTCGTTTTTCTGGTTTCCCTCCTTTCCCTACGCTTTTCTTTTTTGCCCCTTTGTTGTGCTGTTTTGCGCCTTATTAAATCACTTTTATTGCCATTGAAATGTGCAGAAAGTTTTGCTTTTGCGGGGGCGAAATATGCCGTATATGTAATATGATTTTTAGCTGCTTGCCAAACAGAAAAAAAACCAAAATTCATATTTATGAGAAAATGTTCTTGCTCTGTTCGATTGACGAAGGAGTAAACGATATTGTGGCGGAATATTTCGAGGAACCCACGGGCCATTTGGTCGGCGGTTGTCCATGGTGAAGCATTCATTTGGCCCACGGCCGCCACACCATCTCACTGCCATCTCGAATATCGAATGTCGCAGGAGATGTGTCTTTGTGCGCCTGACAACCGCCACACAAATAGACAAGACAAACACTAGAGGCTCTGGATATTGAGTCACTGGCTTCGGATTCCGACTCAACTTTCGACAGATGACTCTCTCTTGACTTCAGCTTGGTCGAGAGTATCGCATTCACGCACAGAAAAAAAATTCTATATGAATTAGGGTCATTTCTACCTTATTTCATATCAATAAATAGCAGATATGATAATTTTCAAATTTATGATTCAAACACATCAACTTGATATTTTATCATTTCATAAAAGCTAGAAAAATACTGTTGTAAATACCAATGTAGTATTTTTTTAACAAATATTGTAAAATCAGATAACATCAAAATGACAAGACAAACATCATATCAAAATGATATGAATAACTTGGTCTGTAAAAAATATTAAATTAGCCTACACATATCAATCTGATCTTAAGTCAATTTTTTTTCTGTGAAAATAAAAAAATTGGGTCCCAAAACTAACTAAAGCGCCCTTTTTTTTTTTTTGAGCTAGAAATATGATGTATTTTGCCTTCATATTTTCCAAGCATTTCTCAAGAGGTCGTGGTATAATGGCGCTGCTTAAAAAATGTTGAACCATTCTCCACCATTATCCTTTTTTCCGCCAGCCTAATCTGCAAGCGGCAAAGAGTTTCCAGCCAAAAAAAAAGGAAATAATATAATAAAAGAAATACCACCGACCCCTAGATTTAGCCACAGCGTTTCAGCGAGGCGTGTAATTAAATTTTCATGCCACCTGCCTGAGGGGTGAATTTGAAGGGGGATTGTGGGCGTTGATGGGGGGTTTATGAGGGCGGAATATGGGAGTGGCACCACACAAAGAATGCAAATTGTCGGGGCTATTCCAAAATGCAAGCATCAACGCCTTCGAATGCAGCCAAAGCAGACGGAAGTAAATGCAGCAGCTTCCTTTTTCCCCTCTCCACATTTCCATTTTCCTCTTTCCGCTAGTATTTTCTTCTCACCTGCCACTCGACAAAAACGACACTCAAGTGGTCAGGCGTTAACAGGTAGGAGCTCTGTACTTGGGTATAAATTGCAGCCAAGATGCTTGGTGACCACATTTTGGGGTTTTTTAAATAAAATATTTATTTTTGCATATTTACTTTATGCATATTAATATGGGGGACATATCATTAGCAACTCTCTTAGTTTATAGCTGTTGAAAAAAAAACAAACTTTAAAAATCCACTATAAATACAATTTTTTCAATAAATTTTTTCGAGTTTTTGAGACGGCTTACAGTTGACCAAAATTCATATTTTCAACTTTCTTTATCTTTCCGAAATTACTTATCCAGTCATATTGATCTGCATGGTTAAAGTTAAGCTCTGATCCATTGACTTTAAAATATAATTAAATGTAGCCCAATTGGGTGGATACTAGCCGAGATATGAATAAATAAAAAAAATCGAAAAAAGTCCGAAATATTTTAATTTTTTCAACTTTAAAAAATCTTTAAAAAAAGCTATGCCATCGAAGAAATATAAGTGTTTTTTTCTGACACTAATGAGTATATAACCTGTCTATTCTCCCAAAATAAAATACCCTGTAATTCAGCTATTCCCAGCAAGCTGTGGGCGTATGTCTATTTAACTTGCCAGATTCGATTGGATAAACAAACGAAACAAGCAAACAAAACAACAGCCTTCGAGCAACAACACAAACAGACGACGACGACGACCGGAGAACACAACTGGAATAGACTAAGGGGACAATAATTTGCTATTGCGATTTTTGCTCACCCCCTAACCATCTACCTAACCATAAAAGTATATATACATATATATTTCGCCAAGATGCCGATGGTGATGCCATGTCGCTCGCGGGCCGCCATGAAACTGCATGCGGATTGTTATGATCGCCTAAAGAAACCGATTTATTTGGAAGCGCCCAAGCTATCGACCGTCGAGGAGGAGCGAAAGTGCGGCGTACGCAAGGATAAGCCCGTAAATCCAAAGGTCCCAAGGCGACCCTTGCCGCCGGGCACACGGGAACCGAATCCCGTGGTCATTCCCGGGCAGAAGGTCATGCGTTCGCCGGTGGGCGGTGGAAAGGCGCCGCCACGCAATCGCAAATACGACGGGGCCAAGGCCACATTCTTTCACATCAAGGGTCAATCGTGGGAGTCCAAGGGCTATGCGGAACTCTCGCCGGGAGAATTGGATCGCATGCGGGCATCGAGGCCGCGAACCACCGAGGAGCGACGAGCGGAACAGGATCGCCGGATGGAGGAGCAGCAATATCACACCGCCGAGGCGGAACGTATGCGTAATTACTTCCATGACATCGACGAGCAGCGGCGGGAAAAGGAACGGGAAACCGAGAAGAGAAACGATGACGAGGCCGATGAGGATGTGAATGAAGAGCGGCGAGTCGAGGCCAAAAGATTGCAGGTGAGTTTGTTGTCCATCGAAAGGAAGAGTTTGTTAATAGCCACTTTAGATATTGAAATCGACTAAAGCGATTGGTCTCTTGGTTTGATAAAAAATATTGTTTTAAATATTAATATACCATTGCCGTTTTTATACCCGTTACTCGTAGAGTGAAAGTATTCGTGCAAAGAATATATATTCTTGAGTCCATCTGTCCGTATGAAAGCTGAGATCCCGGAAACTACAAAAGCTAGAAAGTTAAGATTAACCACACATTTTTTTGCGCTTAATACGCAGCGCAAGTCTGTTTCAGCCGAGCGCCACGTCCACTTTAACGCCAAAATCGTCTTAAAGGACTTTAAAATCTGTCTGGCACTCACATCTTTAAAGATTATGGAAAACTATAAATGCAATTTTGTTGTGTTTAAAAATACCTATCAAAATGTAGAGCACATTTTTTTAATCGGACCATTCATTAAAAAGTTATGATCAAAAATTGAAACAGCCGCTAGATTAAGCCATAAAACAGCCGCTAGATGGCGCGAGTAGCTTTGATGACAGCATCTCCATCTTTTATCTCCCTTGCAATCCCTTCAGCCGAGTAACGGGTATCTGATTGTCGAAGTTCTCGACTATGGCGTTCTCTCTTGTCTATAATAATAAATATCGACTTGATATTTGTAAATCGGATCGGATAAAAATCGATTATAATAGTGAATTTTAAAAATTGTTTCTTAGTCAATAATTTCATATCATTATCATTGAATAAGGTTACATATTTTTTATCGGCTTAATATGCGTATATCCAAAAATATCGATTAATTCGATCGACATTGCACCCATAACATATTTCTGCTTTTCCATATTGCAGGTCCTTCATCGCGCCCTCGATGCCAAATACGAGTCCGATGTGCGGGTAAAAGACGCCACTCGTGCCATTTCGGAGGCCAAATGCAGTGCCATGTGGACGGCTCAGATTCAGGAGCGCAAACTGCTGAAGCGCATCCAACTCGACCACGACGAGGAGATGGCGCGCAAGAATCGCGACTACAACAATGCCAAATGGGGCACCGTGGAGCAGCAGGATCAGGCCGAGGAGGAGCGACGCCGGCAGTTCGGGAACGCGGTACGCGAACAGATCAGCGACCGCGAAAAGCTGCGATTCCTCGCCCAAGATCGCCTGCGCATGGAAGCTCGAGACTTGCGGGCCGCCGTCGATGAGTACAAGAGGGCCGAAACGGCCGAGGGCGAGTCGCGATCCCGTCGCAAGCTGGCCTACCGCGATGAGCTGAACAAGTACACCAAGTTGCATCGCAATTTCGTGCGCATGATGTGCGAGCAGGATCAACGGGACGAGAACCGGGCCTACGAGTATCTGAAGCTCAAGGAAAAGGAGCTGAGACAGCAGCGGGCGGAACGCGAGGCCATCGAGGCGGACGAGAAGCGCAAGCGGGATGTCCTCTTTGCGGTGGGCCAAAAGATCCTCGACGCCAAGGACAATCGCGAGGAGATGCATTTCCTGGCCGAGCACGAGCGACTCGAGCGCAAGTACAGGGAAAACGAAAGAAAGGCCGCCGAGAAGGAGAGGAAAATGGCCGCCGAGCTGAAGCGTGCGAATATGGAGCAAATGGACCACCTGAGCCAAATGAAGGCCTGCTACTATGTGCAGCGTGAGCGGGAGCTCAAGGAGATGATCCAGTACCGGGCGAAGCTGGAGGATCAAATGAAGCGCGAGGCCGACGAACAGGCCGCCAAGAAGGCCTGTCTTCGCAGCAGCGTCTCGTGCCAAATTGAGGAGCGCGAAAAGGCTCGGCGCCGCGAACTGGAGGAGGAGCACCTGGCCTTCGAAAGGGAGAGGGCGGCCGAGGCTCAGCGGCAGAAGGAAATCGATACGGTGATCACCGTCAAGCTGGATGATCTACAAAAGCGCGGTTGTCTGCCAAACTTGGCCGTGCGTTCGCTAAAGGGTCGCGTCGAAAATGCCGGCAACAAAAAGAAGCTGGGCTCGGAATTCAGTTAAATTAGAGTTTCTGTGATGCCACCTCCTAAAACACACTACACACACACCACACACACACTACGCACACGCTCTCAAGTTGACAATGGCATAGATGATGGCTTTTCCAGCTTGGCGGAATTAAAACTTGCTGCACATGGTATATCGTATAAACCACTCTGTGGTGCCAACTTTTCTGTGCTCAGTGGGCGGGTGTTTGTTGTCAATTCAATAAGTTAAAACTGCAGACCGCAGACATAAAGACATATAGACAGATAGACAGACAGAAATAGAAATAGAAACGAGTGGCACTCATTAAGCCGCAGCTGATAGAGCAAACAAAGTTTTTTCTATCGTTTCCTTCTCTCCTCACATAAATGCACATAAATAAATATACACACACATTCCAGGACTCAGTGCAACTAAAAGTTAACTTTATCGTGCGGCATTTGCAGCTGCAAAAATAATTAGCCATACAAGTTTTGAAAAAAATGAAAAATATATATATGTGAGTATTTTAAAGGCAGATGGGAGAAGGTAGCACTAAAGCTTTTCAATTAAATGAATAACTGGCTTGTTAGGGCAGCCTTTTAAGTACTTAGTACAGCAAGTTAATTGCAACGAAAGTGTGGTTTATTTTAAATTTCAATTAACATTTGTTTAAAGCAAGAGAGGCCGATATAGTCGACTATCAGATATCCGTTACTCAGCTAAAGGAAGTGCGAGGGAGTTGGAGATATGCAAGCAGCAAAGCGACTGCTTGCACTGCTTGACTTCCATTTTTTGCTCATAACTTCTTAATGAATGGTCCGATTTGAAAAATTTCTTCTACATTTCGATAGGTATAAAGAATCCAAGGATCTGCATGGTGAAAACCAACTGTCTTGCTCTTAAAAAACATAAATCTTAAAAATAAACCAAGCCAAACACGTAGCAAATCACGTATAAATCACAAAAGGGGCGCCTCAGCCACGCCCCTTCGCACGAAGCTATCAATTCTGTAAAGTCAGAGAACAGAACGCCGAGATTAATTGAGTTGGATAAATTTCGCCGGGCTAATACGTCTTTGGGAATTAACCCACGATAGATGAGTGGGGGCTAAAACTGGGACACAGGCGCACACACACACTCGGATTAGGGTAAATTAAGTTGAGTGTAAGTAGGGAGCATTTGTTTCACTTAAATTTCCTTAAAGCGAAATTAATTTCACTTGGCCGACTATTGATTTGATTTTGTGAATTTTCCCCACAGATAGCTGGCACGAATGGGTTAAGCTGACCGTGACTGCATGGCTGTGGGTCATTTCTCATGGCGGTCGGCAGAGGGTTAATGATGCAGAAGAATATCGCCCTTGAATGTACCAAAACGTCAAAACACAAAAACACAAAAAGACGAAATGGACGGGGAATGGTTTTGTAAGCGGGTTAAGGCCGAGATGAATGTGTTTCTGGTTCTGGTTCTGGGAGTTAAACGGGGAGAGATGCCTTTCCATGGCTTAAATACTTGCCATGATGTAGCATTTATGGGCACACATACACACACGCACACGCTTCTTCACAATATAATTGCCAGTTCCTGCCAGTCGAACACAGAACCAAAATCATAGAGTTCTTTTCTAAACAGCTCGGCAAACTAAAAAAGAATTCTTTTAATAAAAATACAGCTGCGGGCGTAATAATAGGACATCTTTTCTGGAAATTCCAAAAATCACTAAAGGTTTTCAAAATTCAAGATTTTTAAACTAACTATTTGTAAAAAAAATTTTTAAATTTTCAATGGAAATATATTGAAATTGCTATACTCTATTTGAAAAACAAAATTAATAATTTAATATGGAACAATTTTTTTAAACCATCTTTAGTGCTATTATTTCGTACGCATGTGTTTACATGTTATATATGTGGCATATATGTATACCAGCGGTCGGCAGAGCCCTATTAAGTGAGCATAGGGATTTGCTCTGCCCACGCGCTGCTCGCTCACGTATAACGTAGAACAGCGGTCTGCACACACACATCGATGAGCTGCCCAGTGCAAATTACTCACACAAATATAAAACAAAATGTCATCGTATGTGTGTGCCGACCGCTGATATATACACACACGCATTTGAAAAGACCCTGCAGTTCCATTCAGCGCTTTTTTAGCAGTGAATCACTGCTAAAAACTGAGCACTAAGCGCTCAATCACTGCTGAATTTGTATGAAAAATAGCGGTGATTTTAACATGGGCATGTCCTAGGGGCTCATCACTGCCAGAAACTAGCGCTTTTTTAGCACCTGTTCATCACCATTTTTCAGCGCCTAATTCATCACTAAATTAGGCGCTTTTTCAGCGCCTAATTCATCACTAAATTCGGCGCTTTTTCAGCGCCTAATTATCACCCAAAATCATCACCTATTCACTGCCCATTTTCATCACCTGTTCACCGCCCATTTTCATTAAAAATATGTTGAATTTTATCATTAGGTTTATTTCTCTTCAATTCATTTTTACTACATAATTTTTTATAAATTATTTTCATACTTTTACATTAAATTAATAGATTTTTACAAACTACGGTGACTTGTAGGGCTCTTCGGCACGTTCTTAGCTTCCGGAGTCTTGGTGAGCTGCATTTTCGCGCATGGAGATTTTTCACGCACCTCCGCATCCTCTCCGGAGGCTCTGCAGGCTCTACCTGACCAATGGGATCTGAATTTGGAAAATATATATTTTTATAATATTATATAAAGAGACAAGAACGGTAAAACTTACTTAGCAGTGCAAGAATAACATCCTTCTGGGCTGTAGGACAAAATGATTTAATCTGAAACGATATTGTTTATGCACCTTGTTCCGTCAGCTTGACCTAAAAATATTAAACAATAAAACATACGTACTCTAAAAATGAGAAGCTATAATAATTAAGACAAGACAAAGTATTAATACCTTTGAAAATTACTTACCTAAAAATGTATTCTTGATTAATAGCACTTTTGTTTGAACCCAAAAACAACTTGTCACAGCTAGAACGCAATTGAAAAACGCGGAACAAAGGCGTCTGCCTTTGAGAAATATAAAAACAATACTGAGCGAGAAAAACAACATCTGCAATTTCAATCCCTCTTGTTGTTCTTTTCCCTTTGTCACGATCGCGCTTGCCTAACTTGTCTCTACCTGCGCAGAGAGAGAGAGAGATTGAGAGAGAGAAATTTGGGAGAACGTCGTCTCTGGCGCCGTTTCGGTCGGCTCTGCCGGCGACTCTGTCGGCCTAGTGATGATTTAGTGATGAATTTCATCACCTGTTCCTCACTATTTTTAGGCGCTCATTCACTGCTTGTTCAGCACCTTAATTTCGTAAAGAGATAGTTTTTGAGAGAGGGGGTTGGTGAGAGAGTCGATTCTGCCGCGGCGCTGCCGGCGTCGCAGCCGACGCAGTGCTATTAAGCGCTCGGTCTGAATTCGGGAACTGCAGGGGAGGGTAGCTGTGTGCATGTGTGTGTGTGTTTGGTAAAAACAAACAATAGTAAAACTGATTAAGTCGGGGAAAACCACATCAAGCTAAACGATGATGAAGAAAAGACCAAAAGATTACGAACGTTGAACGCCAAGCACAAAAGAGAGAGACAAATGGTTGAAAGAGGGAGAGGGAGAGAGAAAGAGATGAAGAAGGACATGTGGGGAAAGTTAACTTGATGCGGGCCAAGGATATACAAACACACATGGTCACTGGAGATGAAAACGAGGTCCGAAGAATAAAAGAATACAACAAGAAAATTCTACCACATATCGAATAATTGAAAGGATATACCTACACATATGTATGTGTGTAGTAAATGGTCAGGGGAGGGGGTCTGCTGCGACAATTTGTAAGATATGATAGTAATGCTCTACAGCTCTGCCTCCTTTTTCCCCCTTTTACATTTGCCCCGTTTTTTTTCGTTTTTCCTCCAACAATGACAGCAAAATTAGTCATTGTCCTCGGCTTCAGCTCCTGTCATTTGCATATATGTGAGATAGTCATCTGTGGGTGTGTGTGTGAGTGTGTTTTGCTAGTCCTGACAATTATGTACAATTTACTTTGCATAACACTCGAAAGCAGAGGTTTAAAAGCCAGCCCAGGAATGAAGAGACTGGCACAAAGACCTGGCCAAAGCCAACTAGTTAGCATATTTGTTGTTCAGTCCCCCAAGTGGCTTTAGACCCAAGGAATTCTCACAGGAAAAAAAACTGGGAAAAGGAAAAAGGAATGGTAGAGAGGAAACAGAAACAGAAACTAGAAAAAATTAAAGCGAGGTAGCAGAAAAAAAGAAGTTAACCCAACAATCTAAACAAAAGTAAAAAGTTTCGAGAGTTCCAACCGCATGGAAGGTAGAATTTTAAACTGTGCGCTCTCTCTCTTTCACTCAGCACAAAAGTAAAAAAAAAAAAAATATTTAAAAAAAATATCGGCATCCTTTTCTCGAAATAAAATATGCAAGAATCTGTATGTTATTGTAGTTTTGGATGTAACCTTACTAGTACTCTTCGGACACCACACGTGTGCGATTGTGTTAAGTGGTTTCGCAGCTGCAAAAAGTTGGGAATTATTAGAGCCGGGCTTAACAATACAGAGCGAGAAAAAACAGGTGACAAATTGCTGGCAAATATGTGTGATAGAGATAAAGAGAGAGAGAGAGGGTGGGTATTTCTTCTTTTGGGTTGAAATGGTGCGCTATGAAGAAAGGATTCGGGTGATTTACGTATAAAAAGTGCATAAAGGTGGAAAATATTCATGTGGTGACCACTTCTCTGAGCAAATCGTCTAAGTATATATTTTTTTCGGATAATTAGGGGTTTTGATCGTGATATATGCTTAATATTTTTCAGATTAATCAAGGTGAAAACTATAACCGTTCTATGGTGAAAAGTGCACGCCGAAGGACCAAATGTGAGAGCCTGAAGTGAGGGGTGAAGAGAAAAGAACGGGTAAACAGTGAAAACAGGCAGGTGAAAAATTAAAAAAGGCAGAAAATGAAATCATGTTCGAGAAATGTTGTGCAAATTAATTTTTTTAGACAATCTTGTACTAAATACATTTTGAAAACCCTTATTTGCTTTTTTTTTGTGTCGGTTTTTGCTTTTTGGTTAAGGTTTCATTTCGTTTTTTGTTAGACTTTCTCTTTTCAGTTTGTTGGCTTATATATTCTTTTTTGTTTGTTTTTTTTTTTTTTACTTTTTGCTAACCTTGTGTGGGGTGTTTCGCTTTGGACAATTTTGTGATTTTGGTTGCATTTGGTTCGATTGTTGGTGATTGCTGAATTTGAAAACTGATTTTGCTTTTATTTCGATTTGATTTGGCTTTGCTTTTTGATTTTTGATTGGTGATCTTTTGTTTCTTTTTGATTTGGCGATTTTTGATTTCGATTGGTTTTTCTATTCTTTTTGATATATATTTTGAGATCGATTGAAGTGCAATATGGTGAAGGGCTGTACAGGTATGATAGCTGAGATATCGAATTGATGTTGAGTAGTGATCTGATCTGAATTAGAATTTTTCCGATATGCTATAGATGCGCTTAACGCTAACGCACTTGCGTCGCAGTCGCTCGCACTCGATTTCCCTGAAGTCGGCGTGCGAATTGGCGCCCAACGTCGTTTGTCCCGCAACGCTAAGGTGATGCAGATGCTCCTGTCCGGTGGCGATGTCGTCGATGGCGATGTGATGTATCCTGGTCAACAGCTGTTGTCGCGTGGCAGCGCAAATATCCGGCTCGCTGGTGGCTCCTCCCACGTACGAATGCTGCTCCTCCCGATCTGCGCTGTCCTCCTCCTCCTCCTCCTCCTCGTCGTCCTCTTCACCTGGCGAATACTGCTGCTCCTCGGACTCTACAAGATCGTCTAGATTCTCGGCCAGATATTGTATCTGCTCTTCTTCGCACTGCGGACACTGTGATTCCTCGGGTTCCTGTTTCTGTTCAGACCTTTGAAGATTTCTATTTTGATTCTGATTGTGACTGTGATTGTGATTCTGACTAATGATAGCTCTCTTCAGCTCAACAAATAGTGGTGACTGCAGCTGCAATGGTGGCACCACCACAGCCGGTTGTCCCGGCTGATCGAAGAGACTGGCGGGTAACTCGCCACCGGCACCGGGCAAAGGTTGACTGGTTATAACGGCCGCCTGCCCCAGGACACTGTGATGATGGCCCGAACCGGCTCCGGCCTCGGGATGTATGCGATTATCCGAGTTGGTCGATGAGAACTTCGAGAGTAGCGATCTGGAGCTGACCTTGTTCTTCAGCTGCTGTTGCTGCAGATAGTAGTAGTCGCGGGGCAGGGAGTTGGTGGCATGCAGTGGATCCTCTGGATCGTAATAGCCCAAGGCGGCGGGACGAAATAGACCAGGAGTGCTTAGGGAATGATGTTGATTTTGATTGGACTGCGACTGGGATTGCGACTGAGATTGCGATTGAGATTGCGATTGGGATTCCTGATCGTATGAATCGCTTATAACACTGGCCGTGGAGGCGGTGGGCGTGGTCGTGCTGCCCAATGTCGACTGCGAACCGGCGGCAGCGGCCGCGGCTGCGGCGGCGGCGGCAAATTGAGCGCCCAGCAATGGCGTCAATCCGGCTAGGAACTGCTCCTGCTGCTGCTGCTGGCGCTGTTCGTCGAGTTCACGGCGATAGGCCTCGATTTGATCGCTGGGCGATGGGGTATTACTGTGGATGCAGCCCTGAAAGAAATCCAATGCCTCGTACAGGATGAAACACAGGCCCAGGACGAGGAATGTCTCCATCATAAGTAGCAGCTGGTAGCCATTTAAATGTTTGCCGAGCGAAACGGAACGGAACGGAAGCGGAAACGAGACGAAACGAAACGGAACGGAACGTGGCGAAACGAAACGAAACGGAAATGAACGCGCGTCACCGAGAAAAACGGAACGGAAAAAACCTTTTCTACTCGATTTCAATTTCGTCTCTTGGCTTTCGCTTTATTTTCAACACTTTGGCACTTCATTTTCCCTCATTTGGCTTCTCTTTTGTATCAGTTTTTTTTCTTTTTAGATTTTTTTTTTTATTTTTTTTTGTCTAGGGGTTGGGCTTTATCCTTGGCTGAAATTGAAATTGAAACCGAAGCGTTTCCTTTGTTATTCAATGCAAATTAATTTCGAATTTGTTTGGCGTTTGTTTTGTCGGCTTTCTTTCGGCCTCTGCGCACTTTTCATTTGCATAAATTAAATACGTAATTTATATATACAATATAAATGTGTATATATTTTTTATTTATTTGATTCTTTTTAAAGATTTCTCGTGTGCTTTTGTTGTAGTTTAAGGAACAGGCAGGCAAACGCACATACATTGACACATACACATACCAGTACATTTACGTCTATATATATATATATGTATATATTTGAAAAAGTGTATTTCGAGTATATACTATATGTAATTATTTACAGCAGATCTGGCCAGCAGCTAAGCAGATAGTGACCAAAGTTCTAGCTTTGTTTTTAGTGTTTATTGTGCTCTGTGTGTGTGAAAAGTTTGCAATGGCTTTTTTGGCATCGGTGTGAGTGTGCTGAAATTTCGAATTCATAAAAGAAACATAAAACTCGAGACCCCAAGGGATTGTCGATTCCATAGAACAGCTCGTAAAGCCCTCGAATATAAAAGCTGGCAACTTTTTAAACAGAATGATAAGGGACGACACAAAATGTCAGGAATACTCAAAGGCCCAAATAGTTAAATTTGAAAAATAAAAAAACAAAAACTACCTTTAAAAGCGAGCGGCGAAAAAGCCGAAGAGCCTTACATTTAATCGATACGTTTACCCCTAAGAGCCAATCCAAACTGTCTGGCAACTGAATGTGCATAAATGTGAATTATTTCACAGAACGACTCAAACTCATGCCTTATTCATGGTGAAATTGAAGTTTGAAGCAAGATGAAATATGCTTGTTTATGCATTGGACATTTTGCACTATTTGTACATCCCAGTTCCCTTTCGGCTTCTCAGTAAAACAACTGTTTTCGTTCGAGATTTTGTTGCACTTTTTATGGTCAAAGTACCAAATAAATTTGCCTGCTTTTTCTTTTATTTACTAGCCAGGCATGCCAATAGTTTTCGGTTTTTTCGGGCTGCCGCTGTCATTATTATACCGATTACTGTTGGATTGTCGGTCGTTTTGGAGTGCTTCGCTCCGATTCGAATGGTCCATGCAATTGAAATATATTTTGAAATATTTCGCATATTTGATTAACTGACAGCCATGAAAATGTAATGGACTTTAACTCCAATGTATACAACTTCATGGGTGGTAAATAGTGCCCTTATGCGGGGTTAAAATTTCAATTGAACTGATTCGACATGACTTCGATAGATATTTACAATCATTTAACTGGCATCAAAGTCATAATAATCAACGAAAAAAGTACGAGTAATAATCATAAAAGAATTTTCGTGTGGTTTTACACAGCTGCCCCTTTTTTTTGGCCATACAGTGGGGCAATGATGCGGAAAAGGGCTAAACCGAAGTCAGGGTCGAGTTCTTCCCTTTTTTTTTGGGTAACCCCCTTCAGTAATACACCGTGGCCAATCCCCAAGCGCAAAAAAAACCCGGGTTCCCATCAAAATGCACAACGTGTCGTTATTTATGCCCAACCCTGTTCTCAAATCCTCTTTCTAACCACTTC
This sequence comes from Drosophila prostipennis, assembly GCA_037075205.1. Taxonomy (NCBI): domain Eukaryota; kingdom Metazoa; phylum Arthropoda; class Insecta; order Diptera; family Drosophilidae; genus Drosophila; species Drosophila prostipennis. The sequence continues at coordinate 14,216 of JBAMCJ010001546.1, forward strand.
GGCTTAACCCTTAGCATGACAAAGCGGGCTTCGGGTCCCAAATGGACCCCCAAAGCGGAGGGCAAAACACAGAGGAGAATGCATAAGCCGCGAAACGAATTGAGAAGGCCAAAACAGGATATACGAAATAAAGGAGTTTATTAAAGCCATGGCACAGCAAGAAATTACTTTTTACTTGGCAAATGGGATTTCTTTTAAAGAAAAAAAAATGAAATCGACATAAAAAGTAAAATAACACATTTTTAAATATTTTTTATTTGGCCTATTTTAATTTATAAACATAAATTACCCAAATTGTAAAACATATGAACGCAAGTTTTTTACCGAATTTAAATGAATAATAAAAAGGGCTGACAAGTTTTTGTACATCAGCTGAGAAATTAAAAGCTCAACATTTAACAGTAAATCACAAGGCTAATGAATGCCCTCAATAAATTATGGATGACAGACGGATATTATGCAACTCAAACCGAAAATTCGGCTCAATTTGCTGAAAAACTTTTTCGCCCGATTTGTTTTGATTTCTGATGTCGAGGCACTCTCTAATTAAATTTTTAATGTGTGCGAGGGGGAAAAAGAAAAACTTTTCCGGCTGCTGCTTGGAAAACTTCAAACAAATTCCAAGTAATTGCACATTGAAATTGACAGAGACAGGGACAGCAAGATAGCGAGATAGAGAGAGAGAGAGGGAGACGGCCACAAGGGGTTAAAAAGAGACGGGGCACAAAACTGCAGTCTGTGGGCCAAGTTAAGGGCACATTGTTATGCCCATGTTCAACTTTACATGGCCCATAGTCTGTACAAAGTTAGTCCAGGAACAACAAAAACAACAAGATGCTAACGAGGGACACAGAAACAGATATACATTTTTATATACATATATAAAGAGCGAAGGAGATGTCCATAGGGTGTGCGAAAGGGACGGATAGAGAGGGAGAGTGCTGCCTGAACGAGTACAGCTTAAAATTGTTATCAACAATTTAATCATTGAAAACCATTAAAACAGCAAACAACAAGAACTTTCTCCTCTCCCCCTTTTCACCGTGATTTTTCCAACAGTTTTTCCTCAGTTTTTCTGCACTTCTTTCCCTTTTTTGTTGTTGTTGCAGTTGTTGCTTTAATTGCTATACACAATGCAGCTGTGATTATGGTCACCAGAAGTGAAGAAGTGAGACGGCAAGAGTGCAAGAAAGAGACGGTGCTAGGAGACACGGAATCCATTAATTTCATTTCGCTATTTTTCTTTTTATTTTAGCTTTTTTTGTTTTTTATTTTTTAAATTAAATTCCACAGTTTGTGCATTTTTTCCCCCATCTTTTTCCCTTTACATGGCCTTTAATTAGAAACAGAAAGAGACTGGGCGGCGGTGAGTTGGTCTGGCTGGAAAACGGGGTGCCATTACATCTGCGTCAGTCATTTGTTTTCGTCACACACGAGTTCATGTCATGGTCAACACATGCAAAGACAACAAACAAAATTAAAATGCGGAAAACCCCGCAATGCAAGAAAGTCGTACTGTAAATTCTCTAACGGAAAATAGAAAACACTTTTAAATACTGGGAGTCATCAATAACGTAGAGGTCTTCTGAATGTTCAAGATTTACAATAATTTATTAATTTCTAATTCCAAAGATGTAAGTACGCGGCTGTTGTGTGATCGATATGAAATAGGATCAGTTCTACCTTATTTCATATCAATAAATGCCGATATGAGTAATGACAAGTTTATGATTCAAACATATTAACTTGATATTTTATCATGGGAGTTATTTCAGAAAAATGATTAAAATACTATTTTAAAATACCAACTGTATTATTTTTGAACAATTTTTCATTATTGGTAATAATAAGATATACTTAATCTTTATTCATATTAATATGATATGAATAATTTGATCTTTAAAAATATAAAATTGATCTGCTCATATCAATCTGATCTTTCCTGTATACTCACTGAAAAATCTAGGAATCGGAAAAGACGAAAAAAGGAATTTTAAAAATAAATTATTGATTATAGATTAATTGAGTATACAAGACCTGAAATTTTAATCAGATATTTATTAGAATTATTGGGAGATTATGAATGACTCCGAGAAGAAACCCAAGAATAAATTTTGTATCCAATAAGTTTCGTTTTTTCTTCTTATTTTATTTTTTTATTTAATTTTGTGGATTGTGGAGGCTGCCTGTGGACTTTCTGCATTGAAGGTTATATATTTCAACGGCAACTGTCACGCTGCTGGAATTCAGCTACAGCAGTTTTCTTGGCTGCTGGGGGCACTTTATTGTGTGGCCAAAAGGGGGTTTGGGTTGAAAAATGGGCAGTGGGGGGGATGTGGGAAAGGGCTAGCTGCAAAAGTAAACCAACATAAGTGTTGCGTCGTTCGGTCGTTTTATTGTTGTGTTGTGTTGTGTGGAAACCGGATGCAGGACATGGACCGAGGCTCGGACCCTAGCAGGTCATATGTTAACTAACCTCTTTTCGGAACCCCTGACCCAACCCCTTTTTTTTTGGCCTCATCCCCTCTGCATTTTGTCCTTGTGCCTGCCTGTGCAGCATAAATTTTTAAAACGCTTGCCACTGCGGCTTGTCAACTGCAGCAACCTTGCCCTTGTTGCTTGCCACGCCCCCAAAGGACCAGCAATTGTGACAATTTTAAAACAATTACATACATCCATACACATGTTTCTATATATACATATGTATAAATTGACCAGACTGAGAAACAGAGCACTAGTTCCAGTGGCCGAGTTAACAATTTGTGCAATCCGCATTCACGAACTGACCGCAAAAACCAACGGAAACATAAGATCATTATGCCACGCACTCTGCGGTCGACATCATCATTACATATCTGCCACATATCTGATGAATTGGGAGTTTATGTAGGGGAGAATGGCTATGCAAATGGAGCGCATTGAGTGTCAATTAAGTTAATCAAATTAACCAAAAGCGCAGTTATCACATTAATAAATTTCGCTTGATGGGGAAATTTTAAATCGATTAAAATTGCTAAGGTTTTCATCCAGTGTTTTCGGAAATTATTTTAGTATTTACCAAGAAATTTACACACAAAAAAAAACTTGGTGAAATCAACTGTAATAATTGTCAAAAAGGCCCCAACCAGCAAAATTGTCAATTCTACTAAGTAAATAGTTATTCCACAACAACAAAATACACACAATTAGCAAAGACACACACCCAAAGCAAAAACAAAATACACGTAACTATTTTAATAGTTACGTAACTATCTTTGTTGGTCAATTTTACCGAGCAATTTTTTTTGAGTGTAAAAATCAAAATAGTTATTAAAAATAAAATAAGAAATGGAATAAAACCTAACAGAATTTCGGATGATATCAAAACTAATATATCAAATAAAGTTTAATCCCTTATGAAATATAGAAATCATATGTTGCGTCATCTGGGGATCTTTAATCATGAGACGGCCCCCCGAATACCCACTCCACGAAAAGCTCCCGAAACCACTTCCATTCCAGCACTTCTCGTGCCATCTGCATATCCGTGGTGCAAACTTTTGAAGTTTGTTTTCGTTCAATTTGCTGAGCAAACAACTGAACCATTAAGAACATCTTCAGCGGCAGACGAGCGAGTTCATCTGGAAGTGGAGGTGGTAGTGGAAGTGGAAGTAGAGGTGGATGTGGATGTGGGAGCCCGCGGCTGTCGAAGATTTGCAGAATGTGGTCGTCGCAGCGCGAGAGTTGCGAAATAATTAACCAAAAAATTAAAGCCGTCGCACGGCGAAAGCTTTAAATCCGAATCCGAAGCGATTTTTTTTTTGTTTCATGTTGCACTTAACCAACTCCCCTTTGTGGACCATCGTATTATATATACTTTTCGCATTCAAATTCCTTTCCATGCTATTTTCAATATGCAAAGTATGCATATATGGATTTTATTTTATTTCCCATCGCCTCGGCACATGATGTTTGCTTTCAGTTTCGCATCGCATCGAAGAATGCCTTTTGTGAGAGGCCTGCTGCCCCGTCTGAACCCCTTGTATTGACTCTCCGTTCTCCATTCTCCATTCTCCGCTTTCCTTTCTCCCTTCAGATGGTCATTAAAAATATGAAATTTTACCCACACACACACACATACTGGGCACACCACTCAATGGAACACTTAAATGAATTACAGTTCTCAGCTGGGTTTTTGCATATTTCTTCTTTTTTCCATCTTTTTGTTCATCGAAATCTGTTCGAATTGAATGGCTGGATGGACGGGAAAAAAAGGAGAAGTTGGCAGAACGAAACGAAGGAGATTGGAATATGTTTTCGCCCGATTCATGGGCGGCCATAATCCCGGGGAGAGGCAAACCGACATTGGACCTTGGCACTCCTCGTTTGCATTCTCCTTTTCACTGCCATTTTGCTGGAAATCTGGCCTTTTACTGAGAGCCTCCAATATTTTTTTTTCAACCATCTGATGGGCTTATTTCATCCATAACTTATTGATTTTGATGGAAAAATAAATAACATTATTTGTAAAAGACGAAATCGACATTTAAAATCTCAAGTAAAAACAAGAGAGAACGCTATAGTCGGGTTGGAGTCCCGACTATCTAATACCCGTCACTCAGTTAAAGGGAGTGCGAACGCTGTAGTCGGGTTGGTGTCCCGACTATCTAGTAAACGTAACTCAGCTAAAACTTTGATCAGGCATAAGTTCTAAACAAATGGTCCGATTTAAAAAATTTCTTCTACATTTCGATAGGTATTGATAAACACAACAAAGCTGCATTTTTACTTTTCCGAAATATTTAAATTTTTAAAATCGTATATAAGCGATTGTGGGCGTTAGAGGGGGCGTGGCACCTTCTTGAAATAAACTTGCGCTGCGTAGGAACTCCTAGAATCTGCATGCAAAATGCCAATCTTCTAGCTTTTATAGTTTCCGAAATCTCAGCGTTCATACAGACAGACAGACGGACAGACGGACAGACGGACAGACGGACAGACAGACATGGCTAGATCGACTCGGCTAGTGATCCTGATCAAGAATATATATACTTTATGGGGTCGGAAACGCTTCCTTCTAGCTGTTACATACTTTTGCACGAATACAATATACCCTTTTACTCTACGAGTAACGGGTATAAATATTTATTGATTAATTGTCATTTATTTATCGATGATTATTTTGTAGATCGGAGTATGCATAATATCTCATCAAATTAGATCGATAAATAAAGCCTTAATAAAGCCCATTTATCGATGACATTTTATCGGACAAATAATAGTTCGAAGCAATCCAATTACCAATTTCCCCTTCCAATTGTCAGCACACAAACCTATCGATGATAAGCACCAGGAAATCCCATTGGGTATCTGACACAAAACAACAATAATGGAATGAATTTGAACTCCCCCATGGCTACGCCCCCTCCAGAGACACACACACACACACACACTCACACACAAACACCTTTCAATGTCAGATGGCTGGGATGTTGGCTGCATTATTTGACGGCCATTGAAAAAGTTTGCCACAAATGAAATGGCCCAAAGGAGCTGTCAAATCTGCTGCGTTATAACATTTACTATGAGTCTGCATGGGCGTAGAGGAGTGGAGGGCCGTTAAGGAGGGGTCACAAGGGTTAAGGGTAAAAGGCAGCCGCACAAAGCGACGAGCAAAAGTTGCACAAAAATTGACAAAACATAAATAAAATATGGCGCAAACAATAAGGAAGATTTTTGGGTGTGGGGGCGTGGGATGGGATGGCAAAAGACATGTGACACAAACAGATGCCAGGTGGAAATTTTTGGGATACAGAGGGGTGCGAACCCTGTCACAGTGACGTTAATATCACCCGATAAGTATTGACACAAGTGGTGGAGTGGAAGAGGGCCGACAAATAAACAAACAAACAAACTGATGAAAGAGCGACTGGCGATGGCAGGGTTGCCATCGTTATATAAGAGCGAGCCAACTGCCAGAGTTGCCATCGTTATATATATACGTACATATAATATATCCAATTGCCATTTTACAATGATGACGTAATTGATTTTTAAGCAAATACAAATACACATTGTCAGTGAAAAGAGAAAAGGATAGACAGGGGGAAAAAGAGCAGAATAAGAAAAGATTTCCAAATAAATAAAGCGAAACGTGCAAACATCGATGACGACGAGTGCTTGTTGAAAACCTTAGCCTAGAACCCCTCAAAAAAAAAGGGGAAAAAGGGGGAAAAGAGAAAAATGGCAGACGAAGAAAGCCCCGAGTATATCAAGTAAAAAGCAAAGAAAGAAAACGAAGCTGTGGGCTTGTGTGATGGGGATGCTCCTCCACGAGGAGCCACAAGCTCCAAGAAACGTGCCACGACTGCAGGTGAAACCCAGATGTACGTGTGTGTGCAGCCACTTTTGAGTGCTTGCACAACGGGCACGACTTTTCTTTATTTACACTTGCTCCTTACATCAACACACACACACACAGTAACTCGCAAAAAAAAACCGAAAAAGAGAAAAATCAGCACCTGAAAAAATTTCCTCACAAAATAGAGTTTTTTTTCTTTTAATATTATCCAATGATTTAATTTTAATACGGTTGATTTTCCTTCCATACATATTTCGACAATAAAATGAAAAATTAGCATAGTGCATTTATTTTATACCGTCTATGTTAAATTAGTAATTTGTACACACAAAAAAATTTGATTGGTAAAATTTACCTATACGGATAGTTACGTAACCATAAAAAATAGTTACGTCTATTTTGTTTTTGCTTTGGGTGTGTGTCTTTTCTAATTGTGTGTATTTGTTGTTGTGAAAGTAACTATTTAATTGGTAGTATTGACAATTTTTGTGGTTAGGAACAGTCCCCAATTATATTGGTTAATTTTACCAAGTTTTTTTTTTGTGTGTATACAGTACGTAATAATGCATATATATTAAATAGACATATTAAAGAACATTTATTTGTCGCAGTGCTCTAAAATAAAAACCCTGACAAAATCCTTGAACACGAAAGAGTGAGGGGTCTTAAACTGTGATTGCAGCTCTTTATAAAGTGCCTTACCCCAGCCATAATTCAAACACTTTTCCAACGAAAAGAAAAAAATTATCTGGAACGGTTCGGACTTGAGTTGGGTCGTTTAGGAATAATTTGAGCTTAAGTCATTAACTTTTAAGCATATTTTAAGCTCATTACAACATTTCGGTAACGAGGGAAGTACCATTAACATACCACGTTTTACCACGTTTTACTTTAAGAAAGGATGTTTTAAGTCAATCCAGGATTTATAAAAATAATTTATTTTCCAAATGGCCACATACAAATTTTTAAAATTTGTAACCCTACTATTTTTAATTCGTACAATTTTCCAAAAGAATTAAATGGTGCCTAGAAGTTCAGCTAACAAAGGTCCAATCACATGCTTATAAGCTAATTAAATTCATTATTTATTGTTGCCACGCCATTGCCAAACTTGTGTGTAATTGAATATTGAACATTTAAAGCCAAAAAGCTTAAGCCAACAACTTCTGCCTCGAAGCTGTGCTCGTGCATAGCATGCTCCATATAGATATATGTATATATTTAAATTCATACATATATATATATAGGTATATTTAGATATATATACGCGTGGGTGTTTTGTGTACGTGTATGTGCTAGTGCAAAAGCTTAGATTAGTCATTTGCATCTGCCACAGCCTTGTCCCCGCAAGTCCATTTTCCCTCATTAAACACCATCAATCCTCTTTCAAAATGGACTCCATTGATTGGAGCAACAACAACAATAATAATAATAACAACTGCTGCAACAATAACCCCCCACAGCAGCAGCAGCAGCAACAACAACAACCATCTATAAACAATTAGTCGAACAAAAGGTTTTGCTGTATTGAGCATATATTGAATGAAGATGAATTCGCTTGGGTGCTCAGAGGCTGGAAGTCAAATCAGAATTGTTGCAGCCATAAATGGTGTTTGAAATAGTGATGATTCCGGGGTTAAAGTCTAAAAGCCCGATAACCTTGATTTAATTATATCCCCAAATTTGGTTACATTTTGGAGATGAGCTGTTTCAGATGCTCTTAGCTAAATTATAATCATGTCTTTTGGAAAATGTCTTATATTGGTTGGGAAATAAATTGAACATATGTGAAGCAGTTAAACATTTGTTAAATCTCTAAAGTAAAATCCCTAATATATTTGGAAAATTTCCCATAATAGTTTAAAAATAAATTAAACATATGTAAAACAGTTGAACATTTGCTTAAGCTCTTAAATGAAATCCCTAATATAATATATTTAAATTCAACGTTTAGTTGAATAGGAATCTTCCTAAGTTCCTTTTAGAAAGAGTTTTTTATTTAAATAATATTGAAATTTTGAAAAAAATTCTCATATTTGAGAAATAAATTAAACATATGTATGTACATAAGTGAAAAGTTTATAGCCAAGTTTTAAAACAGTTAAGCATTAGACTCTAAATTAAAATCAATATTATATTTAAATTGAATGCTTGGAATCTTCCTAAATTCCTTTTAGGGAAAGTTTGAAACTCAATTATATTTTAATAATCTTGCAAAATCGAATATTTCACATTTAGTACAGCAACAAAATTATTATTTATTTAAGCATTTTTTTTACTACCATAATGACTCAAAAAATTGTCAATAAAAAGGTAAAGCCTCAAAGCAAAAAAATAGGCTGTATAAAGCTGGCTCGTCAATACTGAAACTGAACATGGAGATAATGATTGTGATGGTGATTTTTTACACACACACGCTAAACCCTCGCACACACACACACTAAGTTGTTGTTGTTGCTATTGCTGTTTATGTGCTTGCTTTTATTGCAATTGTTATCGCTCTGCTTCTTGTTCATATTCCCCAATTCCATTTTCTGGACTTTTCTTTAGCTCATTTCGTTTCTCTTCCTCTTATTTTTGTAATATATTTTATTGTTGTTTTTATGCTTCAGCAAACACACGCACACTCGCAAGCAAACAATCAAACAAATAAATAAATTCACGCACATACGCATACATCTCTCTTTTATTAGCATTTGTTTACATTTTTCTTGTATATATATATTTATTTTTGTTTTATCGTAATTTTTCACTTGGCACACAGCAAAGAACAATAAAAAAAATATTTGAAAAAAATTGGTAAGCAAGTCGATGAAAAATATTTGGAATATTTTGATTGCGAATTATTAAGATTTCATTTGTTTTTCTGTAGCACACTTTTTTGGGCGCGCGTTTTCGAAGTCGTCGGCGTTTTCATCTGTTTATGTTTATAATATTCGATGAGGGTTTTTTACATTTATGTTTTATTTATTTAATTTTACATTTCAAATTGGTAGGTTTCAAATGGCTACCTCAATGTGTTTAACTCCTTTAGCTTCTTATTTGCAATTGCCGCTTGTTAGAAGTTTTTCTTATTTCCCCTATTTTTTGTGGTTATTTCATTTGAATTTTGACATAATGTTTTTATTGAATTTTGTTGATTTTTATTTTATTTTTCGGTATTTTTTGATATTGTTGTTTTTGGCTTCTTTTTTGGCTGCTTGGTATTTTTGTTTTGTTTTGCTTTCAACCGTGCTCGACGACCGCTTTACGCCCGTATTGAAAACAGACTGCGGCGGCCAGCAGCGAGATTTATCCCATGAAGATAAGTGCTGCAGACGAGCGTTCGTTTTGCCGAGCAGAAACGAACACGCACACTCACGCACAAATAAGACACTCGGACACACACACCTACACAGAGAAATTCGGAGAGATGGCGGGCAACATTGTGTTGTTGTGCTTTCTGTTCCATTTTCTTTTTGCAAACAGTCAGCATCCGCTGTGTGTGTCTGTGTGTATGTGTGTGTGCACTAATACCAAAGCCGAAGGAAAAACCGAATGGCATTTGCATCTGAAAATCTCTTCTTCGGCTTTTCTTCTCTTCCCTACTCTCACTCTCTCTGTCTCTTTATCTCTCTTTTCTCATCGCTCCTTGATGTGGTGAAAAATGAAAAGCTTTGGTGCTTTAAGCAGGTGGAAATCGCTGGAAAATCGCGACAAGGTGGGCATTGCGATCATTTGCTAGCCGGCTTAAGGGGCTTCATCCATGCCCCGGCTTCAAATCGCAGCGATTTTTTTTGTATATAATGCAGTTAAAAGAATTTTTTTAGCGCTTACTTTCAAACGTTTTCATCTCGAAACCAATATTATTCACCGGATACCAACGAAATCTCAAAAACGACCAGCTTGATCACGTTCATATTCTGGGGTGTCACAGAAACCGCCGACGGATTTGGGTACGGTTGGTTTGGAAACCAACCCCTCAAAACCGTAGGTGTCACAGAATCTGTAAAGTTTTCTAGGAGTTTCGGAGTAAATTTGCTCTGATTTTAGGAACATTTGCTTCAATGCCTACTATTCGGCTGGTTTAAAACCCTGTACTTGATTTTAAAACGGTTTCTGTGACACCGAGATTTGCTTTTGGGGGAAATTTGGTTGGAAGAGATTTCTGTGACACCCCCGATCAATAGAATATGTTAAGTCGCTATCTTATGACAGTTGGAAAAAGCCACTTAGATTTTTTTTATACAAAGAAACATTTTAAAAAACTGTTTTTAAAAAGAAGAATTATTAATTCTCGCCCATCGGCCAGTTTTTACCATTCTCAAAAAATGCATTTTTCATTTTAAAATTCGGATAACCCCGTTCGAGCGAAATAATGGAGTACCATCTTTTCTTTGAGTTTGAAATTAATGGCATTTTACAAAGAATGTAAAACGAAATCGTTAAAAAAACGACCGACAAATGGGTGAATCACCTAAGAGAATCTATAAATCTTCGAAAAAAATTAAAATTAACCTAAATTTTTTTGTTAAATTTGTTTTTTGTATTTGGTGATATCGACAAATTTGAAAAAAAAAAACAAGAGAAACCGCTATAGTCGGGTTGGTGTCCCGACTATCTAATACCCGTCACTCAGCTAATAAAGGGCGAGGGAGATGGAGATATAAACTTTGATCAGCTGTAACTTTTTAACGATTTAAAAAATTTTTCCACATTTCGATAGGTATTTATAAGCACAACAAAACTGCATTTTTACTTTTCCGAAATATTTAAATTTTTAAAATCGTATATTAGCTATTGTGGGCGTTAGAGGGGGCGTGGCACCTTCTGGAAATAAACTTGCGCTGCGTAGGAACTCCAAGAATCTTCATGCGAAATACCAATCCTCTAGCTTTTATGGTTTCCGAGATCTCAGCGTTCATACAGACAGACAGACGGACAGACGGACATGGCTATATCGACTCGGCTAGTGACCCTGATCAAGAATATATATACTTTATGGGGTCGGAAACGCTTCCTTCTAGCTGTTACTTTTTTTTACTCTACGAGTAACGGGTATAAACATCTTTCGTCTTTTTGCGCAACCCGTTCGGTTTATAAAGGAACAACCCATATATTAATAATAATAATGATAATAATATTAATTCGAATGTAGTCAAAAAGAACTGTGATAAGTAATAACACAGAATAATAAATCCGACTCCCCTGCTAGCACTTGGAAACCATTTAAAACAATCAAATAAACCGAAAGCAAAACAAACCCCTCACCCTGCCTTTTTCGCCTCGCTCTCTTAAAGACGCACACTCTCTTAGTTCTGTGGTGGGTTCATGTTTCAAATTAAGAGAGAGTGGAAAAGCTCTCCGCAAAGCTATGCTTTTCGTCAATTTTTCTTAGATTTTTGCGGAGATGGACTGCAACAGTTACGACGGTTGAACGCAAATCGAGAAAAAGAGATTCAGTTAATGATGGCAGAATAATGGGTGGTTGGGTGGTTTAATGGCTATTTCGAGTGGCAGTCATTAGGCACAAATAAGATGATGTGTGTGGGTGAAACACTACAGGACACACAGCTAATTTGAGCGAAATTAGGCAAACATTTAATGAAGTAATTAGCAAATTTTTGGTCAACTGCCCTTTTGCTCATTCTTAGTTTTCCCATTGATACTCGTATACCGCAAAATTTGGGACACTTCCTGCACACGAACTTACCTCAAACGTTAAAATATATCCCCCGAAAAAATAGACTCAAGCCCAGTAGAAATTCACAGATTTCCCCGGGTGAAGAAACCGCACGAAACATCAAAGGGGATTTCACTTTTATACATCAATGTGTTCTTTTTCTGGCCAAGGAAAATTGCGTTTACTCACCTGAAAAGAAAGAGAGTGGGTAAAAAAACGTTAGATGGGTCGCAAAGAAGTTTTCTTATTTTACACATATACTTATACTTAAATATATATATAAACGTGTTTTATTTTTTTTCTTTTCCGTAGACAAGACCTTTGCCCACTTACAATTCAAAAGAGGGGAAAAGTGGAGGCATCTTTGACATGAGTAAAGTGCAAAATTCTGTTGCATACTTTTTTGGGCCTCGAGTGCTGGGAATTTGCTGCAAATTGTTTTGGTTTAAAAGTAAGTGAATTTCACTAGTGAAACATAATCCTTGAGGTTAGACAGTGAGGTCTTGAAATAAACAGATTTCTTTTATTGGTGAATGAAGCATTTAGGAGATACTTATGGCGAATAATTCTTTTAAAAAGCATTTTATGTATAAGCAAATTAAATTAAATCAAGGCACTATGGGGCATTTGACCACTTTTGTTGGCCAAAACCCATTTTTTAAAAGTCGTTAAAACAAAAAATGTTGTTTGAGGATGTGTTAACAGAATATCATTTAACAATGTTACGTTTACAGAAATCCGATAGAGGTCGCCTCTGTTAAGGTAGAAGCTGTTAAATCAGCTGTTCGAAATGCAATTCTCCGGCTGTTGTATTTCGACGTTTCGCTTGCAGTTTTAAAGTGCTTTAAATTTGAGTTTTTAAGCAATCTAAGTAAACTTTTTGGATTGGATTAAAAGGATTGCGCTGTGTACTAAGTATTTGTGTGGTTAAACGACAAAAATCAAGCGGTTTTTTCTTATAAATGAGTGTTGAAGGGAGTGGTCTAAAAAGTAAATTTTTTTAAGAAAACTAAATTTCAAATGGAGCAACAAAGTGAGTCCAGCGGAGTCCACTTCTGAAACCTATTGGGATTTGTAGATTATTTAATTGTTGTTAAAATGTATATGGTCAGAATCGCCACTTTTTGCCACTTTTTCAGTAATATGATTTTTTAGACCATAACCTCAAATTTCACACACTCCTATCGTTTGCACTGGTGGCTAAGGAAGTAAGGACTTTTCTGGCTTTAAATTATTATCAAAATAGAGTAGAATTACTTATCTTTGTTATTAACTAGCTTAAGTGAACTTTAGCGGCTTTAAAACGAAAGTTCCGATACAACTTAAACAAAAAGTCGTTCAAATGTAAAGTAAATTCTTTCCTTTGCCCTTTTTTTGAGAACTTTAGGATATAGTCGTCCGATTTGTACGAAACTTTAAATATTGTTATAAAAACATTAATAATTGATTTTTATAAAGTTATGTGCATTTATCTCCAAAAGCAGCAAAGTTAATTTGATCTTTTCTATGGCAGCTATATGATATAGTTGTCCGATCCGGATGATTCTCATATATAATATGCGTAGGGATAAAAAATGGCGACTGGTAAAGTTTCACGTCAATATCTTTTGAATTGGCCGAGTTATTAATTTCGGCCAACAAAAGTGGTCAAATGCCCCATAGTGCAAGGTTACAAGTTTTTAAATAAGTTCTTTCTTTATAAAAATTATTTCTTTAAAATTTGGCCCTTTTTTTACAATATATATTTTTAGCTTTTCCTTCGTTTCCGATGGCTTACCCACCAATTAATTTGTATAACCTATTCAGTACAATTTATGAATATTTCGTTTTAAATTTTGTTTTTTTTTACAGTTTTTTTTTTAATTTTGTGAAGTAAATTATTTCTTAACTCTTACTACCTTAACATTTATAATTTTTATCTTAAGGATTTGTAAAAAAGTTAAGAACCCCTTTTTTAAACTATTTTCACATAATCGGCATCCCCAACTGCTTAAACGTAGAATATTATAGCCTTTAATAGTCTAGTCACACTATGTGGGGTAACCTTTCGAGTGAGCCAGTAACCCGATTACTCCAAAAAAGTGTTTCCACTGGGTTAACTCCAAATATCGGGTAATGACAGCTAGTGTTTGTTGTTTTTGTTGTTTATTTTACTAGGGATGGACCTTCAACGATAGGAAATAAATACAAAATAGACCGAAAAATACAAAAAAAATACTCAGAAATACCAAAGACCCTAAAAGTACCTCACTTTTGCCCACATCTAGTTGCCTATACACAACCTATGTAAAAAAAACAGGGTTATGTCAATAACCCCATAACTCCACCCTAGTGTAAATAGGCTATAAGTTTTACTAGTTTCAAAAATTTAAAAACTTAACATTTGTAGTCGAAGTTCGTTTTTGTTCGTATAAACTTCGTCAAAAAATCAAATTTACATTTAAGTACATTTTAATATGCTGATGATGATTCGAAATATTACAAAATAAATGATTTGGGGCTTGTTTTTGTCTGAAGTGAAACATTGAAGCTGCCATCTAATGAGTATAAAGCCCCGCTCTGATTCATTAAACCTTAAGAAATAAGCCCGCAACAATTGAAAACTATTGAAGCCAAATCAAAACCGATTCTGTTTTTCTTGGCATCTGCCATTGTGTTGGCAATTGTGTTGCCTGGAATTGGCCATTTTATTGGAACTTTTGTTGGCCGCCTGCACACGGGGCACAAAACTACCTGGGAAATCGTACTGGAGGAGGGTGGTGGGTTTGGGGAAAATCGCTACGGAAGTGGACTAAAGTTAGATTGATGATGTCTCAATAAACCCCATTAGGGGATTGCCATCGAGACCGACGACGACTGCAATATAATATCGCAAATGAATGGCTCGCCCTTTGGTTTGGTTTGAGTTTGAGTTTGGGTCGGTTATTGCTGGGTAGTTATATGGAGGGTTTATGGGTGGCATTTTGATGATTGTGCACCTGCCGTTGGCACAATTGAATGCTCTAATTGGTAGCAAAGTGGAATAAACTATTGCCCAGGCGAAACTTTTCTCTCGTTGCTCTCGCTTCTCGGTTCCTGACTCTCAGCTCCTTTTGATGTTCGCAGGACACGATGGTGGTCTTCAAGAAAATGAATCACGAGCCAACTAACTGTAAAAATTCATTATGTTCCTGAGCAGCAAGCTGAGCAAAAAAAAAAAAAAAAAAAAAAACAGAAGCAACACGAGAAAGCTAAGGAAAATGCTTGGCGACAAAAAGTTTGTGTGACTGGAATTGAAATTCCTCTCTTCTGGCCGACAGACAAAATGGTTGAAAATTTAAGATACAAGATACAGAGGTATTTTCATCATCATCTTGTTGTCGACGTTCTCAGTCAAGTGTTAAAATCGATTAAATAAAAGTTTATTGCTAAAATTTTGCTAACTGGCTGAGCTCCAACTTTGCTGTTGGCTTTTTTCAGGTTAGTTGCATATTTCAGTGGCTTAATTCGCCCGCAGCAGAAAACTCGACTGGGAGGGCGGCGAAAACTTAAAAAACAATTAGAAACTTTTCCCTCTCGGGCCGCAATACTAACCCATATATATAAATTGCCAACTATCTGGGCAGGGGTATCAATCGCCCGGCTCATAATTTCCATCCACACCCCCTGATACCCGCCACATAATTGGCCCTGCGATAACTTGAAAGTTGATAACAAATTGAAATGCTCGAAGATTCAGTCACGATTTTGAGAAGCAATTTTGTGTGGGCTCTTGCAGAGGAGGATTAATTATACCCGTTACTCGTAGAGTTAAAGGGTATATTGTATTCGTGCCATGCCCGTCTGTCTGTCCGTATGAACGCTGAGATCTTGGAAACTATAAAAGCTAATAGATTGGCATTTTGCATGCAAATCCTTGGAGTTCCTAAGCAGCGCAAGTTTGTTTCAAACGAGTGCCACGCCCCCTCTTACGCCCACAATCGCTTATAACGATTTTACAAAATTTAAATATTTTTAAAAAGTAAAAATGCAGTTTTATTGTGTTTATCAATACCTATCGAAATGAAGAAGAAGACATTTTTCTAATCGGACCATTCGTTAAAAAGTTATGCGTGATGAACATTTTATATATCCATCTCCCTCGCACTCCCTTTAGCTGAGTAACGGGTATCTGATAGTCGGGGCACCCGACTATAGCATTCTCTCTTGTTTTGGGGTAAAATGTGTTTAAGCTAGTTTTCAATTGGATAAATATGTGTAAAATAGTGCGGGTAAAAAAGTTATTATAAAATATAATACATAAAATGAGGCATAAATGTAAAACAAATTTTCTTTAAATATATAAGTTTTTTCCTAGGTATAATCAATAAACATATTTTCTGATTATGGAATTCACTACAATATTAGTCATTTTTCATAAATATAGATTATATATATAGATTATATAGAATAAGATTATTTTAACAACAAATTTTTGTTTCTTGGGTTTTCCTTTTATATTTGATTTTTTTTCCTGTTTGTCGGAAGCTTGAAGCGCACTTGAAATTAATGAAAAGCATTTTCGATTGTAATTATGTATTCGTGACTGGAGGGGCCAAGAGGCATTTCCCTTTCTCTCGATTTCCGGCCCCCTTCGTTTGGCACTTATATATTTCCCTGAGTTTCCCTGTTGCTTCAGATTTTGGCTCAGCTCATTAGGCATAATTCGAGCTCTTCCTCTCGCTCTCTCTCTCTCTCTCTCTCTGTCTCTACCTCTATCTCTGTCTCACCCCCAGGTCATGCCTGTTTCCTCAATATAATACGGATGGGGGTTTCTGGGGGTCCGCATTTAATTGACTGTAAATTTGCTGCTCTTCAAAAGCTTCAACTACTCATTAAAATAAAACACAAAGAATACAACAAGCTTAAAATGAAAGGGGAGAGAAGGGGAATGTGAAGCGTGGATAAGGCCTGATAGATTAATTTGAATTTATATTATATAATGCATACCGTAAATGAATTTAATTAAACTTTTAATAAAAAAATAATTAATATTACCATTTATTATTTAAATAATTGGATGATTTTCAAGAACGAATGAACTATTATTTTCTGTGCACCTAAAAACAGATTACGCATACGCCCCGTATAGCTTTGGGACTCGGGTTGTTTTATTAATTGCATGAGAAAATGGGAACGTTAGAAATACAAATTTCTCGGCTTTTTTGGGTCTGGCTTAAAAACTGCACCCACATGAGCTGGGTCCCATTATCTGCATTTTTACGGTCCAAATCCATTTCCAGCACATTCACAGAAACACACATTTGATGGAGGGGGTTGAGGATTTTGGTTGCCTTGGCTTTAGTTTTCCTCTCATTTCTTTTTTGGGGGGATGGGGTGAAAGAGAAATGGCAGGCTGTAATAACATAATGACCAACGAAATGTCTGGGCCTTAAAAGCAAAGGTAAGCTTAGCCTTCTATCTTTGTCTTTCTGGCTGTGCGTGTATTTACCACATCACTTTCTCTTCTCTCTTTTTATGCACTAAGAAAAATAAAAAGTTTCTGAGGCTATTGGATCTCATTAAAAATATTTAAGAAAACTTTAACAAAAAAGTATATATACTTCAAATGAAAATATATAAAAATAATAATTATAATCAGAAATAAATTGAATTATTTTTAGTTTGGAAACTTTTTTTTCCCCAGTGTACGCATGTGTGTGATTTTAACTAAAGTAAAAGCTAGGGAATCTGAAAAAAACTACCAAAAGAACAAAACAAAGATGTGGAAAGGAGAAGAACTAACAGCAAAACGCAACAGACAAAGAAAAGAAAGAGACGAAAGGACAAGAGCAAAAGAGACGGGTAGAATTTGAGATGGCAAACAAAAGTTGCTTGGCAGTAGCATAAATAAATAGAGATAATTAGACCATAACGACAACAAACAAAAGACCCAAACAAATGCCAAAGAGAATGGGGAAGGGGGGTTGGTACAGAAAGAGACGGAAACAGGCGGCGAGAAAGAGACCGGGCTAGTGGGACCTTCATTTGCGTCCTGCCTTTACATTTTTTGCGGTTTTAATTGTATGGCTGCACATTTTTGCGACCACAGGAGCAGCAGAGCATCCGAAAAAGTTGACCACACAAAAATGTTGGCTAAATAAAAGGTAGCCAACACTAAGTTGACCATAATCTAGTTTTCATGAAGCACGGCCAGCAGCCAAATTAGGTGAAGGATATGACAGAGACCAACAAAATGTTTGTGGCTAACGTCGGTGCGAGAAGTGTCCCGAAATATGTAAATAAATGGGGGGAAAAAAATAAAAGTCACTCATTTCAGTTAGGTGAGTTTTCCACAGGCAAAAAGCGCAAAAAAGAAGTGGGAAAGCAGCATAGAAAAATTGCGAAAATGGGGAAATCACAGAAGGAATATTTAATGCCTTGCTGGAAGGAATTATTCTTAACGTATTTTTTTTTGTTGCGGGTAAAACCCAACTTTATTTTATGTAAGCTAAGGCTCTTAGTTTAAACCTTTCTTATTTTTAGTAAAAAAAAAATTATATTTTTATAGAACATTGTTTGCTGATTTTTAAAAAGCGTATTTTTAAAAACATTCGGAAAAAGCTGAACATGCCATGCTTAAGTTTTTGACTTCTAGTTTTTACCAATAGTCTAACCTACACACAAAAAAAAAGCATGTCGCCGTAAAATCGACATGCGCATGTAAATTTCTGGTTATGCAGTGCGCATATCGTTTTAACAAGAAATACTCATTTCGAGCATATCAAATTTACGTTTCATATCGAAATTTTTTTGGTGAAGTTTTCTATATTTTCGGCGTTTTACCAAGTGTAAGCGAAGGTTGAACTTTGAAATAATTCAGGAACGTCTGCTTTTTTGATAAACTTTTTTTATTAAATTGCAACTGAAACCAGGAAAAATTATGAATATTAGCAACAAAAGGGTGGTAAAAGCCCTTACTATTTCCTCTTCAACTCATATCGGCCTTTCTTCTCCCCTTACCACGCATATTTTTCGAAATAATTTCAGCCAAAGTTAATATGTAAATCTGAGTTACAAAATTTAGTGAATGGGAGAAATCGCCGAAGGACACGAAATCCCGTTGGTATTTCTAAACCTGCAACCGAAACTGAATCTCTCTTCATTTAGACAGACAGACCTTTCTACATTTTTCGCACATCCACATACCCGTCTCTTTCATTCTCACTATCCCCCTCTCTGTCGCTTAGTTAGTGTCTCAGTGTCGATTTGAATTGGAATTTGGCATTGGAATGAAAATCTGTTTATTTGCAGCGACACGTGACCGCTGCCTGCCACTCAATCAAGTTGAACTTTGAAGCGATTTCGGTGCTGTGATATCCTCGAGTTGTTGTTTGTAAATGCATAGAAAAAAATTTCTATCCATAGGTTTAAATTGAAAGGGTAATTTTAGCCCTTAACATACATGTATGTAAACCCATGTATGGGTTTCTTAATAATATTATTTATTAGATTTTAATTAATTTAAAATAGTGTTTAATATTAATGTCCCAAATAAATAGGGCGATTATTTTTTTTCACAGTGAACTCTTGTGTTTCGCATTGCCATCAATCAATGGGTTGAAGTTTTCGGCTTTGGCTTTTCGCATTCGGTTTTGGCCAAGTTCTATCAGCCTGGGCACCCTTCAATCAATTACCTAATCTCATTACAACTTAATAGAGCATGACTAACACATACCATGTATTGAGTTTCGCAATTGCAACATTTCTGCGGAATTCGAGAGTCTTCTTCAATTGCAAACTGACGCTAAATGAGTTGACAGATCAAACTTGAACCCATTTGCCAAGCAAATGTGGGATATATATTTATTTAAACAGATATACACAGATAAAATTAGAACATAAAATGCAACGTTTTACGAGCAATATTTCTTCTTGTTTCATTCTTTATGAATACCACATTTCCCTTCACTGACACAACTAATACATTTCTTGAAATACATTCTTAATAGTTGGCATTTAATCGTAAACCCAACTAGTTAAAAATCTCTATAAATTTCTCGGTCCCTCGCTCCATTTCTTTACCAGTCTCTGTAATTTACGGAAACACCATTACCATTGTACTCATATTTTGCAATTAAATCCTCTTACAACTGCTTTATTCAAACATAAATCTAGCTTTTCAGTCAGTCCATTCATCTATTCATTACTAATTAGCCACGTTCAATCAGGGAATCCATAGTTTGCAAATCCAAATGCAAAATGCAAATAATCGAACCCAATTGATTTTGGCTTGCTGATTTTTTTGTTGTTATTTTTTTTTTTCCTGCTCGCTACATAGTTTTTGTGTCGGTTCCTGATGTTGTTTTGTTTTCATGTTTCTGTATTATTGCCCACAACTTCATTAACGTCGACTGCAATTTTGTAGTTAATTAATTGATTACGCTCAACGCTCGAATGCACCGAACACTGAAATCAGTTATAGAATTTGCTACGATTGCCAATTACAGCGAGGCAATTGCAACAAAACTACACAAGAGCCCAGAAAAGTACTCTTGAATTAAGGAAAAGCGAGGAAAAGCGGGTGAGCAGCGGTGGGGGAAAATGCCCAAGGCAATTTCAGGATTATTTTTCTTTTTTGTTCACGTTTATATACCTACATATATATTTTTTGCATCAATGAACAAAAGTTGAAGAACTAATTAGAACGGTAACAAATTGAGGTTTATGGAGATGCAGAGAGATTTTAAGTCCATAATGGGTACAGTGGTAAGTAATATACACAGAAAAAAATTGGCAAAAGATCAGATTGATAAGTGCGGGTCAATATTATGTTAGAGATTAAGTTTTCATATCATTTTGATCTGAATAAAGATTATGTTTATCTTATTTTACATTATTTGTTCAAAAATACTACATTTTGTATTTTAAAATAGTATTTTTATAATTTTTATGAAATAACTGATTTGATTTATTATCAATATGATATGTCTGAGTCATAAATTGGACATAAATATGAAATAGGTATTCTTTTTTCTGAGTACATACACTATAAATTTGGCTTTTACTTGTATATTTGATTTATAAATAAAGCGTTAAATTAATAGGAATTACTTTAGCGGACTATCCAATTTCAATTTATTCAACCGAACATTTTTACTTGCTCCCCCAACTACCTATTGATTTTCTCGTTTTTTCCAATATTTTATGGCTCTATAATCCCACTGTTGACCATAACTTAATAAATATAGCCCACGAGGATAGCCAGGGCAACGTGACTGACAAAAAAAATAAAATAAAATAAAAATAAAAGGAAGAAAACCAAGGACCTGGGACATCGAGCCAGACAATTTACAGACCAGTTAACTTATTAGAGACCGAACACTTGACTCCAAGACGCTCGGGCTGATAGAAAATATGATGGTCCAGGGCCAGGAGGGATTTTCCCGCCCGCTTTCCCGGCTTTTCCACCCTTGCGGTTATAACTGTTAACTGTTAAGCGGCTGTGCTGAAAAGTTTTCCCTTGTAGTTTTAGTAATTTTTATAGACGCCCCTTCTCCACCCTCCCTGCTTCTTCTTCTCCTCTCCACCCATATTTTGGTTTCAAGTTTTTTATCTACGAAATCCCAAACTCTTGCAGACAAGTTAAGTTGCAATTGGTCAGACCTTGGCGACAATTGTCAGACATCGAGAGTCAGCAGAAATATACAGCAATCTGCCACTTGAATTTGAAGTTGCCTTGCTTCAATTGTTCTTGCCCTCAATTTTATATATATTATCTGTATGTGTGTATTTCTTATTCTCGCAAACTGTGCTACAATTTCTTGGGGCTTTGTGAGTCCTAAAATGTTTGATATCATGCTAAAACCGTTTTTGGTCGGTTTGAGTTATAAATGAAATTATTTGCATAATTATTGAGAATACTTTAAATACTTATTATAATAATTTTAGTGGATTACGCAATAGGTATTCGTGTTTTTTCTTATCATTTTATCTTTTTTAGTTTTATAAATGCTGTTTTTATTATGCCTTCTAATTAGTTCAAGCTGAAAGCAAAAGTGGCTAAAAATTCGGGGTGGTTTTTCGGGCCCATTTGACTCAAGCAAACAAATCGCTAAAAATAAAATGAAAACGCGACAAAACCAAAACCAGAATGTGCGACGCATTTTGTTCTTCTTGTTTCATTGTTATTTATATTTGAGCGTATATAAATTATATGGCGAAAGGCATAAAAGAGCAGCGGCGTTGTGGGAAAAGGGAGGGTTTGTTTTAGTGAGCTGGTTGTTGGCTGTTAACCATTCCCCATCCACATGAGAGGAGAGGAGGCGACGCAAAGACTGAAACCAGAAGGACAACGTCTTATAATTCAAGTCGCATCCCTCGCATCTCGAAACCCCCAAAAGTAACCCCATCCACCCCACCGACAACCTCAAGCTCAACCATATTTCATGTGGCATGGTTAAGAATTTTTGTGCCTCGCGGTGCTGTAAACTACATTCAACAAAGAGAGAGAGAGAAATTGCACTGGAAATAGTATTGCATTTTCGGATTATTTTTTAATTTTTTAAAAAATAGATATCGAAAAAAGTTCCACATTTTCTTATAAGACTAAAAAAAATTGTTAGTTTTATGCATATTTTTCAGCAAAAACTCGCTTTTAAAAATCAAGAGGAATTAATATAATACATTTTTTTATTTCATCTAAAAATATCTGAATTTATTACATTATTTCCAAAATAAATAGAAAAAATGTTCTGTTTTTGTCGTAATTTGCTCCTGTTTTGTTTTGTTTATTGTTTATAAGACTAAAACAAAATGATTAGTTTTATGCACATTTTCCAGCAAAATCTCGCTGTAAAAAATAAAAAAGAATTTATATAATAAATTTGTTTATTTCATCTTTATTATATTATTTCCAAAATAAATAGAAAGAATGTTCTGTTTTTTCGGAATTTGCTCCTGTTTTGTTTTCAAGTGTAAGACAGTCTTCTGTTCTCGTTCAGCTTGTCATTGTAGTTGATGTTAGTTGTTGCTGGGGCAAAAACAATTGTCACACAGCACGAAATGTCGTGGCTGGAACAATCAGCATCAAAACCCGCAGCTGAGAAAAAAAAGATGAAACAAAGCAGCATCATCAGTTGAATCAGAAGAGTAAAAGGACTACGAAGGATCCCGAGAGCAGGACAAATAAAACAAAATGGCTACCTCGAGGTCGAAGACGAATGGGCTGCTATCAGCAGAATACCTGTACCCCTTTTGTTTGTAGTTGGATGCTATAAAATTGGAACCTCTTAAAAACTTAAATTGAATAGCCTTAAACTCAGAATCTTTAAGAGCCAAATTCTAATTTCTAAGGTTTTTAAACTGCATCGTGCTCTTTTTTTGATGCAAATTATAAAAGGGATATTTTTTTAAAACCGATAACAGGTAAATTTATTTAATTATTTAAAACCTTTCTGATGAACAACAGATTTTTGCACACTCCGGCTTAATTAAATTTCGTAGCAAACTTTGTTGTCGTCATTTTGCCATTGATTTTTTCACCATTTGCTATTTATTAATTAAACAATCTTTTTCACTGGGTTAATAAACCATTTTGATTTTCATTCTGCGGAATGGGAATTTGATTATCAACTCTTATGGGAAATTTAATTGAATTTATTGCTGACATTTGTTTGCAATTTCTGTATTGTTGAGATGGTTTCAATAATTCAAATTTCCTTACGCCTGACTTCAAATGCAATTAAGCGAACGATTATCAGAGGCAAATAAAATTATTATGGTTGTTGTCGTTTTCGTTGTCATTGCACCGGCATGCATATATTTTTTGGGGTTTATGGAAATATTTTTTATTGCTATTAAATCAGCTTAATGCTTTTCCAGCGCTTCAATTAAATGTTAACACATGAAAAGATGTGTTATGTGTACGTGTTTGTCCATTTATATTGTTTTGACCCTTTTGGTAAGCCGAAAAACGCTGAATTATCAACGCTTAATAGATTTTCAAGCACGTCCAATGAAAATTTGTTTGCCTCCGTCGTGTTTGTCTGTATGTGTGCGCACGTGTGTGTGTGAGCGTGTGCGTTGTTGTGATCCCAAATGGCCCGAAAGCCAAGTGAACCGTATAAACAATTTATAGCGTCCAGCAGCAACAACTTGCACAGCGGCAGCATCGACACACACACTATACTCTCCAGCAACAACAAAAACACGACATTGGCAATGCTCGTAAAAATGCAAAATGAAGCAGCAATAGCAACATCTAGAGCATGAGCAACAGCAGCAGCAATAGTAGTAACAACAGCAACATTAGCAGTAGCAACAGCAGTCACTGCAACAACAGCAGAAGCACCACTGCACAGGAACAAATAATCATATCATATGCTATTTCATTTCCCATAATTTAACACCGATATTTACATTTTCAATTTATAGATTACATATGTTATAGTATAGTAAAACGATCGATAGCACTGTCGATTTTATCGATGGATTCCATCGAATATCGATAGTATCGCTCAGTAAAATAGTTTAACTTCACGTGTAACTTTTTGGTATTTTTTAAGAATGCTGAAAATGCATGAAAATTAATATTTATCGATAATTTCGATAGTGGCTACCATCGATATTATCGATAAATATTCCTTTTCTTGCGTTTTCAGTGAGTTCTTATCATTTTGACATTGCTGTTAGGTATATATCTGTTTTCCATGTTAATATGAACATGATACCATCTTGAATTTTGTTTCCGTGTAGCAGTAATAACAGCAACATCACCCACAGCGGCAGCAACACCAGCAAAAACAGCAGCAAGACTAAGAGGAAAAGGGATAAAAAGGGCCAAAAGAAGGTGGCAATAAAGGCCAACAGGGGGGGTAAAAGGAGAGAAAAAGGAAAGAGCAGAGGAGGCTTCATCATAAACCACTTATTTGCGCTCCAAATGCAACAACAATTTGATAAATGTATATGCAAAGTTTCAGTTTTTTTTTCTTTTTTTGTTTGCCCAACGCATTTTCCTTTCCTCCTTCCATTTTACACACATTTCCCAGCAGTTTGCTACACCCTCGCTAGCTGCAAGTTTTGTGTTGAGTTTTTTTTTGGGGTGCCATTGTTGCTGCTGTGGCCGAAAATGCGATTAAAGTTTCGGCAGCAACGTCTATGAAAAATTGCTAGCATAATTGGCCAGAAATCGAGAGGCCATTGAGGGAAAATCGAAGCAATTGAGGAATTAACTTTTTGCTCTCTCTCGCAGGAAGGGGGGAGCAAAAAACAGGCACAAAAACCTCGACTGAACATTACCGCAGTGACCTAAATTTTGGGCCCAGACTTGCAACAGTTGCCGCAGTGTTGCACTTTTTATGCCAAAACAGCAGCAGCAACATAAAACTGACAACAACAGAAGCGACTGGACTTGTTGTTCGGGGGCCAAGCACACACACACAAATTAAAAACAAACCAAGAATTTTATTTATGCCTTGTCAGCGGCAGCAATAAAAACAGAAGCAGCCGTAGAAACAGCAACAGAAGTGCGGCACTGCCGCCAACTAGGCAAAGTCAAAACAATATAAATAGTTGCAAGCGCACAAAATAATTCAACGAACAATTTATTGGTCCAAAAAGCGTAGAACTTTAAGAACTGAGCTGAAAAGTTTGCCGCAAAGTCTGCTGCCGCCGGGCAAAAAGCCGCCTCCTTCCCTCCCCGCAGAACGGAAAATCCCTCAGATAACCGCAGGCTGGGAAAACTGAATCATGCTTCATGTTTCAATTAAAATTCAGTCTGCGTCCTGCCTGCGAGTCATTCATTTAGATCACTTCTGCTTGCCTAAACTTTGTCTCCTTCTCGGTCCTTTAATTTATATCATTTTCACTTGTGTCCAGGACTTTTTTTGTTTCCCGAAAAATCCGCTTGAGGCGCTATTCCCATACAAAGCAAAGTTATAGCTTTATAGATTACCTTCTGGCAAGTTAAGTTCCTTATGGCACGTAGAGTCCCTTATGGCAAAAGTTTATAACACAGATCCCCAAGGATTTGAGTTCTTGTTCAGGACTTTTTAGTTTCCCGAAAAATCCGCTTGAGGCGCTTTTCCCATACATAGCAAAGTTATAGCTTTATAGATTCCCTTCTGGCAAGTTAAGTTCCTTATGGCACGTAGAGTCCCTTATGGCAAAAGTTTCTATAACACAGATCCCCAAGGATTTGAGTTCTTGTTCATATCCTAACAAGTAGCGCCACCTAGCGTTCTTTACATGTCTAAATTTTGCTATAAACATTTATACTTCTTTGACAACTACTTTGTGTAAAGTAAATAACATGTAATTTTACATGAAATTTACGTTTTTGTCGAATTTAACTTTACGTGTTCTTTATTTTTTACACAGTTCAGAAATACTAGTTATTGGAATTTAAAAAATGTTACTTAAATATATGTTTATACATTTAAATTAAATTAAAATAACACTTATTCAGGGGTGTCACAGAAACAGGCGACGAATCCGGAGATGGTTGGTTTGGAAACCCAGAATCTGTAGAGTTTTCTAGGAGTTTCGTAGTAAATTTTCACCGATTTTAGGAGTATTCGCTTCAAAGCCTACTAATCCTTTATTTTACTTGCTTTGCTTTTGAAGGGAAATTTTCGTGGAAGAAATTTCTGATTGACTTATGAGTACATTAACTCAAATTACGCTGCATTATCCAAAACAAATAAATTTTAAAAATAAATACATTTTTAAATTTAATTGTGTAGTTCGTCGGTTCTATTGATTTCCAATAAACTTTTTTGTGTGAGAGCTGAAAAAATTCAAATAAATTACGTAAACTTCCGCGGGCAGCGTTAATTGTTAATATTAACAACAAACATATTCAGTGCAGTTTCAGCACTACAACGCTTGAAAAACCCCCTTGCAACGGAAAATCCCGCAATGGGCGGCATACCCTTTTGTCCTTTTGGCCTTTTCCGAACCGAACGGAAGGACATTGTTTGCTCGGCGCCCCAAAGCATTGTCAATAAATTGTATGCAAGATTTATTGTCCCTGTCGCTGGAGAAATGTCCCAACGCTGCATGGGCAAGCTCCGTTTTCGGAAATCCCGCCACAGTATTTTTCTGTTTTATTATTTTTATTGTTGTTGCATTTTATGTGTTTAATCTAAGCTAATTGGATTTGCAAATGGCCGGCGATATCCGTCTATATGTATGTATATGGGTATATGGGCATAGAAAGGCCTATAAATAATGGATGCACATTGTACATAAATATACATGTACATATGGATATGGCATGTCCTTGGTGGTTTGTTCTCCAACTTTAAAGAGTGAGTAATAAAAAATTAAAAAATAAATATATAAAGGTATGTGTATGGCAGAAGAACTTTAAATATTTATGACACGAAATGGAAATACGAATCAGTCATCGGGAGATGGAGGAGGAAAGTTCATAAACTGTATAATGTAAAAACTTTTGCCAAGCCCGAAAATCCCCAAACTTCATCAAAGATGTATGCAATGAATTCTGTAAACTAGTCCAAGTCAAAACGGCAACGGAACTTTATTCCTTCGATGGAATAAATTATATATACGCATATATATACGTATATACGTATACGAGTTGATATCCCACCCACTGTGAATCGTCTGTGTCGTCAGCTAATTTTAATGACTGGAAATTGAATATTTCCCATTGATTGCTCTCGAACATATTTTTTCCATTCGTTTTCATTGCTTTCCATTCATTACCATACATTTGGTTAGTAATATTCAATGAATTATGCCCGATAACAGTTGAATGCTAATTGCCAAATTCAATTACGATAAATTCAATGGAATATCACGCCCACCTGGACGGCAATTTTGTTTAATTGGTTTTTTTCCTATAGCACTCCCATGGCAAAGCACTCCTATAAAGGAAAATGGATGAGTCGGATGTCACTTTTAGTCGTTGCGATACAATAGAAATTATGAAACTTATGAAATTAAAATAGAAAGGTAGGCGAACATATTTTTCGACAAGTTTACAAATTAAAACCATAACAAATTAGGTTAGATTAGACAAACAATTATGACAACTAATTGGTGTAAATATGCCTTTGTAATTGAATCACAAATTTGACAAGCTAAACACAATTTATGAAAAAACTTTCCAAAGGAATTTTCACAGTAATTCAACAAAGAGAAATAGTTGCCTAATAATTAGAGACAACGCAACAGTTTGAAACAATTTTACAAAATATGTGTTGTAAAAATGTTTTTAAAAAAAAAATTCCAAGGACCACAAAGCAAACAAAGTTTTACGATATGATAAAAATATGTGAGAAAATAGTAAGGTAATGAACTTAGGCATTAGTTTAATAGACACAAAGGGTTTATAGGGCTAGGAATTAAATCCGACAGAAAGAGAAAGGATCACACAAATCGAAGGAAAGTCGGAGAGGGGAAAAACTCTAAGGACGAGAGTAAAAGTTGGTGAAAAGCAAAAGTCAAACATTTCTGCCGCTTCCTGTCTGTGTTTGAGTTATGGGTTTTGTCATTTATGCTTTTGCACTTGATAACCGGAAGTTATACAAAATGTAAATGTTGGCCCACACACACAGCTGTCTATGTATGTATACATTTAAATATCTGTACATGTATGCAAAAGGAGACTGCTCATTAACTTTGGACCCAGTTTATAGATGATGGAGTGTGGCAATTGTTATTTCCACGAGCTTTGCTCCTCTCAATTGCGCTTGAAGGGAGTTGGAAATCCGAGTTTTCCTTTGCCACTTCTCCCCTGGCCTTTTCCCCGCATTTTCCTTTTTTATTTGCCATTTTGGCGCTACTTGAATTTGATTTGCCCGTTTGGGTTTCGGCACAAGTCAAAGAAGTTTTCCCATTGCCGTCTGTCGCACTCTCCTCACTCGCCTCAGTTGACAGACAAACTTTCCTAATTAGAAATAATGCACCCCACACAAGCACACACATGAGGGGTTTTTCGGCTGGATTTTCCGTGGCGGGAAATTCTGGTTGTTCGGGCGAGAGCCTCAGTGAGTGAGTGAGTGTGTGTGCGTGATGCTGTCAGGATAAACGAGACAGGCGATGAAAATCTCCAGAAACACGATGGCTCAGACAAATCCAAGTGGGTCTTGATTTATGGGATTTGCAAGAGGACAAATATTTTCGGATTTTTTTTTTGACAATTGCTGGCCGAAAATAAAATATGAATTTAAATTCGTTTCCAATTTTATTTTTTAAATACATATATATTGGGTAAAAACAAATTCCAAGAATTGGTTAATAGTTTGCGACATATTTGCTGGCTTGTTTAATTAAACAGGAAAAGTTGTAAATGAAAGTGACTGGGAAAACGCGATTTGGGGAGGCAAAATTTAATGCGCTTTTCGTTTTTGGGACTGAGGAGCCTAGTGATGGCAATGAATATTCTAAAATATATTCAAAATCAGTCTATCTTAAGCCATAAATCTATTGGATTTATTAGAATGTTTTAAAAAGGGTTGGTAAAACGATCGATAGCACTGTCGATGGTTTTAAAATTTGGGAAACATCGATGGCTTAGGCCCAATATCGATAGTATGTATATATTCATAGTATATCTAGTATATTTAAAGAATACAAAAAGTATTTTTAAGTATATTTTTCAGAACACGAAGGTATTTTAAACGTCAAGGATCAACATTGTACTTTACCCACAATCGATACATTTTCACAACCTTTATTTTAAGTAACTAGAAGTTACATTTTTGTGATCTATTTCGAGTTTTGAACAATTTATTAACCGCTTACAATGGAGTATTTTAAGTTAAACGAAAACGTGATGGTTTGTTTAACCTATTTCGATATCTTTTCATATTTCAACGATATATCTAACGTTTTCGTCTCTAGCGTAGCACATTTTCCCCAGTATATTTTCATGGCGTGCATGGAAATGCGGGCACCAGCCTAAGCAGCTCACAAACACAGACAAACACAAGCACAAACACAAACACACACCTGTCCAATCAGAGACACATACACGTGTGTACGTGTGGGTATGGGGAAAACTGTGGAGCTTGCTTTTCCAAGCCCAAAAATGCAATTAGACGCATTAGCGGATTGCGGCCATGACAAGCAAATCTAAGCGAAAGCAAAACCAAAAGCAAAACCAAAGCCAAAAGCAAAGGCAAAGACGAAGCCAAAAGATTTGTGGCTCTGGGTGGCTCAGTGGGTGTGTTTTTCTAGGGGTGGCCAACTCAGAGCTCTTCAGCTCTTCTTCCTTTCGAGAGCCAAAGAAAATTGCCATGCATAAATTGCCGAAAATTTTCATTTTGACATTTAATTAAATCACGCGAAATTGAAATGGAAATGGAAATTTTTCGTAAGGGAAAAGAAAGAGAAGTGAAAATAGCAGCTAGTCAACCACAAATGTCGCTGCCTAATTAGTTGCCAACAAACGGCAGCAAATAAAATTGGTTTGTCGTTTGCATTTCGGGTGACGTAAATCGACAAGAAAAAAAAAAGAAAGAAAAACAATCAAATTAGAAGGACAGTGTGCGGGGAAGGGACATTTGGCCAACACAAATACAGACACATTACACATTATTCCCGCCCGCAACTCCTGACCCTCGGGTCCCATCAAATATTTATGTCATTCACAGACCTCCGAAAATGGTGAAGGCGGTGGGAGGACTCAAATTGAAATCAGCCTGAAAATTAGCCGGCCAAATTGACAATGACAACAATTGGGGGAAGGAGAAAGTAAAGAGACTTTATTCCACAGGTTGAAACTTTAAAGATATTTGAAGAAAAAACGATAAACTAGCCATTTTGTAATAATTTTACCATTGCCCCTACACAGAAAAAAAATTGACAAAAGATCAGATATGTGATATGTGCTGGTCAATTTTATATTTTTTAAAGATCAAGTTATTCATATCATTTTGATATGAATAAAGATTATGTTTACCTTATTTTACATTATTTGTTCAAAAAATACTAAATTTGGTATCTAATATGATATGATAAAATATCAAGTTGATATGTTTAAATCATAAATTTGACATAAATCATATCGGCTTTTATTGATATGAAATAAGGTAGAATTGATCTTATTTCATATCGATTTTTTTCTGTGTATGTAAATAATAATGTGCAACGCAAAAAAAAAAAAAAGAGAGAGGTGAGACTGTAAAACCATAAAACCACGATTATTGCCAATGATTTTCATTTTGCACAAATGCGGCAAATAATATTTTCCGGGCTTTATAAAAACCCATTTAAACTGTCACCTGAATGCATTCCAATTCCGACTCAAATCGGGAATTACACGCTGGGATATGCAGCGCAATTTATGACCATTTTATTTTGGCCGGTCATTTCATAATTTAATTGCCAATTTTCAATTGATGTTAATGTGCTCGTTCGCTCATTCGTTCTTTCAGTTCACTTTACTCCGTTTTTCGGTTCTCCGTTCTCCGTTTTCTGTTTAGTGTCTCGTTGGCAATAGAATTCAATTATCGCTTGTTGTGGTCACCCCGCAAACACATACTATTCTACAGAAATCGGAAAAATGCACGGGGAGAATAAATCGTTAAATACATATGAATGTTTTGAATTTTTGAATTTGTTTTTTTTTTAAGAAAGTTTAATTATATTTCACTTGGGCTTTCAAGTTATTTGGCAACATTGAATAAATAAAAGGGAGTCATTTTAACTGGACTCCCTTGACACAATTACTTTTATATTAGTGATAAATTCATTGGAATTTTGAGAGCTATTCAATAAATGTAAATTACGATTTCACACATTCACTAAAATTATAAGTATATTAATTTTCTAATGTTTATGTTAAATATTTAAAAGGTAAAAATAAAATAAAAAAAAATGTGCATATTAACTGGAATCTTTTAACACCATTTCTCTTAATTAAATTATGAATTTCATTGGAATTTTAACAGTTATTCAATAAATGTAAACTAAAATTTCACACATAAGGACATTCATTAAATAGGACGTAAATTACAAATTCACACATCATCCATTTAAAAATTATGAATATGTAATGTTTGACGTTAAATATTCAAAAGGTAATATAGAATTGGAAAAAATCCATATTAACTTAAATCCTTTAACACAATTTCACCTAATCTTATGATGAATTCGTTGGAATTTCGAAAGTTATTCAATAAATGTTAAGTACAATTTCACACATCGCGACATTAATTTAAAATTTATAATTATTTTCTTGTGTGTAGTGCTGTCAATGGTTGCATGTTGCATGTGGCGCCGGAAGTTGTGTGTTTCAATAAATTACCGTAAATGTTCGCCCGCCATTTATATGAATCAAGCGGAGCATGGCGCCGCTTTAAGCTGCCATTCAACTGTTGAACCGCCCCTCATTTTCCTTGATTTTCCCCCGGAACAAAAAGTTGCTTCTCTTTCTGCTTTGTTTCGGCTATTGTGAAAAGAAAAAAAAAACTCCAGCCAGCAGGAAAAACAAAAACCTCTTTTTGTTGGTCTGTGGCCAAATGCAAATTCAAGTGTGCGCATAAATCCCAAAGTCCACTACAAAAATGAAAAACGATAAACTGAAGGTGAATGGCAGGATGCAAAAAGGGGGCACAATATATATACCCATATACCACCGATTGAGGATGATGCAGCAATGACTGCGCTTTGTGGTTTATTTCAGTCCAAAGGCAACAGCGGAAAAACAAAACCAAAAATAAAATTACAAAAAAAAAAAAGAGAAAAAGGACACACAAAAAATAAATTTGATTTTATCCTCTCGACTTTTTTGCGGCGGCTGCAACTGAAGTTAAAATTGTATAAAGTTGCCGCGCTGCTTTGCCCGCTTTTCCCGCCTTTTGTTGTATTGCATTTTCATCTGTAATTACGTTTTGTATGGCCGAACATTTTTCGTCCTTTCATCATCGTCTTTGCGTTTCTGCATCATTAGAGGGATGTGCCCAAAAAAGTGGGAAATTTTTTTATACGCTGCACCCTAATGAAAACGGAATGGCAAATGAAGGAAACAAAAAAATAAAAATTAAAAAAAACAGCGGAAGGAAGAAGCACTGCAAAAAAGTTTGCAAAACAAAAATGCAAAAAAAACATGAGTAAAGGCAAAAATTTGTTAAACTTGTGCAATGCCCTATAAATGTTGTTAAATTTTCTAAAATCAAAAACTGATGAAAAAAGATTCATAAAATCCTCAAAATAAGATAAAAGGTTTTAAAGAACCCGATTACATTTTTTGAAATTATTTTTTAATATCATCCAGTTACCGAAACCATAAACATAACAAATTTAACATATATGCTTTATAGAGTTTTTGCATTTTTTTTTTTTTTTTTGAAAATACCCTTGGCTACCCTATTATAAAAAAAATCAAGTGTAAACAATGCTGCCGGCAGCATCAGACTGCCACCAATTGCAATTTGCCGCTGCCGGACGTTCTGAGCGCGTCTCAAGTGGCAGACGCAACCCTTTAGCTTGCCTATCCCCGTCCATACCCCAAACCCCCTTTTCCACGCCCCTGGTACCAGCCCCCCTTCCCGAATGACTAATGGATGGCATAGCCTGAATGGTTGGGGCTTCGGTTTCGGTTTTGCGGCGGCAGTTCCTCTTGTCTAGTCAGCTTTAAGGTTGAATAAAATACAAAGTACAAAATACAAAATACAAGGGGCACAGAGCTTAAAGACTGCCTCTACATGCTGCGATTATGCAAATGCAAAAAACAAACTAAAACTAAAACCGACTAGTGTCTCCTCTCCTGCGTGTTTTGTGTGTGTGCTCTAAGGTTATAAATATAAATTAAGCAAATGTGTTGTGTAAATTGCTGTTGCTCTTGCCGTTCCTTTCCCCCAAAAGGTTGCTGCAAAAGTGGCAGCAAAAATTACGAGATACAAGTACGACTGCACTTGGAAAATGTGGGGTTAAGCGGAGAAAATAATGGTTGTAACAACAACAATGGATTTTTAAAGCATATATTAAAAAAAAGTATTTTGAAAAATATATGAATTTAAAAAATATTTGTTCTCTATTTTATTTAACTAAAAAATTTTTTAAAAATACTTGATAACAAAACAAAAAGTAAAAATTTTAGCTGGTTATTTATTACAAATGTGTACATAGAAGATTTTTTGCTTTTTTTATTAAGTTGTATATATATAGTTATATATATGAATTCTGCTAAATTTTATTCACAGTGTAAAACCAACAGATGCAAGGCAATTTCAACGGCATGTGTGTGCGGATACACTGATACCACAATATTTGCATATCATATGCATAAACACACGCGACAACCCTGGACCCATGAAACCCTAGACCGAAATGCAGACTCCTCGGCAGCAGACAATTGCAATTAAGTTGGGGCATATACATATGTAGGATATCTGAGACCACCTCTGCTGTTGTCTGCGAGTGCCACAAGTTGCAACAACATGTTAGTTAGCGTCATGCCACCTGAACTTAGTCAATCAGTCAGTTTTTGGTCCATGGTCATGGCATTAGCCACAAGGCAAAACATTTTGGACCCCCAAATTGCCAGTTGTGTCAACATTGCCAACATGTCCTGCATATGTTGCTGTTTTGCTGCTTTGTTGCTTTGCTGCTGCAACTGCAATTGCAGTTAGATTTGGATTTGAATTGGAATTTGGCAAACTTAAATGCAAAATCATTGCGGACAGGGCAACAATTATTTGCCGACAATTGTCAAACATTTGTCGAGTATAAGAACTATTCATAAAAACAATCTTGTGCTCGATGACAACTGCTAACTTTTAAATCTTTCAACAATCAAAAGGTATTGGGATGGATATTTTATATTTTAAAATATAAAACATTTCAGGGTTTTGAAATCTTATAAAAAAAGGAGCTTAAAAATCTGCATATTCTATGTTTTAGGGTTGGTAAAACGATTTTATCGATGATTTTCAAATTTAGGAATCATCGATGGTTTGGGCGCACTATCGATAGTTTCTCTCAGCTAAATAATCTCATTTAACAAGGTATTTTTGGTATTTTTTAAGATAATACAACGGTATTATATATGTTGTGGCTCATTCTTTAAACATTACTTTTCTTTAATCTTGGTTAACTTAAGATCAATTTTTTCCCATAAGGGTTATGATTCAAGAATCCATATTCAATTTATTTTTACCTATTGGTTTATTTGTTGTTGTTTATTTTCTCAAATTTTCGATGATGACCACTATTGTTAGCAAAAAATTATCGATTGTGTGCACTATCGATGATTTCACAACATTCCTGAAATTGTACTGTAGCATACACTTTAAACACTTTTATAGTTTCCAATCCTAACAATTTAATAAAATTCAAAAGATACATTTGCACTTTATTCTTTTACGTGCACGTACATTTGGATTCAGTTCATATATTTTTTTTCTAAGCCCTAAAATATCAAAAGGAACTAAATGGTTGATTGTTTTAGGGATTCAGTTGCAGCATTCACTTGATTTTAAAAGGTATTTTTTTTAAAGCTGTAACCAAAATATAGCAAAGTTCGATGTATTTAAAACTATAACATTGAACTATTCTCGAATTAAATATAGAGTTAACGAGGTAATAAAAAAATGTAAAAGAAGGGGAATGAAAATAACCATTATGCGGGAATCAATCAAATTGCAGCTCCCTCGATTGTAATGATTTTGCTCTGCTTCATTAATTATTGCACTTGGGTTCATTGTCTAAGTTCACACAGACACACACACACTATGGCAATCGCAATACACACACACGGGCAAATACAATTGCAATTTCCTGGGCTCCATTGCTGTGTGCACTTTTCACTTAATTGCACACAGTTACGCACAGGGATAAAAGGAGAGAAAG
Source organism: Drosophila prostipennis (assembly GCA_037075205.1). NCBI lineage: Eukaryota > Metazoa > Arthropoda > Insecta > Diptera > Drosophilidae > Drosophila > Drosophila prostipennis. The sequence continues at coordinate 50,002 of JBAMCJ010001546.1, forward strand.
GAAAAGCGGAAAAGAGCGGAGGAAAAGGCACTATTCAAATCATAAAATTAGCACACTTACACACAGACACAGACACCCGCACCCACACACACACACATAGCGAAATCAATTAAGATACAAAAGCGCTGCTCGCCATTCGCAAACAACAAAAGAAAAGTACGAAAAAACGCAGTACGGCAAGGGTAAAAAAATGCGGAAAACCCCTCTTAAAAGTGCGGGAAAATTCTATATTTTTTTGTCAACTGCATAACTTGCGGCACACCGCCCAGGTGTAATGGTGTGCGTGGATATGTATGTATATACATATCTACAAATATATAAAGGACTGATATAAAATGCAAATGCTTTAATTAAAAGCTTTGCAGCTTCGTGGAAGCGTGGCGCCAAATTGCGTGGGCGTTAATACACCCCAGTGGGAGTGGCACTAGCCAGTGTTGCATAATGTTTAAGGTTTAAGTAACACATACACCGAAAAAAAACATGATTCAGAAGTTGTATATAAAAAAAAATAATTACATAGACAGGATTTTAATTTTAATAATTTTTATACCCGTTACTCGTAGAGTAAAAGGGTATATTGTATTCGTGCAAAAGTATGTAACAGCTAGAAGGAAGCGTTTCCGACCCCATAAAGTATATATATTCTTGATCAGGATCACTAGCCGAGTCGATCTAGCCATGTCTGTCTGTCCGTCTGTCCGTCTCTCCGTCTGTCCGTCTGTCCGTCCGTATGAACGCTGAGATCTCGGGAACTATAAAACCTAGAGGATTGGTATTTGGCATAAAGATTCTTGGAGTTCCTACGCAGCGCAAGTTTATTTCAAGAAGATGCCACGCCCCCTCTAACGCGCACAATAGCTTATACACGATTTTAAAAATTTAAATATTTCGGAAAAGTAAAAATGCAGTTTTGTTGTGCTTATCAATACCTATCGAAATGTAGAAGAAATTTTTTAAATCGGACCATTCATTAAAAAGTTATGGCTCATCAAAGTTTATATATCCATCTCCCTCGCAATCCCTTTAGCCGAGTGACGGGTATTAGATAGTCGGGACACCAACCCGACTATAGCGTTTTCTCTTGTTTTTAATTATAGTTTTAGACATTTCCAAAATATAAAACATCGAAATACTAAACAAACAATTTTCTGTGTACCGTCAAAGCGTCAAGCTTGTCAAAAAAGATGGAAAAATATGTGGAAAGAGGGCTGCAAAAATGGGGATGGGAAGGTTGGGGCTGGAAAAAGATAGGAAAAACCGAGCTAGCTGACACACATGTTTGTTGTGATTTTTATTGCATACTTTCGAGCGCCCAGCAATTTATGCAAGATTTTCAGCAATTTTCCCCTCCCGCTCACCAGCTTTGCTGGTTTTTCCACTCTTTTTCCCTCACCCGTTTTTTTTACCCATGTTTTGCATAAATTGTGATGCTATCACTACCTGCCACCAGCTGCAAAGTTTCACCCTTGTGGCCCAACTCATAATAGCCGAAGATTATGTGTGCGCAACGGAATGTACATACTCGTACTACAAGTAACGTGAAATTTAAGAAAACTTGTCAATATCAGAAGTTTCATGAAGCGGACTGTGGAACACAAAGGGATTCCTCAAGGAAAACCCTTGTAAAAAAAAATAAAAAAAAACACAAAAAAAAACTGCAATTTAAAGTGTAGTTTCAGGCCTTTTAAGATAAGAATGCATTTTAACTCTATATATATATATTTTTAATTATTATTAATGATAACAAGTAAATTGTTATATTTAATATAAAATAGTGTTGGAGACAATAAAAATCTATTACTTTATAAACAGGCAACATATTTAAAATTGTTAAACTTACGAGAAAACGAATTTTTTAACAAAATATAAGTTTGATAATATTAAAATTGTAAAAATCATTACATCCTCTTTTTTTTGTAAATAAAACGATTTAAAATTAATTTAAATTTCATAGAGTTATCAAAGGTATTCCCCTTATGTGGTTCCACTATGCGACTGTTGTTTCGCTGGGGCCCGAAGAAATTACATAATTAATTGATTGCAACATGATACTTTTTCCGCCCCCGTCCCACACCTAGTACTTTTCGATTTTCCGCCTGCTCTTCTGCCGCAACTAATAACAGCAAACAGGAATGGCAGACAAAGTTTTGTGGTGGGTATAGAGCGATGGCGACTTCATTAGGCAGCCGCCTTGATGATGACAGGAAACGGGATGCGAGGTCCTTCTAGTGGGCTTTTCCCAAGGGGTAGAGTTCAGAGTCAAAGCTGCAAGTATATGCCAGCCATTAGTGTATTTGCACAGAGGGAAAAGTCGTAGATTTCCAAGCATTTTTTTGACAATTTTTTCCAAGCTTTTCTTACTTTTTTTAATAAAAAAAACAGATTTTAAAAAATACAAAATTAAAAAAAATAATCATGAATAAGGTCGAATGTAGGTAAGCTTTTTATATTGATAGATAGATTTTATAGATTGTTTTGAGACAACATGATCATTCAAAATATCTTCGTAAAATCTATTAAATTTAAACCTTTTCTTGCCGTGTAACTATGTGTGTGCTGCGTGTGTAGGTAAATCGCGGCAAATGAGTTGGCAAAACTGCAGGAGCAATGAGCATTCGCATTCGGGCAGAAGAGTTTGCGGTGGAGAAAGGAGAATGAAGAAAGGAGAAAAGGGAGGGGGAGGGGGAGGTTAATGGGGAAAAGGACACTCTGCGTCGGCATACAGCATTTTTATCATGCTCAACTAATTGCAGGGCACAGGAGTACGAACTGGGAACCGGGAATCGGATCAGAATCAAGAGCGTTTGCCAGCCAAAAGGGACGAAGGACCAAAGGACGAGCTGCCACGAGCCGCTCAGCAGGGCGCCAGCAGGTCCTGTATGTGTGTATGTGTGTACACAACCACTACCAACCCCAACCCTAAACCCGCCACCTCCCACATAACATAAATTCTCATAAGCGTAATGCCTTGAAATTGGAGCAAACTGTGATAGCACTAGACCAACTTACACGCCCGATTCCAACCACCACTATTATTACTTCGCCCCATCTCGCCCATCCTTTTCGCATGCTCCTCATTTACTTATCTAACCGAACAGACGAGACACTGTGACTTGCGTTTCCAGCGAAAATTATGAAGAGCTCAAACACTTAAATTATTTAAAGTGACAAAATTTAACAAAATACAAATTCGATTCACTTAAAACCGTATAAGTTTATCTGCATTTATTTGCATTCATATTTAAAAAAGTCGTTAAAATACTCCCAACTAATTTCTATAGTAGATGAAGATATGCAAGCGGCAAAGCAAGCATTCGCTTGAAAGTGGCGCCATCTAGCGGTAAATTCATTATTTGCTCATAACTTTTTAGTGAATGGTCCGATTTTAATAGTTTCTTTTACATATTAGTTTCCGAGATCTCAGCGCTCGCAAGGAAGGACGGACCGACTGATATGGCTAGAACGACTCGGCTAGTGATCCTGATCAAGATCTACTATAAATGGGTATAATTAATATGGGTCTTACATTTAAATGGGAAAAATCGTTAAGACCTATTATTATTATTTTGGTTGATTTTATTTTGATTAAACATAAAAATATAAGTTTAGATTGTGTGTAAATTTATAGGATCTGCCGTTGAATGTGTTTTTTGATTTTAGCAACGTTTAACAAGCAATCCCCGACCACTGTATGCTTACAATGAGTTATTGAAATTGCAAGTTGCCGGCCCTGTTGCCATATCTTTCCCATCCCCACCCCGTTTATCACCCGTCTCCATTTCCCTGACCCTTTCGCTTTAATGAGCTCCACGGTCTCGGTCTCTCTGTACTTCGCTGCTGGAGGCTTTAACGGAATTAATAATGCCCATATATGAGGAAGTAGATGCCAGACGGACTTTCCCATCTCGGTTTCTGCGGAGGAACTTTAGGTTTATTTTACCAGAAAACTTTGATTTTTGTTTTTCTTATGTTAGCTCGTTCGTTGATTTTATTATAAATAATAATCAACTTGAAGCCGGCGAAGGAAAAGCGAATGAAAACAACAGAAAAAAAAATTATATATAAATGGAAACAACGATGAGGAATTGGGGTTGGGGGGAGGAAAAATCAATAACCACCCGGGCCAAGGAAAATTTACATACACCATGCAAGAAAAACGGGGGATGGTATGATATTGGAGTGGGTGATGAAAGGCTGTTGGGCGTTGGTGTGGGTGTGGTGCACCTCAAGGTTGCGCCGCAAAATATCTTCACATTGTTTTTGCATCTTTTTCTTTTTTTCCACTGGGTAGGTTTGGAAAATAAAGGAAAACAAAGGAGGTTTGGGGGCTATGTTTGTTGGTTCCGGAACAAGGGCAAACAAAAGCGCTCAATAAGCGGGCCTCGAATATCCTCAGAACTCAATGGGAAGTTTAATATCTTTGCTTTATTTGTAATGAGAGCGCAATAAAATATCGTTTTGAGGTCAATGGAAAGTGGCGGTAAGATCGAGATGATGAGCAAGTGGTAAACAAAATTAAATACCTAAAGCCAAATATATATGTTATATGATATACAACAAGAAATTACATTTAAATATTTAATATTCGACCATTGAGAATAGAAAACAAACATTTAAATAATCCATTCAACACTAGGTCAATTTAAAATTTTAGAACATTGTCGACAATTACTCATCGTCAAATTGACTTTATTTATTGTGGTCAAATACAATTGATTTTATTTAAATTGGCCTAAGAAATGACCACACTAATTGGAAACACTTTTCAGTTAGCTTCTTCATTTACAATGCATTCGGGTCGAGGGAAAATGTATTAAGTATTCCACAGCCAAACCGTTTGAACTTTGTTACACTTTTCGCCAATTATTAGTTCAAGGCAATGGAAATCCTTGCACATGTCAGCCAAATACACACACACACACATATGCATAACTAAGCGGAATAGGGAGCTTTTGGGGAATGCAATTTCATCGTCATGTGCAGGCGTTCACTTGGTAAATTATGACTAAGAGCTGAAAATAATTGGCATTGCTAACCGGCCAACAAACAACAGTGTAGTATTGAATTCCGAATTCCGATTGCTTCAGTTAGGTCTTTATTTGCTCGCTGGCAGGTTAAGAAACTGCCAACTGACCTACACCCAGAAAAATATAGAAACATAAATGCTCATTAAACGCGGACCAAAGAACTCTTATTATTTTCATATGCAGTTTTTTTAATGAGAGTTTTACCATTGGGAAATATGACATGTTTGCTCATTATCCACATTTTTTCCTAGATGTATCTATTATTTTATTGTTTTATTTTTTTTTCAACACATGTAATTTTTTTCAATAAGTTTATTTACTTCTCTCACATTATTAATAGACAATTTGTTTTGTATACAACTATTGAATATATATTAAGCCTATTCAAATAGTTTGGAGCATTATTATGGACGATTAAGTTGATATAAAATTTTTTATAATATGGAAATAGTATAGAAATTAAAAAATTACTAATACCTATCGAAATGTAAAAGAAAATTTTAAAATCGGACCATTCATTAAAAAGTTATGAGCAAATAATACTTTTTCCGATAAATGACGCCACTTTCAAGCGACTGCTTGCATTACAGCTTGCATATCTCCATCTCTCTCACGCTAATTCAGCTGAGTAACGGGTATTTGATAGTCGAGATACTCGATTTTTTTAATGTAAACCAATTGGAAATGCGATTACAAGTTTTTTTTTTCTCAGTGTTTGAAATTGAGCTGAACTGAGTTCGCTTCAGTTCTTGACGGCACTGCACGTTTATTTATTGTGTATTTGCATTATTAGAGCAACTCAACCGTGAAAAGCAACGAGGGCGAAAAGGGGTGATGGGTTGGGTAAATCGGGGAGGGGTTGGGTGCCCGCCAGCAAGTGACCATCGCAACGCTTTTCGATGGACAGCTGACTGAACTGAAATTGACTGAGCGACGTGTCCTTTGTAGTCCTTGCAGGCACACCAATACACCTACACTGTTACACTCCTAGAAACACCCACCAACTGACTCACACCCCCGCATTATTATTGGCAACTTGTAATTTCGTTATGTGCACAGCAGCAAAGGACTGGCAGGGATATATAGTATATGGATGTATATCGGATATGTACATTGTACATATGGGAGGTACACAACGGAATGAAATACGTATGTTGATATTTTTAGACAGTCCTCCTGCATCGGCCCATCGATCCTTTTTGCTTGTGTTTGTTTAGCTAATAGAATCATCTCAATTTTTTTTTTTTACTTTTTTCCTTCATTTTTCCTACGTCGCCTGAAACTATAGACAAGTATTTGCTAAACACGTACACACACACACTCACGACGTCCACTAATAAACCCACACTCTCACGTATTTTGTGGCACGTGGTGGGAGGGAAAAAAGAAGAAGAAAAGTTAAGGCTATTCCCAGAGGCAACCTGAAGTAAAGCTATTAAAAGCAAAATATAACCAGGGATACATAAAGAAACAATAACTAAATCTTGGGGTAGAGGTTTAAAAAAAAATTTATTGAAAAGGAAAATACTTGTGGTATATAATATGTAAATATATACTTTATATAATTTAAATGCATTTTAACTTTCCTAAAAAAGCTAAATAAATTGCCAGTTAAGAGGGAATAATAATATTCATATTCAAGAATGTTACCCTGAGTGTCTCATAAGACACACATCCTCAAGAGCAGGGGTATCCGTATCCCCAACCTCCCAAAAAGCACCCCACACTCACCAACAATTTCTTGAAAGAACATCAAACATTTTTGGTTGCAACATTGCCAAGTTTGACAAGCCAGAAGATTGAGTACGTGCTGCACATTGACAAATGGAACGCGCCACGACTCTCTGGGATTATTTTGCGAATGGTATGGGAAAATTAGTAGATAAGGGAATATATCAGGGGGAGTGCGTGTCGGGTTGGGATGGGATGGGTTGGGATGGACAGGGCACCCTACCCTCATGATGGATCAGCCACTCGAACGGAGAACTTCTTGGGGGAGTGGAGACTGCCCGTCGTCTTACGTGCAAATTGCATATTTGTCTAGGGACCATAACACTCACCTGGAAAAAAAAGGAGAAGAAGAGAGAAATTCAATTAGTTATCACGTCAAATTGCGATTTGATTTGTGTCGAGGTTGTTGAACTTGAAAAATGAATTCTATATCATGTTGTGTATGCAAAAGGTGGCCAGAGGAATGCTAAAGTTGCTAAGCTCTTGAAAAAGTTTTCAGACTGCAGCAAAGGTTTCATCGGGTCAAAACTTTTTATCAAAGCCAAGTGCTTCAGTTGAAACTTTGCGCAATATTAATTACACAATGAAAAAATTTAAAAACAAAACACGAATAAAAAGTTCACACCTGCCGTTTGATATATTTAGAGTTGTTTTGTCGACTAAATGAAAATTCTTAGTTTAATAAACACCCACTTTTCTTAATCACTAATCATCATCTAATTTCGAAAACTTTGTACTTCAATATTTCAATTTAATGCTCCTACTTGCCAATTAAAAATCACTTTTTCTCAATTTCCCCCTTGCACTTTTTTCTTTAATTTTCCCCATTAAACTTTAGCATAAGCACCCAAGCTTAAAGCGTTTTTTAAGATCCACACATGAATAGGTCTCGGCTTTTCCTTTTGGCCCAACTGCAAGCTCTAGAGGTCATTGCTTGGTCTTTTGCCCCAACTCCCAAAAGGACCGCCCCTGGGGGCGTGGCAAGTGCTCCATAAGAAGTCATCCTCGTTCTCATTCTCATCCTCAGTCTCAGTCTCCTCGTCATCGTCATCGTCATCGTGGCATTGACAAAAGCCCCAAGTAACTTGGCTCTTGTCTCGGTCGCCGTCTCGCTCAACTTGGCCGGCTTATGCTTTCAGGCACACACGCATTCAATTTGCTAGCCCACACAGACACCCACACATGGCCTATTGCACTGAGAAATTAATATATCAAATATTCCTTTTTTCTTAAATTTATTTTTTATCACAAAAGTATCTGTTGGGTAACATTATTTTATCGTGACCACTCTCGATATTATCGATACTATCGGACACGAAAGAAAACATAAACAAATTAAAATAAAATTAAAAAAACTCGTAAGAAAATGTAAATGAAAATGGATGATTGAGTCATATCACTTATGGGGATATACATTTTTGTAAATTTAACTGTGATTAAAGTAAAACAATGTTCAACTTAGAGACTAAACATTTAAAATATCGTTGTGTAATAAAAAAATCCGTAAAAATACTTTTTATCTTAAAATTATTTTGAGCTGAGCGATACTATCGGTAATAATGGGCCCAAGCAATCGATATTTCCTAAATTTTAAAACCATCGATAATATCGATAGTGCTATCGATCGTTTTACCAACCCTACTTTAAGCTGTGTTTTTGTTTTTGCCCCAATTGACCCCAAATAACTGCAAATAGATGACTTGGGAGCAAAAACAATATTTATAAAAGAAAATAAAGAGGCGATATTTATATAAAACAGAATCGGAATTAACTTTAGTCCATAGTCAAAACAAATTTAATTTAGTTCCCAAAAAAAAACACATTTGATTGCCACTACACTTTTTTTGCCACTGTTTTTGTGCCATGAATTTTTAAAGCCAGCAGCCAGCGAAGCGACGACGACGATGACTGAAGTGGGAAATCAAATGTTTGTAATTAAAATTAAATATTCTATTAAAGGATCAAAACTGCAAGCCAAAAGGATACAGGATGGATGCAGATGCAGCCAGTAAACAGCAATCAAAAGCGGAATATGCATATAAAGTAGTCACCCGCATGGAGGATCTGAATGAGTGTGTGAATGCGGATTAGTATGTGTGTGTGCGAGTTGCTCTGTATATATTTCATAACACAAATGTTTAATCAACGCAGCGGGACGAAAAGGACGAGAGGACGAGGGGACAGCGAGGACAGCCTAGACCGAAAATAAATAGCACATCATCAGTGTCAGCTGGGGCCAAAAATGGGAGTGGATGTGGGCAAATGGTGGGAAATCGCAGGCTGAAGTCATGGAAAAAGGGATGTTGGTTGGTTGGAGTCTAGGAAGAATCTAGGAGGAGGAGCCCAATGCATTTGGGAATCCAGCAGCATCGACTGACATTACGTTGCGTTGCCTACCAAGTGCCATCTATGCAAGCGTGAAATGTCAAGTGCTCAAGTTTGAATTTGGCTTGGCAAACATTCACTCGCACACACACACTCTCTCACAAACACAAACTCTCACACACACGCACACCGACAGAGATACCACCAAAGGCAATTGGGAGCAAAAGGCAAACATGGCCAACTGCACAAGCCATAGGCAAAACATTAAAACAAACAAACAAACACATACAAATGGGGATGGATATCCATTTAGTTTGCTTCTTACAACATCAATTAATAATTGAAAAATGTATCTGTATATATGTATATATATTTGCCAACGAAATTGCGGAAATTGAGATGGGCTTCATTGATTCAAGATGAAAGAGTTTGGTAAACTGTGTAATTCTTTAATCAACAAAAGTTATTTACAGATGTCTCAATAAATCTCAGTAGACATTAAAGATTGTCAGATTTATTGACCATTATTTTGTATGTATAAAATGTATTTTATAAGAATTAAATACAGAGTAAACTAATTTAATTTAGATTTACCTTGTTCAATATAATAAATCAAACCTAAAACTAAATTCCATTCTCATCATCATTACATAATTTAATGGTCAGATACATAAACAATTATTTTGTTTTAAAGAATTAAATAATTTAAATTGTAGTACTTACAAATGTATTTAATTTATATTTTCCATGTTCAATATAATACACCAATTATAAAAATGAAACCAACCTAATTCCAATTCCTTTTTCATCTAAGTATCACCATTACAAATTTGTATCTCTTTATCAAATCGATCATTTTATTTATGTCCATTAATCCAAAATGACAGCTGACATATTGCTAATGAATGATGACTGCAAAAGATTACGCATACCGGGAAATCATTAAACGGATGCGATTTAAAACGATTTCTGCGTTAGATGTGTATACTGAAAAGCCCCATCAAACCCAATATTGAAACATTTTAGCATTTGTTTTCATCAAATATTTATAATACCGAAGCGTGGCTATTTTCTATTTTTTTCGCTTGCGTTGCGTTTTTAATTCGTTGTGCAATAAGTAAACATTATAACTGTGAAAATGTAATGCATGAATAAATGATTAAATAAATATTTATAGAGTTTAAGCCGGATTCAAAGCAGTTGTTAATAATTTCGAATTATGCAAATTAAGGTAGCTGTAAAAAAAAAATGAAATAAAGCGAGAAAAATAACATCACCACCTACAATTGATTGTCGCTTGTGCTGTGAAAATTATGATTGGAGCACAAATGAAATAAATTGATTTGCAATTGATTATTGATATGATTTGGTTTTGGTTTATGGTTATTGGTTTTGTGTGTTCTGGCTGCCATTTTTATTGACGGCAACAAAACCTCAAAATTATGTTTAGATATTATCTTTTTTAATTTTTTCCCCATAGGTATTTGTGTTTTATATTTGTGGTAGATTTATTAGCAAGGAAGAAATAATATTACAACTAATTTAATCAGTTAAAAATATTTTTATTTCCTTATTACTCACAAATAATTTTATTTGGTGATATAGAATATTACAAAAATTTTATTGGAAGACTGCAAAAATCGGCTATAAAATATAACGATTTTATGTGACATTTAGCTCTCATGCAGATATCAACATTTTCGGTTTAATTTCGATTCCGTTTTATAGGCCTGCCGAGATTTTCAGATGTGCCCAAAAATTACCCTCTCTTTTCCCATTCCCTGCCAAATGTTTGCACTCCGAACCGCACACACAACAAACTCTGGTTGGCCGGCAATTTCACGTTTATATTTCGCCGGATATTTCCCTTTAGCCCTCGTCGACTGCATTCTGTGTTCTACATAAATATGAAATTTATTAGTGAATGTTGCATATCCTTTTGTGCGTGTCAGTTCCGGCTCGGATTGCATTTTCGCAGTCGGAAAATCGAGGAGGACAGGACCGAGGACCGAGGACCAAAGGACCAGAGGACCCGACCCGGCAACAACATCATTATTGGACATTGCCCAAAAAAGCCATTTCTCCCTTCTCCTTTTTTTTTTGCTTTTGCGAACAGCCAGAGAGCTTTATTGCCATTTCGTTTGGACGGTGGTTTCTGCGATTTTAATTTGTTAAATGCACTTTTGTCCTCTTCATCTGGCATATCGGGCGGTGCACTTAACCCGCGAATGACAGCAGGGGTCAAAGTTATTCAAGGGATTCGGTAATTGTTGGCTTAAATCCGAATAAATTTGAATTTAAATTTCTGAAATATATCAATGGAAAGAGGGACGCTTTTTTAAACTAAAATTCCTTTGCCCTTAATTAAAATAATTTTATAATATTTGTTAGAATTATTTTGATCAGCTTGTGACCTTACTTTTTTAGGTGTTTCACTTTATTTAATTTGGCTTTTTGGGTGCGCGTCAGAAAGTTTTTCCAGCTTCAGTTGGAAAATTTATTCATTGCTCCCTGCAACTGGGTTAACTTTCTGGTTTGGCGACGCGGACAAAGCTCGACGGCGACATTTTATTGTTGTCCCTTGGACAGGGTTTGTTCCCCAGTTCCCCGGCCCCTTTCTCCCGATTTCTGCCCCATTCTCATATCCTTGGCGTTTTTTTTTTTATGAGGGAAGAGCTTTTACGCTATTATTTGATTTTTATTCGGGTTCCGTTTGGCCCCTCGCCGCACTTCATGAGTTATTGTCTCATGGACTGCGGCTTCAATGCGAACTAGGCCAGTGACTTAAAAGGGTGGCGGGGGGAGAATTGGGAAGGAGGGGACTGACAGGAAAAGCTGGGGAGAGGTTTTTCCAGCCATACTGTCGCTGGCCTTTTCGGCTACTTTTTTCTGGTCTGGCGTCATTTTTTCTTTGCACACTTTGGTGGTAGAGATAACAGAGCATCGATAAATAATCGAGGCACAAGATCAACAATTAAAGTTAATTCACCGATAAATTATTTCATCATCATTCATTTTTTATAAATTATTCACCATCGATTAATATAAAGTATATTTTATTAACGAAATTTATATTGTTTCTTAAAATAGAAGAAAGAAGAAAGTTAAATAAATATTATTCAACCGCAATCGAATTTATCGATAATTTATCAACCTTTTGCCATCTCTATTTGGTGGCATTTCAAGGAGCATATTATCAGGAGGATGAAAGGACAACTGTGAATCGGTGAGAGGAAATGTTTGACCACCTCTCGATGAGTGTTTTCTGGTAAGGATATGCTTGAGGCCAGTGCGTTTCCTTAATGCGACAATGTTTGGTCAATGTCAAATGCCTTCCCCATTTGTCTACCATTTTCTGCTGCTTTGTCTGTGTGACTTCCGTTTGCCGCAGCATACGCCATCATATATGTATGTATATATAAGATTTGTATGAATGCGCCTTACCCAAAGCGTTGTGGCATTGACAATTATGACACGTGCTTAAAGTTTTCGACTTTGACTCGAGGCGCTTCAAAGAAATCCTCATTAGAAGTCCCATTGAAGCAGCACACAAATTCCTCATGTTTCGCAATCAACTTAATCAATTGTTTTTGCTTTTGCAATTGCCTGAATTCAAAGTGGACTAAATTTCAATTAGGCCAAAGGCAAAAAGAAATTGTTTCTAAAGGTATTTGGTCCTGTTTACTTAGAGATTCGAACTACATATCTTTTACACTTTTACCTTTAAAACCAACAATTGACACTTAAAACACCGTATATGGATGCCATAAATCTCAAATATAGTTAGAATGAAAACTGTTAATGGAGATAATATTTCATAAGTTTTATTATAATTACTATTTAACTATTTGTTTCACACTTTAAAATTATTATGTAAAATATACAATTTTATAACACACACATTTAATAAATCAATTAAATAAGTATTACAAAATTCAGGTTATTTTACTGCAACACTATTCAGTACATAGCATCACAAATAATTGACCAATTGCCTGAGAGTTCATATGAGGTGGCAAATTCTTTGGGCATTTCCCATGTATTTACCTTCGGGGCAAATATAGAAAAAAAAGGAAAAAAAATAAGAGTGAAAAAGGAGCCAACTTTTATTTACATTTAGCCCCGGAATGAAAATTCACTTTGAGCAACAAATGTTGGTTGTTTGTACTGGAGTACTATACGTTGCATGTGTGGCTAAGATGCTTTGGCTTCACCTTTGACTACAGCAAAAATTCCGGTAATTTCGTGTGTGAATTACCCGAGGATTCCCTTGCTCCTTTCTCCTTGCTCCTTGCCAGTTTTAGTTTCAGTTTCAGTTCCAGCTGCAGCTTCAGTTGTGTGCTTGATTATCAAGCACCAAAAGCTGTGTGTTTGTGTTTACGTAATTCAAGATGGCAGCAAACCGACAAGCTGAAGGGCAGGAAAATGTGTTGAAAATAGGTGGAGGGAGTAGAGGTCCTCCCCAGTTGTAGTATGTAGTATGTAGTGGTGGTAGTAGTAGCAGTAGTGCCATGGAGCAGTGCGAAGTACAAATGTAATGGCAAATTTTTGAAATTAGTATGCAACACGCATAGCAGTCGAAAGAGCTGGAGAGATGGAAAAGTGGAAAAGGACATGGACATGGAAATGGAAATGGGAATGGCAATAGAGTTTGGGAGCTGAGAGCTGGAAAAGCGGCTAAAGAGCTAGTTTCACACTCACACACACACACACATACACTTTGTGAGCCCCTTTTTCCGCCTTTTTTGGCCCCTTTTCTCTTAACTATTATTGCATTTGCTTCGTTGTGGAGAACATCAATAAGCGGCATATTTAAGCTGCTTGTTGGTTGGGTTTTAAGTAATTTTTATGGCAATTCTCTGCAATGCCATTTACCATTAAGTTTAATGTGGGTCCCGCAAGGCAGCGAGCAAGTGGGGAGCATTATTAGTTTTAGTTGGTTAAATGCGGGGAACTCACGGAGAGTGTAATAGAATTCAAGCGAATTGAACAAATGGCACGTTTAAAATGTAATGCGAATTGCGGTTGCATTGCTTAAATTCAATTGGGCAGCTTTGAAGAACAAGTGCAGTCCAATTAGAAACAAAGTGCAGCCATACTGAAATATAAAACCAGCCATAGAAAAGCGCTGGTCACACTCAGTAATGAACATTTTGCAATCCAATCAGAAACAAAGTGCAGCTATACTTAAATATAAAACCAGCCATAGAAATGCGCTGGTCACACTCAGTAATGAACATTTTGCAATCCAATTAGAAACAAAGTGCAGCCATACTGAAATATAAAACCAGCCATAGAAAAGCGCTGGTCACACTCAGCAATGAACGTTTTGCAATCCAATTAGAAACAAAGTGCAGCCATACTGAAATATAAAACCAGTCATAGAAAAGCGCTGGTCACACTCAGCAATGACAAATGCGATGCAATAGGTCAAGAAAGGAAGCAGAAACTAATCGTCAAATTGTCTTTTTTCTCTATCTACTTTCTTTTTCCGTTGTCCAAACTCTTGGACAATGCAACAACTTTGTGAACATTTTGCGTTTCTCAAGTTTTCTATACTTGCCAAAAAAGAAAAGAGAAAGGAAAATAAAATAAAAGAAAAGCAATGAGGAAAAATGTATCCAGCCCAGCATTTTCGAATTCTTTATCTGGCTCAAAACCATGGCTACCCCGCGCTGGAAAAAGTTTTCGGTAAAAATGGGCTGAATGAGGAGGACAGGCGCCATACAAATGAGGCAAAAGAAAACTGCTGTCGCAGGGCGCAGAACTCTTAAACTCGGCGAAGAACTGAAACGTTGGATCCCCACACAGCCGCACTAACCCGATCCTAAGTACTCCCCATAGTTTACAACAATTTTTTTTTGTATTTGAAAAATTTCCCCCTTTTGTTTTCATCGTTGCTGCCTGGCTTCTTTTTGCGTCGTTTTTTTTGTATTTTGTGTATTTTATATCAATTTTTAGTGTGCCTTTTTTTCTTTTTCCAAGCACACTTTTATCCGCTTGGTCTTTGTCTGGAGTTGTGCAAGTTGTCGTCTAACTTATGGCATCTCATTTATCTTCGTAACTCGAGACGAGGCGACGGGCCAAGGAGTAAAGAAGCAGTTATTGCATTTTGTACGCTCTCTCTAATTTTTTTTCGGTTTTTTTTTTCTGTTTTTGTTCTTTTGTGGTACTACATAGTATACTCATATTTATTTCTCTGTATTTTGACTTATTTATGAAACCATCCGGCTCAATCGGTTGGACCTGAACTGTAATCTCTTTCGTTTCGATGCAGGACACGTAGAAAGCGCTCGATATCCCCCGCTTGGGCAGCATCCAAGAGGGCTTCACGATGGTCGTGGTGGTTGAGCAGTGGCTGCAGGATCGATCCCAGGACCCCCGAGTGCAGGCCTAGGGAAAAGTAGGACAGGGTTTCGTTGAATGGTGGGGAACGCAGATGGTTGAGTATTATCTGGGCTTCATAATTGTTATTTTCCCGCCCATCCTCTTTCTCATCTGGGTCCCTGGGTAGTTGAGCCAACAGTTTTTTCCGTCTTCCGGGGGAGAATAGAAGGTTTTCCACTGCTTTGGCGCCGTAAAAACGTAAAATAGCTGCCAAATCTAATATCTCCGTATCGGGATCTTGAAATGCCAAGGGAGCAGCTGCAAGTTCTTCACCATCAGTCCGTGCCAAACTGGTTTCCAGGACTTGCCGCACTTCCTCGATAGCCTGAAGATTCTCACTGCCACCGAAACCACGGTGCGTGGTTCGATCCCGTTCCACATCCGTATCGACATCTCCTTCAGCCGCCGCACTCTCATCGTATTTCCTTTGGCCGCTGGCAATCAGTTCGTTGACCCGCTGGCAAAAGTCCGCATCCTTTTGCGCCTGCGGCTCTTGCATCCAGAAGAAGTAACGCTGCGTGGATCGTGTGTATTTGAGAACATATACCCGACCCGTTTTGCACTGATCAATGCGGCGGAACTCAAGGTCGCCCGGCGTGGCAACAATGTCCAGCTCAACGGCCCCGGATCGCCGGTCCATCCAGTGGATGTGCACCTGGTTATCACCGGCGGATCGGCGCACAAAGAGCAGGCCCTTGCGCTCATCGGGCTCGACCATTTTGCCCAGAAGGATCATGCGGCCGACCTTGTATTCGACCAAATTGGGGGCCTCCGAATTGGCCATATATGTGGTACTGGGAATTTTGAAGCAATTACCGGCGCTTCGATTTCTAGATTTTATACATTCTCAACTGCCTACTATGATTTAGTATGTGCTTTCTTTTAGAATTATAGAACTATTACTATTCCAAAGGTATCTTAAAATAAGCAGTGAAAAAAGCAGGGTTCGGAAATTGACACACATGTTAAAAACATGAAAAATTGTGTTTTACAGTTTGAACCAAATTGTTGACATTTCATGCTATTTTATTTGTAAGTTTTAACATTTTTAATGCATAATGAGTTCTTCAACTCTAGAAAACCGTGCATTTTTCAGTTCGACATATATTTCTGGCATTTTAATGTGAAAAACTCAATATGTTCAAAACACGTTGTGTAAAAAATACGTCGTGTAAATAACACAAATTAACTTTGTGTGTTATTTATGTTATTTAACATGTTATTTAACATGTTAATAACACAAGTTTTGTACAGTGTCTGTTATTTTCAGAACCCTGTAAAAAAAAGCGTCCTCTTCTGGACTAAAAATATATTGTTGCCCTGATATTCACAACTGATTTAAAATCATAAAATCATACAAAAACTATAAATTATATGGGCTCACCAGGCTCTGTCTTCATTTTGCAAATATATTAATTGCAAATATAGAGGGCAATAAAGGTTACGTTTAAAAAAATATCTATATCTATATACAGTGGTCACACACATCGTTTCATTTATGGGCTACTTCAGCGTGAGCCGTTTGGCTGTCCAGCCTGAGCGGCAATTGACCTTTAATTGCACACTTAAAAGCACATAAAAACGTGGCCAGGATGCACGAGGAACGAAGTTCAAGGAGCAGACAGGAAAATCGCCAGTGGCCGGAGGTCCTGGGTCAACAGAGGCGTAAGCGAAGTGAGCTTAGTCGGTGGCAATTAAAATTAAAGCGATGACTTATATGGCTTAACGGGCAGCCAGCAAGGTAGTCACTCACTAGAACTTCTGGCCCTGCTATTACATCACATTTTGATGGCCACTATAGATTAGCTTAACGAAACATTATCGCAGAATTGCAGTTTCAAATATGCTTTCAGTAGCTTTTTAGTTTATCCAACTAACATAGGAACTATCCTATACATTTTCTAAGGATTTTCTGAGTTTATTAGCTTGTTTTGTATTTAATATACCTATATATAATATATCCGGGATGTTTAATTTCAATTTGAATTACCAAAATGTATTGATTTAAGATTGAAAACACGAATAAACATAAAATACTTTGATTTGAGAATTTACAACAGCATAACAAAGTTTTTATTGTTAATGCCATGCTTTATTAAATTAATATATATTGTTAAATATTTCCATCTTATTACTTTATTATTTAAGAAGGCACATTCACCTTTTTCATTGTCAGTTTTCAATTTTATTTCCTTAAAATTTGATCTAATTTTATTTGATTTGGACACATTTAAATCGATCCCAATCATCTTAGATGTATTTGAAATATTTTCGTTTAATTTAATTGGATTAGAGTCAATATGATTGGCATGATTTGTTTTCATTCAATTAAAGTTGATTCGATTGGATTTGTCAGACTGTGTGAAGCGATGTCATGTCTTCATGATGAATTATTCAAGCAGATTGAATTGAAAATGAAAGCCTGATGTAGACACATCTTTTAGTTACCTTACACTTTACACTCTTTCCCAGAAAGCAGCTGCAGAACCAACACACCTTGATTTCTTTTCAATGGACTACTGCACACAAGTAGATCTATATATAAATATAGATATAGCTATAGACGAGTGTATATATTCGTTTTAATGACAGGACTCCTGCAGCTTTCGTCGCTTTCCGTTCGAAAGCAATTACAATTTAAGTATTTAATTAGGGAATTACGTGAGCAAACACCCAGCCACCCACACACATGGCGAGGTCAAATAAATGGAAAAGGAAAAAGCAGAAAAAGAAAAGGAAACCGTGTATGAAATAAAATAAAAATAAAAGGAGCGTAACGAAGTTGCCCCAATTGTGGGTGGGGCTTACCCACCTGCCCACCTGCCACTACCCCCTATAAATGCCAATAAAAATGAAGCCAATTGCTGTTGCCGCAACAAAAAAAGAAGGAAAAAAGAACAAGAAGCATTTGAAGCAACTACAAAACAATTTGTAGTTTACGCTTTACGCGTACAGTTCGTCCGTAACGAGAGCACAAGCTGAGACCCCAAGACAAAACATAAAAAAAGGATAGGGAAAATGCGGAGAAAGCGAGGGAAAACCTAAGGAAAACTGGGAAAAAAACGTGAAGACGACGACGAAGGAGGCAAAGGATAAGCGTGTCCTGGCATCCGACTGACTTAACCTACGTCGCCAATTGCCGACACCCACAGTCAAGCAAATAGTAAATAAATTCAAGAACTATAAAAACCAAAAACGGAAACAAAAAATATTATGAAGTAAAATGTAATTTTAGATTTTTATTCAAAACCACATACGAGTATAAAGGTGTCTAAAAGTATGCAATTGTATATTTCTGGGCCAGTACAAAATTTTTTTTTTAATTAAATAAAATATAATATATTTTTGTAATAATAAAACTTAAATCGTTTTAGTGTTCCTTAAGCTTAAATCGCACAAGGTAGCACATCAAAGAAATTCTCAATGAACACCATGGCGTACACGTCATGCCCTTTGCTAGCCATCAAAAAGAAAGCAAGTACAAAAAAAGTGAAAAAAACGCACAAAAATTACAAGCGTTGTGTTGACAAATGCCTTAACTTCAGTTACCAACCCAACCGCACCACCTCCCCGCGTTTTTCACCACCTTGGAAATTTCCCTTCATTTTCAGTTTCATTTTTATGGCTACGTTTCGGTTTTTCTTTGCTCCCCATTTTTTGTTTCTTTCCCTCCTGCTCCCTTTTTTTTTGCGGGTATCAATAAATTGACGTCGACCAAAGCTAACAAGAAAAAAAAATAAATAAAGGGGTGGGCAGTTGGGCGGTAACAGGTAAACAAGTGTGTACATATTACGTGGAGATGTGTGCCATATAAGGTATGTACCGTATATGACTGTGTGGGCGACAGTTGTAAATGAAATTATCGCCTTTTTGACTTTCAACCATCACAGCAGCGTTGCGAAATATTTTTCGCTTTTCGCCTCAATTTATGCTCCGCAAATATGTGCGAGCTTGTGTTTTTCGCCAGTATTTGCCCTGCATTAATAAAGTGTTGGCCGTAAATATTATATGGCATGAAGTAATCATTTCGCAGCATCTCAAAAGGCCGCAATTTAAGATTTGTAATTTAAAAATATAGATAAAAAACGTGAAAATAACGATGCAGATACACGAGTGCAGATATGCATTTAAATTGGTTAATAAACGAAATACTCAGAAAAGAGATAATAATTTTGCAAATTTCCCTTAAAGTTAATAGAAGTGTTGGGCTAAATAATTCAAGTGAAAAGCCGCCGACAAAAGGACAACTCCATAATTTAATTAACATTTACGGTTGACTAAGTTCTTAAGGTTTAATTTTAATCAACGAAATATTTTGGTACGCATTCAATTGCTTCAAATTGCTGCACAACAATGGGCTTCTGGTCACAAATGTCGATGGAAGCATATCGAGTCCTTCCTAGAGCCATGAATTATTGACTTGTCTTAATTGAACGGTTTCATTGCATTTCGGGCTAATGAAGATGAATATGAAATGAGTTAATTAATTGAAATTTGTCAACCCCACGAATTGTGGTTCAATGAACCCAAACCCAAAAAAAAAAAATATATATATACATACATATATAATTCTGCCATTTTGGTTTACCTTTGCTTCTCTTCTTTTTCGTTCTCCAGTTGCGTCATTAATTCATAAGCATGAACTTCATTTGGCGTTTTCCCTTTGTAATTTTCCATGCTTAGTTTGTACAAGGATGTGAATGTGTGTGTTTAGTGTCAGTCTGGCCAATTAAACGAGTGAAACGAGGAGTCAACTTGAAATTAACACACACTCGCACACGCACGCAAGTTTATGAATCTCAAAAATGCGCCTCGCTGCCCTAAACTAATTTCACCCACACTCAGGCACACTAACGCAGACACGCACACGCTCACGCTCACGCACACACCCACAGTCACGCACACAGTCACGCCACAGGAGTTAGTCCTTTCTGTTGTTCCTGTTGCTTGTTTTCTGGCCAAAGGAGCCAACGAAAAACATCCATGCACACAGGGGAAAATCCTATCTCCTAAAATCCAGCCGAATTTATAGTATACCCTTGAATATATCGATATTTTTTATTGGTTTTTTTAGATGTAAAAAACTACAAATAATTAAAAACTATATTTACAAAAACAACATAAAAATCTGCTTAATTCTTTAAGGGATTTAAACAGCATTAAATCTACAATTTTTATAACTCACTAAAATTTAATTTCTTTTTACATATATATATTTTTTATTTTGTAGATCTTTTTAAAATCCAGTACTTTAAACTCTAAATTAAAAACTTCAAGAATTTATGGTATACCCTTGAATATATGGATATTTTTATTGGTTTTATTGTAGATGTTAAAAAATACAAATAATCAAAAACTATATTTATTAAAACAACATAAAAATTTGCTTGATTTTTTAAGGGATTTAAACAGCATTAAATCTACCATTTTTTTAACTCACTAAAATTTTATTTCTTTTTACATATATAAATATTTTTTTTTGTGGATACTTTTAAATTCTAGTACTTTAAACTCCAAATTAAAAACTTAAAGTTGAGAAGAGCATTTCTCTTCATATGATTTTATCTACTGATTACCTTTCCAAGGTTTTCATGGTTTTATCCCATCATTTATTATATTTTCGGCGTCATAATTGCCCGAAAAAACTAACCAACCCCATACCTTTCGTGACCAGGAAATCCTAGAATCCCGTCAAATTGAAAGTGTATCTCGATGCTTTTTCAGTTTATCCAGCAACCCGTTGGCAAAAAAAAAAAAAAAAGAGAGAAAGGATAAAGAAAACCCTCCCGTCAGGGTTACCTTTACCCCCAAAAAACATACACACACACATACACACACCTATGATTGGCGGCAGGTTTTGTTAATTTACGTATTTTTTGGTCTCGTTTCTCTTGTTCCTTTATTTTTGCTGTTTTCCCTGGCACTTTGCCGCCTTCCGTTGCTCTTTAGCCTGGAGTGCGTGTTAGATAAACTGACAGGTGGGGAAACTCTGGAAAATTCGAGGGGGTGGTGAGGGTGAAAATGGGCCAAAAAGGAGTGGAAAAAGAAGAGGAGAGAGGGTCGGAAGGAAACTGCAGGATATGCCGCAAGGGCAAGCGGATGTGTTGCCGCTTTTCCACTAAACCAACCCATCTGCCACCTCCAAAATCCGACCTCTGCCTTATCCTTAACCCCTTCCGCCTTAACCCTTTGACGGCAAGTCATGTGTGGGCGTGACAACCGCCCTAAATGCCAACAGCAACAATAACAAGAACAGCATCCAGTGTAGGCGGCATTTTTGCGGTTTTTGTGTGCTTCCATTGCTTTGCCAAAAATATATACCTATGTATAACATAAACATTTTATATACATTTCCTATATGCCTTCTTACGTAATTTAATTCGTACATAAGGCTTGTTTGTCTTGCCATCATTTAAACTTTCGAGTGGTTGCTGGCAATGCAAAAAGCGCAACAAGAGCCACAACTTATGCTGCTTCAAAATAATTAAATAGTGAGGGCATCGACTCATTGGATACCTATTTTACACTAAAGCCTTAGTAAGCCTTTGAATGTTGAAATAATTATAATTCACAAAATACTTTCAGTACAAAATCCTAAGGTTTTATTTCGAAATACTGCATATTTTTCGACATTTTTATAAGTGACTACTCTTTGGGTACCTATTTTATATTTTTAATGAGCATTTAAACTACGTTAAATCCTTAGTAAGCTAGTATGTACAATGTACATATATTCTACAAAATAATATAACTTTAAATAATAAATTATTTTTAATTAACAACATATTTTCAATCAAAAATCATAACGAGATATTTCGAAATGTTTAAATATGTTTTCCATAATAAATTTAGGTATTTTAGGGCTACACAACATTTAATCGAAGTAAATATTTGTAAGTACGAAATAAAAACCGACTACATCCCATCCACACACCCTGTGAATCTCGCTCGAGGCAAAAACAATGGTGGACGTTTAATAAACATCATTTAATTACAGTCAAAGCGAGCTGAAAAGGGAGCTCTGTGGGGATAACCGAAGGACCCTTGGTAATTTGTATAACTTTTTTTTTTAATTATTTACTTTTGTTGGATTTTTTTCTCACAGCACTCTTCCTTGCATTTTCCACTTTTTTATTTTTATTTTCTTTTTTTTTTTTGCTTGTGATTTAGTTACACAGCGAGAAATCGCCGCGGGTGAAGCTTAGCAGATGGTTTAAGGGGGTGGTTGTTACCGCAACAGTCGTGTCGCAGATTAAAGTTGTGATAAATAGGGGAAGCGACTAGGAACCGAGAGGATGATGGGGGTTAAACAGCGAGTGTTCACCTGACGATAGGAAAAAACGCATTAACGCCAAAATGGCTGAGGAAAATGTGAAAAGCATGGGTTAACCGGGGGAGTGGTCGTTCGTTAGGGTTAAAGCAAGAAGGTGTGTTCAACCTTTGAATAATTAGTGCTCTTCCATTTAAACTTGAACTTTTAAGGTGTGCTTGTGCATAAGTCTCTCTCACATCTAAGTTAAATACAAGTTAAATTCAAAATTGTTGGTTAGCACGGCCATTACAAGTATTTCATTTCAGAAAATCCCCAAACTAAAACCCGTATTAAATTAATTGCTACAGTCGCACAGATAGAAAGCCCGAGTTTTCCACATATGAGACATATCTTCACCTTGAATCGCTCAAACAGTGGGGAAATTGACCAATAAAACGAAAAGCCCGACGCCCAGAGAGCCAACATCTTTGGCTTGGCCATAAATTGCGCACAAAGTGCCAATATAAATCAAGTGTAAACCGCCTTCGACTTTGGTCCACCTCCATCTCCACACTCCACACCGAATTGAATGAAGGGAAAATAATAATAATGAATTTATGGTGAGGATCCCAAGGTTCCAGAGGTTGCAGCAAACAAGTTCCGGGGACCATTAAATAACATTTAAAATGTCAAAGCAAGGATGCACACAGAATACCAGAGAACACAGAACGGAGAACAGTCTCGAACAGTCCTACGTATAATGTGGAAAAGAAATTGAATGGAAGATGCTGAAAGACTGGGGGCTCCGGCCCCAAAGAGATGAATCGGAAAGGGACGGGGGGGGACCAACAAAGCTGTAAATCTCAAAGCCAAAGCAGATGCGATTCTGGCCGCAAAACAACAAACAGAACTCGAAAGCAATTTAGATGCATTGCATATGCAGCAAGGATAAGGATATGGTTTTCAAAAGGGGGCTGAATCCGGCTGTGGGGGCGTGGGGTGGTTTCTGGGTGGTTTTTTGGGATCCGCAGGGCCGCCTTAGCATGCAGCACACAATGCATAACCGATGGCGAAAAACAAGGCTGACAAGGCGCACTCGCTCTAGTTGCAATTACAAGGACGCGACAACGTCGAATCAGGTTGCCCATCCACCGAAAAATAGATGGTGAAAAAGGCGCGGAAAGGTCTAAATAAGGGGATGTGACAGTTCTTACTACACAGGGAATTTTTATTATTACACATATTAGAACACATTTTGGAATGTAATTGTAATAAATAAAAACAGAAATTCCTATGGTTTTGAAATTTCCAAAGTCTATGTAGTATATTGTCGATTCAAAATATTTTGTTGCATACTTTCGGACACCTTTATTTGACTTTTGCATTACTTTAATTCATTTGACAATTATTTGATATTTTCTTACTGTGCACTTGATCTCCTTCAACAGCCAAGATAAATATTCAATTAAAGGAAGCGTAACGAAGGCATGTACTTCTTAGCCCTGGCAAGATGAATCGACTCGCGAAACGAACGACGAATTGCTCGAGAAGATTGCAGCAGATTTTGCCCCCGTCACCGCCGTGACTTTTCTAACCCTCCAAGAAGACGGGATTGTCACCACCCACTTTCCATTTCCCACCCAACCGTGTCAGTCATGGTATTTATGTTCACTGCATTTCGCTTAGCCTCTCCTTGCACGAGGGCGTCACAAAAGTACAAAATGGCTGACATTGTTAAAGTCAAAGTACAGCATTGCTGTATATATAAAAACATAAAATAGGGTGTGTAAAAAAAACGTGAAAACGGTAGCTGAAAATATAATAATAATAATAATAAAATGAAAAGGAAAACATGTTTATAACCGGAGCCAGGACATTCCGGCAGTCATTCATCTGAAAAAGTTCAGCTTCATGTTGCATTAAAGCAGCGGTCGGCAGAGCCCTATTAAGTGAGCATAGGGATTTGCTCTGCCCACGCGCTGCTCGCTCACGTATAACGTAGAACAGCGGTCTGCACACACACATCGATGAGCTGCCCAGTGCAAATTACTCACACAAATATAAAACAAAATGTCATCGTATGTGTGTGCCGACCGCTGCATTAAAGTCAAAAATAAAATTGTCTAGTTTAATAGAAACTGTGAAGATTGTAAATTAAATTGATCATTAAAAACAAATAAAATCGAGAAAAAAATTATAGAAACAGTTAAAAAAAATTAAAAGACTGGTTAAAATAACAGAGATTTCTTATAAAAATTTAAATTGTAGGTACCAAATACAAATTTTTGCTGCAATGTTTTGCATAGATTTCCACTGTGCCGCTGTGTGTCGTCACATTCTTCAAGAGTGTGACAAAGGAGGATGCCAGCGAAATAAGAATCGCGAGGTAAAATGAAAATAAGTCGGGAAAGGAAGCGGGAGCTTGAATTCAGGACGAAGAAATATGCATTCCAGCTGCTGCTGCTGCTGCTGTGTTCGGTCCTTTGGCAAATTCCTTCAAGGATCCCAGCATCAGTCAGTCAGCCAGTCGCGCATTTCGGCATTCACTCGCTCAGTCAGCCGCTCATTCATTCATTCAGTCATTGCAACGAGAGCCTTTTTGCTTGACTGCGCCACTTTTGGTCGCTCATTTTGGGTTGACTTGACTAATGTTCGCAGCTGAACCTTGAGTCACCCACACAGAGACAGAGGGAAAGCGGACAAACACAAATGCAAACGCAAACACACTCATAGGAACCGTCATCGACTTGTCAACATGCTGACTGACGCACACACACACACATTCGCAGAAGAGGAAAAGACATGGGCAAAGGAAAAAGGGGCATTGAAAACTAAGTAGATGAAAACCGGTGGGTAAGGTGAAAAACGATTTGGTAATGCTCTAACTTGGTATATGTTATCGATATTATCGATATAATATATCGAAACTGTTGAGTATTTATTTAACTTTGGTGATTATTTGTGGAAAGTGCCATTATCGATAAAAAAAAAAACGAAATCATCGAAATTATCGAATTTTTAACGCCTTTTCATTATTATAAAAAGCTTCCTAAATAAATACAAAAAAAAGTTATTTGAATTACCAGAAATAAATCGCCTTCTGTTTGAATAATATTTTAAGATATGAAAATGATTAATTAAACCATTTCCTAAGATTGTCACGTATACGCAATGTTGGCAAAGTTAATAATTGGTTGAAAACGTAATCAGGCCTACGTGTCGTATTCACAATTTACGTGGCAGTTTAAGATACTAAGCCGTACAGTTAATTTATAGGTAAAGAGCAGAGAAGAAAATGTTTGGTGACTTCAAGGATAGGGTATTCGTAGTACCCTTCATCATGAATATGCGGCCAGCAGAAGATGGCGGATGGATGCAATTCCAAAGCGTGTATATGTCAAGTGCTTAATGCGCCTCGCACACAGACACACCTCCGGTTCTCTCTGTGCCTGTGTGTATGTGTGTGTGTGTTTTTAGTGCGCCTTTTTGTTATATAATAGAAAATCCTTAATAACATTTTCTTTACAATTCTGCAAGAGAACGAGTATAGAAGTTGGGGAAAATTCGAAGGGGAAGATTTGCACTAGGCAACGCACACAAACACACAAATCTTTTTACGAGGTTCCCGGTTCCCCATCCACACCCCTCGAATCCTCCTCCTCCGGCACTTGAGTCGCCATCGTCACTCGCTCGTAAACATTTCACGCTTTGCCGAGCAATAAGTTCCTTCTCTTTTCAATTTTTCCTTCCGCTTTTCCTCCAAAATTTTCCTCCTTTTTTTTGGTTTGGTATTCCTCTTTTTTTTCTTACTTATTTTTCTGTTTGTTCAGTCAGTTTGCTGTATTTGTTTTTGGCAGCTCGGAACTCCCGGATCCTAAATCCTGAATCCAGGATTCTGTAGCAGCCCTGGGTGACTTCATCACCCAACATCGTCAGGTGGTCTATACTCGATGGCAAAAAGGGGTGGCGCACACACACACACACACACTCAAACCCATGGAACTGAAAAGCCAAATTCCTTTGGCCAAAATAGAAGACGGAGCTGGAAAGAGCTGAATGCTTAACCGCATTTCTATAACCGAAACCAGGATGCTGCTAAGTTGGTTATGGTTACGCCGCATGTTTGGGATTAGGGCACGAAATGGGATTTTGGCTTAAATGTGAGCTTTCTGCCCTGAGTTCCCTTTGCAAGTGCATTGCAATTGATCCTCAAGTCGATAAATAAACGCTTCCAAAGGTCCAGTGAAATGTACAATTCCCCAGATATTGTTAGTATTAATTAGGTCAAGTCAGTGTAAATAACTAATCCGATTAGTTGGCCTCCTTAAAGTCACTCTACGTTGTTTGTTTTTGCTAAAATTTGGAATTTTACATTAAAAGTTCATTTGGGGCCTTTTTATGATTGTATTGTTAACCGGATCTAAGTATACATCGGTGTATGCTAAAACTAATTCCTATTTTTTACTAAGTAAATCGATTGGATTACATAGGAAAAAGGTTACACATAAATATGTATATTTTTACTATAAATGTAATAGGCAAAAAAAAATATGAATGTATATTTTAACAGATATATGAGTTAAATTTACATAAATGAATATTTATGCCTACAGTTTCAAATCCTCAGTTAAATTTATTGATTGTCTGGCCCTAATGTTCCCTTTTCCAGCCAGATAAATCAAACTAAATGCTCGCTACGTTTCCGCAGCTTCTAGAATCTGGAATCCCTTGTCATTGTTCAACGTCATTAGGCGATAAATTGACCTTCACGCATGGCTGATGGGGTTTTGGAATTGGAATACGGATTTTTGGGTTTTTGTGGTGTGGCTGGTGCAAGGCAAGACATGTAGGCGTTGATTGCTAACCACATGAGCCGGAGCCACTTTGCCCAAAATGCCAAGGAAAGGATGAGTAGGGCGGTGGCGGAAGGGAGGAGGTGCCAAAAGGGGGCGGATTCTATGGGGTGGCGTTAAAATACCAAGGGGAAAGCGGAGGGGATGAGGTGGTGAAACAAGCGATGAGCGAACGAAGCCAACTTATGAAGTCTTGAGCGTGTGCCACAAAAGCCTTGGATGGATGTGTGGCACGAAGGCAATATGTTTTCAATGCAGCATCCCGAGCTACGGACAACCGCAGATACACAGAGCGAATGAAGGGGAAGTCCCAGAATTATATCAGAATAAAAACTATTCCCTGACATTAAAAACTAAATTTACAAATATTCCAAAATACAAAACAATATCTTAAAAACAAGAGAGAACGCTATAGTCGGGTTGGTGTCCCGACTATCTAATACCCGTCACTCAGCTAAAGGGAGTGCGAACGCTGTAGTCGGGTTGGTGTCCCGACTATCTAATAATTGTAACTCATCTAAAGGGAGTGCGAGGGAGATGGAGATAAAACTTTGATCAGGCCTAACTTTTTAACGAATGGTCCGATTAAAAAAATTTCTTCTACATTTCGATAGGTATTGATAAACACAACATAACTGCATTCCTACTTTTCCGAAATATTTAAATTTTTAAAATCGTATATCATCTATTGTGGGCGTTAGAGGGGGCGTGGCACCTTTTTGAAATAAACTTGCGCTGCGTAGGAACTCCTAGAATCTGAATGCAAAATGCCAATCTTCTAGCTTTTGTAGTTTCCGAGATCTCAGCGTTCATACGGACAGACAGACGGACAGACGGACATGGCTATATCGACTCGGCTAGTGATCCTGATCAAGAATATATATACTTTATGGGATCGGAAACGCTTCCTTCTAGCTGTTACATACTTTTGCACGAATACAATATACCCTTTTACTCTACGAGTAACGGGTATAATAAAAGTATGCTAACGTATTTTACCAAATCCGATGGGCTGATAAAAAACAAATCAGCAAAATTTTAGACACATTTTTAAATGCTTTTAAGCCATTAGATATTTGGTTCTAATTTTCGGTTCATTAAATTTCTGATATTCCAAGACTGAATTTACAAAGTTCTTCAGACGTTTAAAATACATTTAAACATGAAAAAGGTTGTCTAAAAGTATGCTAAAATATTTATTAAATCCAATAGTCTGAGGGATAAACGACGTTCTACTTTTTACTCAGCATACTTTTTATCACATTTTTAAATGTTTTTAAGCGATTAGATATTTGGTTTCAAATTTTCTGTTCACCAAACCTACTCTATTCTACAAATCATAGAAAATAATTACATTTTTGATATTCCAACACTGAATTTACCAATTTCTTCAGACGCTTAAAATCCATTTAAACAAGAAAAAAAAGGTGTCTAAAAGTATGCTAAAATATTTACCAAATTCAATAGTCTGAGTGATAAGCGACGTTCTATTTTTCACAGCATACTTTTAAACACATTTTGAAATGCTTTTAAGCCACTAGATATTTGGTTTCAAATTTTCTGTTCACCAAACCTACACTATTCTAAATAATAATTTAATTTCTGATAATCAAACTATGAATTTACAGAATTCTCCAGACTTTTAAAATCCATTTAAACAAGAAAAAAGGTGTCGAAAAGTATGCCAAAATATTTTTTAAATCTAATAGTCTGAGTGATAAACACAGCATACTTTTAAACACATTAGATATTTTAGATATTTTTGTAAAACTTCTCTATCCAATTTTTATCTCAGTGCTTAATACCGCATCCACATCCTGAACGTTATAGCTGTCGCCTTCGTCGTCGTCGGCTTCATGTCTCGTACAACACGCAATGTGTAATAGTTATTTGATAATCTACCTGTTATTGACCCCATTTTTATGTGTGTGAGTGGCTGGAGTGTGTGTTTGAGTGTCTGATGTATTTGTATGTGTATATAGGCGAGCTAGATGGCAAACTTACACGGCGCACGCACACACACACAGGCAGACGAGTGTGAAACGACATGATATTGGCGTGTAAATTATGTTTTGCTTGTATGTTATCCTCCCCCATTTCCCCCAAAACCAGCCTGCATTTTCCCACCCAAGTTGCAGTTGAATGTAAAAATCTAGAGAATCATTTTCTCGAGGAAATTGACATTTTTCTTGCTGGCACAAGGTTGAGACACTCGGAGGAAATGGAACACGGTAAATGCCGAAGATTTGTCATAAATGTATTGTCGATTTAAAGCGTTTTAAAAATGGCATCAAAACTCTTCTAAAATAAGAAAACATTACGTTTTTCTATAAATAATGGAAATGCATAAGTATTATGATTATACTAGTATGATTCCTGGATTTGAATTTGAATAAAAGGCAACTTTACAACACTTTTTCATGATGTTGTTAAAAAAAAAACTTCCTCTAAAACCCGTTCTGTGTTTAGAAATACTTTATTACAATGTTTGTTAAGGACTAAGCTAATTATTTGTGAAACTGATTTCGCTTCGTGAAATACTCGTCTCCAACTTGAATTACACACCGTTTTCCAACACTTGTGAATAATTTATCAGAACACAACACACATACAAATGGACCCATTTGAGTGGCCTGAAATTGCTAGGACAAAAAAGTAATAAAAAAAAAAGAACGTAAAGAAAAAACATTAGTGAAGGCCTGCGTGACACATTGTGAGCTCGATATGCATATACATATATATGTATACATATACATACATTTCTATAAATGTGTGTGTGTGTGGGTGAGATAAAGAAATTTACTAGTGTGGGTGGCTTTTGTTCTGAACTACGCTCAATTGCAACAATTACAGCAACAATGCTGCCCGTGAGCCCATTTACAGCATTTTGAGGTGTCTGTGTGTGTGGGAGTGTGTCTGTGAACAATGGCTTCACACACACACACACACACAGAACACACTCACTGATATAGCCACCCACACACTCACAGTGGCATTCAGTGTGCGTGTTCAATGGCAAACACAATGCTCGAAAGGAGGGCAAAGTTCCAGCGCAAATTGCATGCGATGAGAATGTGCAACAGCCGTGTCCGACCACGCCCCCATTGCCCACTTGCGCCCCCTTTTCTTTGCTTCTTTATTTTTTTGGATCCTTTTTTTTGTTTCACCTTACTAGCCCCCTTTGTACCCCCTCCTGTTTCCTTTAAAAACTGCTCGCTACAAATGACTAATTTCACTTTTTCCTGTCTCCCTTCGCCAATTTGTGTGTGTGTGTGTGTTGGTGTGTGAGTGTTACCTTCTTTTATTTCTTTGCTCTTGTTGCGAATTTCATTTTGTTACACTTTCTCCACCTCTTGAAACCTGCCTGTATTGTTTAACACGTTGCCACTCGAAATTCTCTCACACTGATTGCTTGAGCTGTAGCCATTAAAAGGAATATAATCATGTACAAAACTTGTAAGAAATAAGTAAAAACGTAAAAGTTATACCAGCAACTTAGTAGAATTAAAAAAAAAGAAGCCTATAACAACACAGAATATTTTATCAGGTGTTTAAACTCATACAGGAATGTCACATAAATCTATAGATTTAAATCACAGAATTTGTAAAGCGCTGTACAGAGAGAAAGCTTTAATAATCCTTATCAAAAAACCGTACTGCTTTCTGTGGCAATGTTTAACAATTTTCCAGAATTTTTTCTATTTAGAATTCCATTTTCTTTTGTATTCTGCATACTTAGTTCACGTTGGCGTTGTGTTCAATCATTTGTCAGCTGATAAAAATGCCTCCCCCAAAAAGGGGCAAAAAAAAACCTACCACCCCAATAAAGCCATGTCAAGGTCTCAGGGCAAATTAGGACTGCCAGTGTTGGTAAATGCAGTTGGCATCGCACTTCATTCGAATGGACTTACCTAAAAAGAGAAGAGAAAAAAGAGAGAATGGCAAACATTAGTTTTGTACACGTTTTATTGGCTCAGGTTTTTGTAGATTCAAAGTATTTGCTTTGGGAATATACATGAGGAGATTAAAAGAGAAATGTTTGCTGGCAATTAGTAGTTTTATTTAAGATCCTTTTTTAATTTTGTGCCCAAGGAAATATCTTCCTTATATAATTTAAACAAGTTGCTGTTACATTGTATGTTTACATAAAAGTTGAAAATCGTTGCTGACTTTATGAAACTTGTACAACTTCCATGCGAGACCCAAGCAATCTGATAAGTCACAGTTTTCGATTAAGGCTCAGCTTCGGCTCAGAACTACTTCTTTGGAAAAACCACTCATCTATCTTGTTCACTAATCTTCTTAACTGGCCCCAAAGGCAACCAAATTTTAAATATTTTACCATCGAATTTCCGTCCCAGATTTCTTCATCTCTCCCTTGCTCTCTTAATCGAGCACATAATGCAGTTAAAGAAAAAAGAGCAAAAAAAATATAGATAAAATTGGAAACTTTGGCCAACACTTAATCCAGAACGAAATCCCTACAAATTGTTGGTTCAAAGCTGCAGCAGCTGAAAAAACTCCATCTCTCTCGTTCTGGTGGGCGAAAAAAAAATGTGAAAAATTTAACGAGAAAATTTTCCTCGACTCCTCCCTCCCTCCCGCATCCTGTCCCTATCTTCGCTTCCTGCATTGCTTTAGATTTTTCATAAAGTTTGTGCATTTTGTATGTATGCAGGCGAGGGAGCTGGCGATCCGAAGGGGACTATATCCCATTCGCAACCCCTCTCGCTACCCCTTCCTCCATCCGAACCCTCTCCGAAACCCCTTCCGCACCCCCTTCCGCACTTCCTTCCGCAACAAGGTTTGGGAATCACTGTACGCATAGCTAACTAACCACAAAGCGCAAATAGAACTTCCTCTCTGCTCTACAAAACGGTGAAGGGATGGGGATGTTTCGGCTTTTGCACAATAGAAGGGTTAAGGGGTGGGGCCACATTTGAGTGCAAATCAAAGTTTTGTTTTTGACCAAGCTCAGGAGCCGATGCCTCTTCAAGTTCCTTTCGGCCAAGCTGCATGCCATAACTTTTGTCATATGCATGGTTGAGTGCAAAGAGGGTACACTCGGAAAATTCACATACTTAATTCAAATATGTTCAATACATTAACATTTTAATTTAGTTCACTTTTTTGTAGAAAAAGTTTTAAATGTAAAGATGTAAAATGTAAAAATGTAAAATTAACAAATATGCTTATAATTCTCAAGTGGTTATTTAGGTACTTTTGCCAGTTTTTCTACAATCTTAACAAATGAAGAACTTATTTCATTTAAATTGGCCGTAACTAATGTATTATCAAACTATTATACTATTTGTAATAAATATTTACTTTTCTATTGTTTTTTTAAGAAACACCACATTTTTTTCAAGTGCATAGAACGATCTGCAGTTAGTTTACAACATCCGTTCCCAGCATTTCTGCGGCTGTTATTGCCCAGCGCCTTTGGCAATCGCACCCCTTTCCTCACTCCACGCCCATGGAACGCCCTCTGCTCCCCTTCCAACCCCCCCCTGAAATTCGGAATGTTCAATATAACCACGCTCTACGAGCAATTGCCATGCTGCAGGGCTTCAAATGAGTTGGCAAGATGGTGGAAAGTTGGCAATGGAAATGGGTTTGGTTTGGTTTGGTTTGAGGATACCAGCATGGATTGCTCGCTGAATGAATTGAGTCGCCTTCTTCCATGCAAACATATTTTCAATTACAGAGCTACAACTTTTTTGGTTCACTTCTCGTTGCATAACAATAAACACCCACACATATACGCACAGAAAAGTTGGGCAACAAAAGTTAGCATCCCAGCTTCATGTAGAGTCACTCAATTAGCCAAACGTACACGTAAATGTGGATCCGTAAATGGGATTATATATTGGTCGGTTGGTTGGGGATGTTGGTGCTTTGTGGTTTGTTTCCAGCTCAAAGTTATCGATGGTTATTTTAAAACATTATGTAATGCAGGAGTGACCATGGGCTCAAATAATATATTCTTGCTTGTCTAATTCCTAAAGTGGAATTTTGTGTAGAAAATACATTAGGTATATTTTGGATAAATAGGTGGCTCTAGAATTATTTATAATCTTTAATTTCAAAGGATTAATTATTATAAAGATTTAATTATTATATTTGTAATTTCAAGGATTTCTTAAATAATTAGCAGATGAAAAAACATATTATAAAACACACTTTTAATATTTATTATGTTTTTACTACCTCTCTAGCCGAAATGAGCGATAAGCCCAACACAAATTTAATGATATCGCTCACCCGAAAACATTAAGGATCACACCCAAAGGGCAGAAATCCAAGCCAACTACTCGTGAATGAAAGCATTTGACTAACAAGTGTCGTATGCAAAAAGGGCTCCAACGAACCCAAATCCGACCAAAATAAAATTCTGGCCAAAACAACAAACTTTACACCATCACCTGGTCGATGAAGCGAAAGATGCAGAGGCCAGAGGTCAAACTTGATTTAAATTCTTAATGAAATTTTATGGCCTGCAGAGGAAGGTGACATGGGAAGAAGAGCCGGGAACAAGCTTCAGAAAGCAATTTATTATTTAAAAACTAGACCGGACAAGGACATCATGGTCCTTGTGCAACACAACACAACACAAGGCAACTGGAGAGCCAGAGCAGAACAACAAGGCAAAAACAAGATGAAGTTCTGGTAAATATACACCAAGGAGTTGCTGCCTAATGACTTCTGGTCCTCATCCCCCTGTTAGTCATAAATATAAAAACCCTGGCAACTACCATGGAATATTTAAGGGCCTTCACACACACACACACTCATAGATATACGTACTATATGCAAGAGATTCCACCTTTGTGCGACATTTTAAATATTTTAGCAACAGGTTATGTAACTCTCCACAGCTGGAAGTACTTTTTTTTAGCTTGTCGTTCATCCCCTCAAACTTTTGGCAAACTTTAAGCGAATCCGAAACCTTTTTTTGTTCGGGGATTGAAGGCATTTTAAATAATTTATGAATGAATAAATAATCCATAATCCAGCAAGCCTCAAATCAAGCTAAACTTTTGGACCCCATCTTGAAGACCCCCAAAGACATGGAGAACAAAAATTGAGAAACTTCTATGGGGCTTGTGAAAAAGGGACAAAAAGAAAGGTGGAGACAATTGATGGCGGAATATTTCAGTTGGATTACATTTCAAGAGTTAGAAAAATAAGAGCAGAAATAAGTAAATGGATAAAGGAAGCCTTAACATTTAATTAGAAACCCTTGAGACAACTCAAAGTGATTAGTTACACTAAGGGAAAACACCAAGTCTAGTATTAAAAAAGTTCCTAAGTTAAAAAAGTTTTCTTCATAAATTTTGCACTTCAAATAAGTCCAAATCGCTATTGACCCAAACGTTCTCAATTTAAAAACATTTATCTTAATTTTAGACTGTTTTTTTAAATTATTAAATTAAAAGTTAAAAATTTAAGTTCTCAAAAAGTGTACAATACTTGCACTGAAAATGTGGTTTATTCAGCCTTCCTGATTTTGTGCAATTGCCTAAGTGGATAATGCCCATGCAACCACCCCCGTGCATCCGAGTCCCGAATCCACCCCCTCAGACACACCCATAAAGTAAAACTCTGGATTTGGCCCATCACGTAGTCCGTTTTATGAGAGGCAACAAATAAAAAAATATATTCTCAAAAAAAAAAAATAGAATAAGCTAGGAGACAGGAAGGGGCGGGACAGGGTGTCGAAACTATGGCATAAAATTTCCAATTTGCTGTCTCGACTTTTCGGCCGAGAAAACTTTTCGAAACAGTTGCCTTCCTTCCACTTTTTTTTTTGTTTCCCAGAGACAGAAGTCTCTGCACCTATTGGTATGTGAGTGTTTTTTTCAAGGAAGGGGGCTTTGAAGTGGCAGTGAAGCTTATGATTCAGCGAACCTTCGGCCCCTCTTAACCCACGACCGCCCGTGGATATTGAATTTTGAACAGCGCTCTCTTTTCCTCCTTTTTTCCTTTGGACGCTGGCTAATTTAGCGCAAATAAAAATGTTGCACAGCCCCAGGAATAGTGAGTTTTCTGCTCCTGCCGGGAAATGGGGGAAGGGAAATGGAAAATTCGGGGGTCGGCAGTTTTCGCTTCATTTTGAATTCATGCGCTGCCTTGGCTTGGCAAATAACTTTGGACTTTGGCAGGCCACCGCTCTTTCCGACACGCCTCTGAAGCATCCAGCAGTGGGCTATAAATCTGACGCAAAAGGGTAGCAAAGGTATATGCTTGTTATAATATTTAACTGTATAATATTATTAATAATTAAAGTATTTAGAAAGGTGTTCAAAATAAGAACATAAAGTGTGATATCTATTTCGAAAAATGACTTTCCTTTTTTCTTGCATACTTTTAGGCGTTTTTAAAAGTGATTCCAGTGGCACCCCTAATTATATAAATGTTAAAATGTATTTATAAAGGTGTCAAAAAATAAAAAAATTATATTTGGAGTCCAAGAGTGTGATATATATTTCGAAAAATGACTTTCTTTTTTCTTGCACCCAGTGGCACCCCTTATTATAGAAATGTTAAAATCTTATTTTATTTAACAGTCAAATGTTAGTTAATAATTTCTTTACTTGGCTTCTCTATATAAATACGATTTATTTTTAACATTTTAGATTTTTCGTCTACGTTTTTGGTCGATTTATTCCTTTACTCCAATGATGTTCTAAACAAATGTTGGCTTTCACACTTGGCCTTTTCCTTTGGAAAGCTCCCCTCAGGTGCTCTCTATTCATTTCACTTATATGTTCATCTATTTCCTGATCCAGGATAACCTCAAAGTCCTTGCCCGCTGCAACCGCAACTCGACTCAAATAAACTTTGTTTTTCTCGCCTTTTCCGGTTAGCTTTTTGTATTTTTATTTTTTTTTATTTTTGTTTGTGGGTGTATTGCACCTTTGTGGGGATGGCCGGGGCGGATGGTTGGAAAAATGACTCAGAGTCCTGAGGGAGCGGGGGGCACAATAAGTTTTTCGGCCACATTGAAAACAAGTGGGCTTCGTCTGGTTCTGTGGCTTCCAGAGTCCAAAGTCCGGGCCTTCCGACGGTTTGATGGCCTTCTGTTTCGCCGGACGCCCTCGGGCCTGGTTAGTCCACTGTAATTGAAAGACGCTGGATGTGGCAGCCAGAGAACCAGAGCCCGTTCCCAATCCTCGTCCTCGTCCTCCTACTGTTACTCCTCCTTGTTGCTTGGTAATTAAAACTTTTGCCCGGTCGGAGGCCAGTTGGATGCTGTTGTTTCCAGCAATACGTCAGTTAGTCAATCGTCACCTTCTACTCATAGCTACACCAAAAAAAATAATAATGCACACAAAATATAAAAATTACATACAAATTATTCGAATAGTTTTTTATTTTTCCTAAAAACTTGTTTAAATAAATCACATTTTTTTATTTGTTAATAGTTTTTGAAAATAATTTTTAATATTTACAAAATACAAAATAATTATACAACAAAAATTAAAAATTTCAAACCTGGAAACTTTTGAAAAAATGTAGATATTTTTTTATGAAAATTAGAAAACTATTTTTTTAGGGTGTATAGGGCACATTTGAAATTAGTTAAAGTTTTCAAAGTTTGCCACCTCCTGCTCTCTCTGTCTTTTACTCGCTCTCTCTCTCTCGGTCTTTCTATTTCGCAAGAAAAGTTTAATTAGTGGGCGTGGTGCAAAAATTAATTAAGGCGAGACGTAGCTGCTCATTATCAATTCAAGAAGTTTGGAGAAGTCGAGGGGGTCTTGGGTTGGTGGGCAAATAGAGTTTGGCTCAGTCATTCCATTCAATCACACACACACACACACAAAGACACGTGGCTTCATCTATCAATCCATCAATCTATCATTTCGGGCATCGTTCATCAATGTCATTTCATGTCTTTGTTTTGCTTTTGCTCCGCTCTCTTCTCCGCCTCCTTCGTCTGCCTTTGTTGTCCTTTGCCTATTTTGTTACGCTTTTGTTTAGCTCATAGGAGGATTACGGCAAAGAGGCGGAGGATGAGGATGATAAAGAAGGGGAGGAGGAGAAGGAAGGTTGGATGGATGGCCGGAAAAGGTAAGTAAATCAAAGCCGTACACGGGGCGTATGATTTATTTTTGGGCCAGTGCTAAATCTGTTCCTTAGCATACGAAACTAACGAAACGAATTTGAAAAACAAATTTGCTTAAGATTAAATGGGTTTCTTTTTAAATAGAAAATTAAAATATTGAAAAATAAAAAATAATATAAAAATAAAAAATAATATAAAAATAAAAAACTAAATATTTTATTCACTTCATTCGTAATCAAAATCGTAGCTACAAACGTATATTTTATGATCATTTTTCAAGTTTTTATAAATGTATTCAAAAAGATATCGCGTTGCCAAAACTAAAATCATAAACTAAAATGTTTCATTTTTACGGCCAACAAAAAGTTTTCTACTACATAAGTTGCGTTCAACATGAATGAAATATTTTCCCTTATTTTTAATTGCAGAAAAGTTTCATTTTTGTGGCACCAACTAAAGTTGATTGTTAAACTCAAATTTAATCTCATATGCGATCTAAAATCCTAAAATGAAAGATGAAATTTCCTTCATAAAGAAGCGACATTTTCTGGTTTATTTAAGGTTTGAATGTGCCTCACAGCTATTTCCATTCAAATTTTATTTGGTTTGCTTTGGGTTTGCACTGCATTTCATGCAAGATGCCAAAGCATTTTCAGAGCATACTTATGCGGGCAGCGGGCAGCCGTCCAACTAAGCCAAAGAGCTCTCCATCTCCGGGGTTCTCTCTCCATTTTTCACTGGTCTTTCCCCAAATTTCGCTCGCTATTTTTTTCGTTTCCTTTTTTTGGCAATCTTTTTTGCCTTTATTTTTGGCTGCATTGCAACAAATATTTTGGCAGAAATGTGGCAAAAATGTTAGCGAAATGCGTTCCAACTTGCAGGCCCCCCTACTTTTCGAAGCTGCTCCTCTAACCCCACGAAAACCACCAGCTCCTTTTCTCTCGTCCTCCCTCTTTTTCACCAATATCTCCTTCCCCATTTGCTCCTTTTATTCCTTCATTTTTAGTGCCCAGCAATGACATCTTACTTGGCAAGTCGGGGCCATGGAACCCCCAAAAAACATTCCCAACGACAAGTCACAGTGGCCTCACGCACAGAAAAAAAAATTGATATAAAATAAAATGATTAAAAAATTGTATTAAAATAATTAAAAACCCTTTTTAATGGTAGATGAACATGGAAAATATAAATATTCTTTTAAAGAAAAAATACCATATTTTGTAATATTAAAGAATACCATACCAATTCCGCAATGCTTCAACTTCAAGAAATATTACATTTTGTGTGTTTTACTTTTTAACAAATAACGGCGGGTGACGTTAAATTCCAAAACACTTCATTCGTTATTTATTCAATTTGTATTAAAATACATTTTTTATATAGAATTAATTTAATTCCTAAATTTTTTCTCAGTTTATTATCCCTCGTTTTTGCACTTCTCTTGCCGCAGAAAGTTCTGTCTATTTTCAACTTCCTTTTTTATTTCCGTAATCATTTATATGCAAATCGCTTGCCAGGCATCCTTACACTCGCCCATACACACACTTAAACTTGCCACGCCCACCGTACAGCCCAAAAAGCGGGCGAAATTCGGCCCACTTGACTTGTCTTGCCTTCGATTTGCCATCAAAAATATATCCACGCTCAAGTTTTCTCCCTCCATTTCATTGTTTCGGGTTTCCTTTTTTCCCTCCTTTTTTTATACCTATATATAGATCTATTTTTGTCAGTATGTTACATTTTAAACAAGAGAGAACGCTATAGTCGAGAATTTCGACTATCAGATACCCGTTACTCAGCTGAAGGGAGTGCGAGGGTGATGGAGATATGTAGTCAAAGCTACTAGCGCCATCTAGCGGCTGTTGAAAGTTTTAATGGCTATTAACGGTTTTAATTTTTGATCATAACTTTATAATGAATAGTCCGACTTAAAAAATTTCTTTTCGAAATTTCTCTACTCGGCTAGTGATCCTGATCAGGAATATATATACTTTATAGGGTCGGAAACGCTTGCTTCTCTCTGTTACATATTATCCGACGAATAAAATATACCCTTTTACTCTACGAGGAACGGGTATAAAAAGGGAGCTAAGCTAAGGCAATCGTTGAGCTTTCCTTTCCGGCATTTCCTTCGGTTTTCCTCAATAATTCTGTTGCATATTCCAAGCCGTATGTGTATGTGTGTGTGTGACAGAATATTTTTTTCTTTTTCCCCTCTGTCATTTTCAAGTTTTCCTGGGGAAAATGGAGAAAGCAGCAGGAGGCAGCAGCAGCTCATTAAAATTGCACAACACTTTGATTTGCATAAGCTGGATGGGGGGTGTGGAAAAAAGACGGAGGAACGGAAAAAGGGAAAGTTTTCCCAGCTCATCCAGTATTTCTCAACCCCCCAATGCCCCGCAAAGTCATTATCATTTGCCTGCGATGTTGGCATTATGAGATTGAAATATCGCAGCCAACTCGTGTGACCCATTCAATGTCGCTTATCCGCTGCCAAAAAAAAAGAAAATAAAATTGGAAGTTGGAGAAAATTCAGGAAGCATGGAAAATTCTCATAGTGGATGATGAAAGGGGAGATGGAGTAAATTTTGAGCTGATTGCATCCACTGAGCTGTAATAGTATTGAAAATGGCTGGCATCTGAATACTTAACCAGATTTCCGGTGACACATTCATTTTCATTGCATTTTACAATTTTTCGAGGTCCCTCGGACTGCAAGGCAATTTTGAATTTCATGGGTAAGTTAAAAAACAGCAAAACCTCAATTAGGAAACTATAACAGTACCAATATTTGTCCTTTTTACTAGTAGTATGTTTGCGGTTTAATTTTCTAAAATCTACATTAAAGTGTTTGTGTTACCTGATTTTATAGACTTGCAGTGAGTACACAGAGAGAATTCTGACGTTCTGAAATTGAGTATTTGAATTCTCATTTTCAGGATGTACTGATTTTGAGTACAAATTTTGGGAAAAAACTTATATTGAGTACAAATTAAACTCACTTTAAGAAAAAAAACTTGAATTGATCACAAAAATCTTAATTTTAGGAAACAAGTTCTTCAATTTCCAACTTGAGTACAAATATTCTCATAATGAGTATGATATTACTCACAGGAACCTTCTAAAAGGCTGGCCTAGGGAGTAAATGACTCTTGCCATCAAATATTTCATAGCTAATGTCGTCCGGGTCGTGAGTTCAATCCCCATTCCGGTAAACACAAATATTTTTGTTTTTGTTATACTGCTTTTTTTTTTATTTTTAATTATTTTATTATGGTATAATCAGCCCAATTCCATTTAATGTTTAAAATCCAATTGATTGCAAGCATTACAATTTAAATCTTATACGCGGTTCGGACATTGCTGAATGTGATGCTTGTTTGGCTCAGCCGGTTAGTGCGCGCGTGAACGAACACAAAGGTCTAGGTTCGAGTGACGAAGAAGGCGGCGACTTAAGTCGAACAAAAAGTAAGTTTGTTTTATTTATAACAGTTTATTATTCACATAATTATGAAACAATTAACATATACTGTATGGCCTTTAAAATAATGTGTAAGTAAGAAAGGAAGTTCTCCGGATTGAGCATTTTTTTCTCAATTCAATCATTTTTCAGTACTCAATTTGAGAAATGGCAATACTCATTTTTAAAATACTATCCAAGTAATTTCCAAAAATGAGTACAGTTTGTACTCATTTTGAGGAAAAATGTACTTAATAAATGTATTTTGTACTCAATTTGAGTAAAAAAAAATTGACAAATTTGTACTGATAGTTAGTATTTTGTACTCAGAATGAGTATTTGTGTTCATGCTTAATTTTTGAGTACAAAAATACTCAATTTGAGTACAAATTACTTAAATAATTCTCTCTGTGTATTCTTATGTACATATGTTATGTAATAATAATATTACCACAGAAATGTGAAGGCCGTAACATAGGAAATTTTAGCCTGATTTGTTCGGAATTAGTTTGTGGTCTATATACTCCTAAAAGTGGAATATATAATCCTAAAAATGGAATATCCTGTATTGGTTTTTGAGCACAGAGATCTCGAATACCAATTACACTCTCCTTGAAACTGATGTCACACATATTATATGTTCCGTTCTTTCACAGACCGAAAGGAGGGGCGAAATATATATATCATATTAAAAACACCCAAAATATCAAAAATATTTATACGATATATTGTTACATATTCTATTACATACTTTTCTACTAATACAATACAACCCTTTAACTCAACATGTACTACATAATTACATTTTCGACAATTTGTATAATTAAATTAAATTAACGATAACTTGCCAATTACAATTTACAATTAAACACCATTTAAATTCAAGAAAACAGAATCTTTTTTATCCTTTAAATATTTACAATCTTTTAAGGTCCCCAATAAACAACAACAAAAAATCTTTTATTGTTCCAAACTCAAGTAAACGAAAACCATGTGTGTAAAAATGCATAAGCCCAAATAAACAGCAGAACGATATTCTAAATTTCCCTCGGATGTAATTTGGTGATGTTCTCGAATTTTTCCTGCCATTTCCGAATGTTTCCGCCTCGAGGAAAATACGCTTGACTCAGCATACACACACACACACATATCGCAATGAAAAGTATTTGTTTTTTTCTTGCTTTGTAACTGGAAGCCAAGAGCGCCTAAAACATATTTGATAATTGAATTTGTAATACATTTTGCTGTGCTTTGAGGTCAACGTGGATGGGGGGGGGGGGGGGATGGATGATGCCTTTTGTGTTTTTCTTGGTTGTTAGGGATAATTTTCTCGCAGACGGGAAAATCATACACACACACACACAAATACACACTCGAAACATAAAAACAGAGAAAAACAGGGGAAAGTAAAGTGACGCATTGAATTAGCTTTCATTGTATTTTATTTGACAACAGAAAATAACGTTAAATAAATACGGACATTGTTTTTCTGCTTGCTTACATGACTTGTGGGCAGTGCGAAAGAGACAGACACTTGGCCAGGGACAGAGACAGAGACAGAGTGAGATGAAAAATGTCACACAAATTTCATTTGCTTTATTTGCCAGTTTTCTTTTCAATCCACACACACACACTCCCACTTTATACCCCAGCTTTCTTGCCATTCCATTTGACAATTTTCTGAAAATCAAATAAAATTCGCAAGCCCAACCAACTTACAGTGCGTATCGCAACTATAAGTACGTTGTAAAGTGGCAACCTATTAATATTAAGTTAATAAATTTTATCTTATACTTGTAAAATAACTCCTTATTTTGGCAATTGAATTTTAAAATAACATTTTAATTATATTTCGTTTCATAACTAAATAGTTTTTCTCTTTCCTGCCACTTAGGAGTATCCTAGATTTCCATATGGTATCGCTTTAATTGTTATATCTTTCTTTACAGCTTTCGTTATCCACTGTGCTGTTTGGCCATCTCGACGTCTTTATCTTTG
Source organism: Drosophila prostipennis (assembly GCA_037075205.1). Classification (NCBI taxonomy): domain Eukaryota; kingdom Metazoa; phylum Arthropoda; class Insecta; order Diptera; family Drosophilidae; genus Drosophila; species Drosophila prostipennis. Next base: position 93,104 of record JBAMCJ010001546.1, read on the forward strand.
GCCATATCCCTGGTGGCTAAGCTCATTATAATTAACCAATCAATGCGAGAAGAGGCGACACAACAACGGAAATGCCGAGACAAAGTCAAAGTCCCCGGGAGATCTTTCTTCCCGAGAATCTCCCTTATTCAATCCCCAGCGCTTCTTTTTCTGTGTGTGAAAAAGTTACTTGGGCAACGCTGATTTATTTACTGAAAACAAAAGAAAAACCAAACAACAAAAGAAGAAGATGTGGCGGCCGAGTAATAATAATGCGTAATAATGAACAAAAAAAAAAGAATGAAAGGAGGAAACGACAGATTCCCGGAGGGACAAAAGGCAAAACGGAAATGACCGGCAAGAGGAAGAGTCGCCGAGTGAAGGCAAAACTTCTCAGGTAATTATGGTCTAAAAGCGCAATATTTTTTTCCTACCCCCACCACCACGTCTTGGATTCTTCCTGCAGGCAAAAAAGCAAAGGCAGACGAGCCTTACACATATTTTAGTACATATATATATATTTGAGTACTTTCACCGTTTGTTTATTGACACACGCACAAGTTGGCCGCAGTTTCTACTTAATGTAATTAGAGTAAATTGCTTTTTAAGTGCGCCAAAGCAGAAAAAGCAAGGAACAAAGCACATATAGAGCAAATAAACAAGCGCCCACAAAGTTGAGCAGCGAAACGAAAAAGATATGGATGAGGAAGAAAGATGAAGTAATGGTCCCTCATCCTTGGGAAAAAGTTAGCCCCCCTTTTACGGCAAAACTTGCATTGTGGGTTAAAGTTGCGCCAGAGTTCAGTCACAGATTTGTCATTCTACACCCATTATGAATATGAGAGCTTTTGTTTGAAAGCACATCTATAAAAATCATATGAGCTCAAAAAAGACATAAGACATTATTGAAGACATAAATTGAACTAAAATGCATCGTTTTTTAAAGTTTCACTTTAAAATTAAAGAACTTAAAATAGCAAAGATGCAATGACATATACCCAAAATTACTCATAAAGGTGTCTAAAAGTATGCAACACTTTATTTAAAATCCAAAAATCCAGCTCTTTCACTGCATACTTTTAGACACCTTTATAATTTCCACTTTTATTCTTTGTTTCGTTGATGCCATATGCAACAATACCCTTGCTATCTAAACGCGATTTAATACTCCCTTGCCATGGCACACTTCCTTACCCCAAATCGTTACAATACACAGGACCTGGTAATTCATCAATTAGATCAATTATCAAGCCGGGCACAATACAAACAGCAATAACAACAACACCTCCAGAAGTTACGGCATGGAACCACCGCCCCCAAAAACGAGGGCGTGTCGAACATGATTACCAGAGCAGCAACTACTTAGGCACATAATTGGCAAACTCTAGACAACAACGAGTACGGCAAACAGGCAACAATGGCCAACACATGCACCACTTAAAACTATGTTCGAAAGGACGAAGGATAAATGGGGGAAAAGAGCTGCACAAACTATGCAACAATTTCCCTCAAAGTTTGCAACAGTTAGCGGACATCTTCAACAGACTTTGGCAGGTAATTAATAATTAATAGAAAAACGATTGCCTAAATAACGAGCAAAGTAGGCAATAACAAACAAAACTTTTACACAGAGCAAGTCAACAAAAAGGAACCTGAAGGACTTAATTTTAATTGCAAGTAACAATATAATTACTATCATCATCATTTCGATCAGTTTATAAATGGTTTTAAAATTATGCAAGGAATAAATAATAGTCGTCTTCCTGAATAAATTCATATCACTTTTGGTCTAAGATGATATTGTTGCATACTTTTAGACAGCTATTTTGACATTTAAAAATGTGATTTCAAAAACCCAGATATTTCTGTGGCACCACCAAATATCATATTTGTTGAATTATTTTTTCATCCATTGCTTTCAAAAGTGCAAAAGTATTTGAAATTGCTCAAGAACAAAATAAAATAATTTTCATTTATTTTTATCAAAGTAACCTGGAAAAGATATAATTTTGTAACACAATTTGGCATACATTGTTTAAAAAAATGTATGATATTTTATATAAAATAAATAGCTTGGCGGTAGCATATGTATAAATATAAAACTACACATATACAAGCAACATAAAAAACTCTCGTTTTTGCCATTTTAGTTTAAAAACTTTTCCTTCAGTCTTTAATTAAGAACTTTTACTCTATTTTTTATGCATAATAATTTTGTTGTGTCCACATATTAACAAGGGTATTAAATACTTCAACTCCAGAGGAACTCTACTTTTTCCACACATACTCTTTATTTTATTTTTTTTTTTCTATTTCTTAAACCCTTTTGCCGACGAGCAGCTGCTGTTGCTGTCAGTTTAACGCCGTCCCACCGCTTTCACATTTTCACACCACCCATGCTGCTTGCTGCTTAACTCCCCCCTTCACCCCATTTCGGCAGTCGACGCTCATGTAATTTGTTTTAGTTCTGTGTCCAACTCGAAAGTTTGTAATTAACATTGTTGGCGGGCGGAGAAAAGCGCGCACTGCTGATGATGATGGTGAACTTTTAGCGAAACAAATATTTTCGTTGCAACTTTTAAGCAGCAGTCACACTTACGCACGAAGGCTGGCCAAAATAATTTAATACAATTAATAATAATTAAATTACCAACGCGATGGGACTTTAATGCTGAGCTATTTTTATGCGGCAGCATATTTGAAACGATGAAAACCATGAAAATGCAACACTTTTTACACGTGCCAACAGCTGGGTAAATATAAAAAAACCCCACATATATGTTTGTGTATAAAAAACAACGGGGGAGTGGCTAACCATTAGAGTAAAAACCACAACAATGGACAGGCGTTAAGGCAACTAACTGGCTACACGGGACAAAGGATCTGATCCAGGCGTAAATAAGTTGGCCAGAATGGGTTAACTATAACACACCCACCCTGGTAAATAGTTTCCAAACGGGCGATGGCAACTAAAATGCAGCTAGCTAAGCAATTAAGTACGAATTTCTGCGATGAAAGGGCGTTAAAGAGTTCTTCCTTCAGATAATCACTAGAAATGGTTTGCAGAAAAGTTTGCCAAGTAATTTAATCGAGTTTCAGGGTAGATCTTAAACAGCTCATACTGATTAGGAAAAAAGTAATTAGGCAACGAAAAAATAAGTTATCCTTTTAATTTATGGGTAGTAAGTAGCGAAGTTTGAAAAAATATGGACAGTTTGCTACTTTTCGATATTTAATATGTGTTGTACCTTCAAAATATCGATTGGATCGAATCGAAATTGTGAAAATATCGATGATTTTCAAGCTCTAGTAAGCAGACATTAAATGATACGTTAAGGTGTCTAAAAGTATGCAACAATATATTTTGAGTTAGGAAATCCGGTTGTTTTTTGTTGCCCATTTTATTTTTTATTTATTTATTATTATTTTGTTTTAAATATTTATTTATATTCATATCGCATCACGCACTCATCGCTGTCCGCTATTGAAATTGGTTATTTATTTTGCTATTCCTTTCTGTTGGTCGACCGTCGCAACCATTTACAACCACAAAACATGGCGACAATGTTGGGTCAACGGAAAGGAGCCGCCCCGCGAGGCGAAAGCTGATGGACAAATGGTCAAAGGGACAGACTGGCAGTTGGTGGGTTGGTAGGACTGTGGGATGGTTTGATGGGTGGCTGTTCAAATGGCAGGATGGTCGGACATGGCCAACAAACAATGAACCTGGCAGCACACCTTTCCTTTGTCCATGTCGCTGGCTGCTCCTGAATTTTGCTCCTGCTCCTGCTCCTGCTCCTACTGCTGCCCATACGATGTTGCTGTTGTGTTCTGACAAACGGATGTGCACATGCAGCGGATATATTGATTGTCAAGGAATGTACATAAAGCCGAGTATGACAGCTAGCTTTTAACCACATGCACAGAAAATAAAAATGATATAGTCTTCAATTTTACCTATTTATTTGCAAAATGATTTTAGAACGAAAAAGGAAGCTATTTCACAATAGAATAGTATAAGTAGAAAATATAAAATAATACACAACGAAATATTAGCAAAATCCTAAAATTTTTACCTATTTCACGATATGGATCCCATGGGAACAATATTCCATGTTTTAACCGATCGAACCTATGAGACACGACTAGTGATGCTGATCAATAATAAAATGTATACAAAATGTAAGTTCAATAATTTAGATAAATTAACAATTAGTGTTTTTTATAATTTTCAGAACGTGAATATTTTTAAAATTTGCTTTTCGATTTCGCTGCTAAAACACTATTTATTTACTTGAAATATTAATTTTCTTAAACTTTTTTTTCACTGTGTAGTTGCAATTTGACCACCAGCACACGGACACACGGTGGGTTGCCATAGAACGACTTTCTGTCGGGTGTATTTTGATATTATTAGAACGCACAGGGAGCTCAAACTAGGTTGACTTCAACTATGACACTGCAGGGAAGCTGGGAAAGTCAGTTGGCAAATATTTGCGGTGCTATCTAACCATTGAAAGCTTGATTAAGATATGGCAAACCAGGTAGAAAGAAATGTGCATATAGCAAATTTGATATTTTGTGTGCGAAGCATTGATTCCATAATAGTAAAGATTATTAAACAATAATAATCAAAGACCAACTTTGCAGTGAATTTATAAAATGGTTAACTTTTTCCTACAACCAAAAACCCTTTAGGCTTTATTAATTCAGTTTCAATAGTTCCTTTCCGGACAAATTGCGATTGTTCAGCATATTTCTACCGTTCTCCTCTTGGGATGCCCCCAATTTATCTATTGTAATCTCCGAAATAAGCTCGGGATCCAGTGAATTAATTTATATACTTTTGCGCCATACGGAGCGCACTCACATTTGATTTCGTTCTCCAGCAAATTAGTTATGTTTTTGCGCCACCAAAATCCCTTTTGGGGATCCCTTGCTCTATCCCTAGTCCCGGGACAATCCTTTCTATGGGCTATAATAAAATTTACAATGTTATCCCAAAAGTGTTGTCGAGTTTTTGTCATTTCATTTCATTTTCAGTTTGGTTTTTCGTCCCCTATAATATGTATATATTTCGTTTTTTCTGTTTTGTTTTGTGTCCAGCTGGCAGCCCACAACTATGTGGGCGGGCAATGTCCTTGCGGCATGTCCTGACTACCAGTGAAAATAAAAAAAAAGAAAAGGGTAAAGGAGCCGAGGATACAAGGACGTGGATGGCGGTCCTCTGGCTTGTCATAATTCGCATATTAATGTTGTTCATTAAAGTTATATAAATTATGAATCACATTACACGACCATATGAGGCTAAGTCCTTTCAAAAAGGGAGCCAAAGGGCAAAGGATGTTCAAAAGGGGGTGTTTGGGACATGGACATCTCAATTTTCAAGGGAATTTCTTGATAGTTCGTATCGAAAATGTTAAACCTAAAAATGAAGAGGATTAAAAGAAAATATTTTAAATCTATAATTTATATAATATAAAATTTAATTCTATTTCAAAAATGAAAATGATTGAATAAATACATTTTAAATCTATAAGTTATATAATACAAAATTCATTCTACTAATTTGTGAATACACTCAAAAAAAACTTCAGAAAATTCTGGAAAATTTCTTAAATTTAATAAATTTTGATTATTTTGAAAAAAAAATTTACCAGTAGAAAATTTTTTTATTTTAAAGAAAAAAAATCGCCAGTGAAGCAAATCCATAGGCGATATTCTAAAATTCAGGGCGATTAATTTTTTGAGTGTAACTTTATGAAATTCAAAAACATTTGATTTTTTTATTAACGAATTATTTGCACCGAATTTTTCTTGTGTTTTCCTGCAATTAAAATTCCCAGCGGCTTTTAATGATCGCCTTTGGGGTTTCCTTGTTAATTTGACCAAACGTTTTGATGTACATTTTTTACCTATTAATAATAGTCACATGCTTTTTTAATCCTTTTTTCACACTTTATTTTTCCATTGGAATTTTCATTTCATTTAATTTACTTTTGCCACAGTATTTTCCAACTGTTGCAGCGCAAACCTATTTTTTTTTGCTCCCCTGTGCAAACATATTGATTGGCCTCCAACCGCTTTTTCACCCACAAATAAAAAAAGAAAAATAAAAAACGAACAGGGGACGCCAGAAAATGTTAACGTTTTCCTCTGCCACTTTTCTTTTGAGGGAGCGGTGAAGATGTGAAATATATGTCATTCATTTATGCATGCAACATTCTGCACTTGAAGGAGGAAAAAGTACGAAGCGCAGAGGAAAATCAGAGTGAGGCGATGGAGGAACAGACCCTCACCCCACTGATTTGATGATTGATTCGATTTGCCTTGCTGCTGAGAGATGGCAACAAAATGAAAATGTCCGCAGTGCAGTGAAAAAAGAAAAATTGTGAAAAAAATACAACAAATAAAAAGCAAGATATGGAAAAAAATGAGAAACATTGAAAGAAAAATGTATAAAAAGGCAGAAACAAATGTGAAAAAATATTTTAAACTTAATAATGTATAAATACGTAAAAATATGAAAAAACCAAAATTCCAGGATACCAATTCTTTTTCATATTTATAGAAAAATATGTAAGAAAGCTGGGGAGAGGTCATAAATTGTTTATAAATATTGTATTTTTTCTTTTCTGTGTTTTTTTCGAGTTGTCGGCTCGTGTCATCATTAAATCCTGACAACGCAATTCTGGCTAAACGCAAATGGCCAAAATCCGCCGAGTCACGGCTCCCCTGTGGGTTCCAGCAGCTCACCCCCCCATTTTACCACCCATCCACTACCGAAAACCTCCTGCACCATTTTTTTTGCTACCAAAAGCTTGCCGCTAAAGGAAAAGAGAGAATCTGTTCAACTCAATTGGCAAGATTTTCGCTTTTATTTGCACTCAACCGCTGCCTCGGTTCGCATTTATGTTTGCATTTTATTTGAAAAGCCATCAAGAGACGGCCAAGAGAAAAGAAAATCGCCATTAGACGCAGGACCTCCTGCGTTATACATATATACACTCACACATATATAGATTTATATGTGTATATAAGTGTCCTTGGACCGTTCTGCAGTGCAGTCATCGAAAAGTATAATACAATCAATTAAGTGCCGCAGGATCTCCATTTCCCCCGGCCAGTTGACATCTAATGTGTGATATTTAAACTTGAAACAAAGTTGGCCAATTATTTACTTAAATTTTCCAGAGGAAGGCAAACACAGCACGAACCAGGCTTTAATTAGTTGAGAATTTTGTTGGGGAAAACTTTTATTGTCATCCCAAACATTAAATAAATTGAATAAATTGCAAGTGAATGAACAACTTGCACAACATTTTATCACTTTCCTCGGACATAATTAAATCAAGAGAAACAGGCACGCTTCAATAGTTTTCAATCCCATGCCGTCAATTACATAATCACAATCGATTCCCTTTTCGTACACGGAAGCCGAAGGACTCCTCAAAGTGTCCTTCGGAAGTCTTCCCTGAGAAACGTTTGGGCTGAACCTTGAATAATATAAAAAATAAGAGGAATAAGACCAAGGGGGATGGTTTGGCTACTCTGTATCTTTATTCGTTTCTCTTTCGGGTTTTGTTTTCGGTTTCGGTTACAGTTAAGGTTACACAGGATCCCCGCTCGAGAACCCTCGCAAAAATTGGCGGGTGGGTGCAAAAGGGAATCGCTGACAGGCGGATTAACGCACAAAGCGAACCGAAGGATTGCTCCACATAGAGCTGTTGACCCCGATAAAATTTGGTATTGAAATATGGAATTGCCATAAATAACATTTTTCGGCACGTTTTTTCGTACGCAAGTTAAACTTAAAGTAGGGTTTTAAGCCTTGGACATTTATGAGAATTCATGGTTTAAACTTTAAAGCCCACTTTACATTTAAAATGCGGACGATCAAATAATTTGAGATCTATACAGTAAGCTTACCATAACTTCAAGTTAAAAATGTGATTGATCGAGTGATTGAAAAAAATGCATTTCTGAAAAATTCGTTAATATTTCTTAAAAATATTTACAAATAGAGAAATAAAACAAGAAAGAACGCTATAGTCGGGTGGGTGTCCTGGCTATCTGATACCCGTCACTCATCTAAAGGGAGTGCGAAAAAGATGGTGATATAAAACTTTGATCGGGTATAACTTTTTAACGAATGGTCCGATTTGAAAAATGTCTTCTACTTTTCGATAGGTATAACTAAACACAACAAAATCTTTAAAAATGTGGGCGCCAGACACATTTTAGTATCGTTTGTGGGGACAATAGGCGATTGTGGGCGTTAGAGGGGGCGTGGCGCTCAGCTGAAATAAACTTGCGCTGCGTATGAAGCCCAAGAATATGTGTTGCTAATCCCAACATTCTAGCTCTTGTAGTTTTCGAGATCTCAGCGTTCATACGGGCAGACAGACAGAGGGACATGGCTAGATCGACTCGGCTAGTGATCCTGATCAAGAATATATATACTTTATAGGGTCGGAAAAGCTTCCTTCTACCTGTTACATACTTTTGCACGAATACAATATACCCTTTTACTCTACGAGTAACGGGAATAAAAATAAAAAAAAGGAAAAAAAAACAATTTTAATTCAATAAATTAGTAAAAAATTAAAACTCGCAGTCTAAGAATTAAAATATTATAAGAACATGATAGAATATTATTAAACTATCTCGGAATAACAAGAACCGAGTTAAATGCAATCATTTAAGGGTCAAGCCAGATAAATTTCAACACATCCGCTATTAACCAGATGTTAATCCGATTTCGCATTTGCTACCCCATGGTATCCCTTAACCAGACCCGCCCACTTCTCCTTCCTTTCCACCGGGGTAACATACATAAATAAGCAGGCGACAGCGGACTGTGGACCACCTCCAAAAAACTGTGGGAACCGAAGGATCAGACTTCCCCATATAATACATGCCGTATATAAATAAATAAAGGCGGGGTGAAAGAAAAAAAAGAAAAGTAAGTGAGAGGGAGAGGTGGGTGGCGGAAAATGCGAAACAACAGCAGCAGCAGCAAAAAATTAAAACAGATTTTTGCCGCCACTACCGTCAGCTTTATCACTAATATAGCCACCCGAAGCGACCATAAAACCGTTTGCCTCCTATTGAATTTTATTGATTTTTCTTCGACATTTCAGTTGCTGTTTTTTCACTTCTTCTTTTCTTTCGTTTCAGCATTTGTCGTCAACGTAATTTGCCAACCCACGCTCCAATAAACCCGCCCTCTTTGTGTTTGCCATTCTTGAAAATGTTATTAAAATCTGAAGAGGGAACATCTCGGGCTCCATATAAAGTTTCTTATCGCAGCCATCAAAGTTCTGTAGATAAAACTTGATTAGCCAGCAGATCTGTTGGCATTGTAATGGATTTTTCGTTGGGTAGTAACTGTATTAGCAAGAAACGTTTATATTCCAAAGATTCAACTCTTTGGTTTAATACAAAAATAGACTATTCTTAACTTTCTTAATTTTACTCGGTTTATTTGATTCTAAATCCTATGAAAAAACCTAAAAATATTATCTAAATTATAAACGTAGAAGACAGACAATTTATTATAGTTATAAAACAACCATAAATAACTGGGACAAATTATATTTTCAAAGTGTCAAGAACATATGGGATCCCCTAAACTCAAACGTAGAATCGAAGCCAAGCAACAAATGTGACCACTGCCAAGTGGCCAAGAGGCGTTGGGCATTATTTACCAGGGGATGCAACGGGTGCAGAGGGTGTTTGGATGTGGGTCGATCAACCCCCACCACCTCGATTTCCTCGATTTTTCACCCGCACCTCCTCCATCTCCGTCTCCGCGTCCACTTCGCTTCGAGTTTTTCCCTTGCACACTTACGAAGTGAGCCACACACTGATAATGACGTTAATGAAGTTCCACAGTTGCTGCCGCAGAAGTTTTCATCAGCTTGCCACGTTGCGTTACAAAATGTGCCCATAAATGTGTCACGCCTCCAATTCAACTACCCATTCCACACTCCCCCTCTAACTTTCCAGCCCTCCCCGCACAAAAACAAACCCAAACAGACAGAAGAAGAATGGAATATTTCTTTAGATAAACGAAAATGGGAATACTCTTAAATAAAAGTAATTTTCGAAAAATCTAAGATTTTTATGTTAATTAAAGTATTTGGGTTTTATTATCAAATAATGTCCGATATTTTTGTTTCACAAAAAGTGGAAAATCGATATTTGTTATCGAATTCAATAAATCATCGTTTGCTTACATTTAGGATCGATTTTACAGTTCAAAACTTTTTAACTCAAAATAATAGAAATACAAAATACAGAAATTCTCTATTATTTTATATCGGAGTTTTCGATTGATTAATCATTTTCTTGTTGAAAATCTTAGTGACTCTAATGAGGCAAATATATATATATATATTGAGTTATATAGGAGGTTAGTTGTTAGCCAACTTCCTTTGAAATTGCTTGTACCCCCCGAAAAAGGGCATCGAAACCGGATGGTCGAGCCATGCAATCAAAGGGCCGTTGAAATGGCTACCGGTTACACATAATACGTCCGTAGTCCGGAGACCCAGACCCGTAGCTAGATTTTCCCGGCTCTACGTGCCCACGTAATGCGTAATGCGGCGGGCGCATGCGAGAATCCCTTCAGTCGTAGACTCGTCCTTAAATAACATTGCGCTGTTCTTTATTGGTCGTTAAATCTCTTGCGGTTGTCGTGTCTTCGTTTTGGCGCGGCACCCAACCACCCCCTCCCCACACTTTTTCACCGCCCCTGCCACTCCCATACACACACACACACACATATATAGACGCCCCTCCCTTGTGCTGTTCTGTGCAAGCAGCCATTCCACCCCTCCGCCCACATGGAAAACTCCTTCGGTGGCCACGTTTTCCAACTGAATGTGAATCTTAAATTCGCCAGGCGCAATGGGAAATAAGCGGGGATTTGTGCTTATAAATCTTTTTACACAACTTGCATATTGTCATTTAGGCATTTCAAAAAGTGTTTTACTTCCGAAAAAACACAATTTTTAAGTTTGCTACTCAAATATCAATTTAAGAATCTGAGAAATATCAATTAAGAGAATAATTTTTAAACTGAGATGACATATCTTCATCCTGCATATGGTTAAAAAAAATTAAATACCACTTAATGAATTTTTGCATTATTAAAATTTTTGTAGATTTCATAAATTTATGTACAATTTTATCATTTTAAGAATAATATTCCTAAAAATAACTTTGTGACTTTTTGAGATGTTCACCTGCTTGTCATTCATTAAAATTAATAAACTAATCTACTCTTGTAAAAAAAGTTGTATTTTTTATCCAGTTTTTTACCATAGTGCATGTACTGCTGTTGTTGTTGTTTTTATCGCCGTTGTTTTTGTTATAGGTAGTGCTGCTGGCGAAAGTACGCGAAAGCAGCCCAAAAACCATTCGATTCCATTCCAGAACAGGCCAAAAAATAGGGGGGAAAGCAGGGGCGGTGAAAGGGGGCGAAACAGAAGCAGTTGGCCAAAAGGAAAAGGCAAAAGCAAAAACAAAACATAGGACACAGTGGCGCCGTTTCTCGTCGCGTTTTGTTGTTGTTTAATTTTCCATTTAGGGTTGAAGGAGAGAGCAAGACATGTAGATAGATAGAGAGAGGGAGAGAGAGAGGTGCAGGGGTGGAAGAGAGCGAGCGAGAAAGGGCGAGCGGCCCATCCCTGTGTTTGTTTTTGTATTAACGTTAACGTTTCGTTTTCATAAGAAGAAGAAGTTCGTGACGTTTCATTTCGTTTGGCTGATAAGAGAGGGCAAAAGAGGCTAAAGAAGAGGGGGTGTTTGAGGGGGTGGGAAATCCCCACCCCAAAAATTTATCCACCCACTTGCATTCCACACGTTGTCTAGGCGAGTTTTCCTTTTCGCTCTCTCCCTTTGTTCTTCATTTCACTTTCTTCGCTCTCCACTTTTTACTTGGCAACACAAAGTCAGGGATATCTTTTAAATTTATAGCTAAATAAAATATGAATTATTAATAATAAATTTTTATGACAATATTTGATTTACACTCTGTTGTTCAATTTAATAAATTAATATCAACACCGAAATTATTGAAAAATAAGAAAAGAAGCTTACTTTGGTAAGCCAGATCATTCCTATTAAATTACTAATTAATCTTAAAAGAATTCAAAGAATTGTACATTTACAAAAAAAATTGTTGTTGTATTTTTGTAATATTTTGACATTCATTTTTCGATTTTTATTAAATTTATTTCGGGTAGTCGAGGTACTCGAATATAACGTATAGCTGGTATTCTATTAATTTCCTTTTCATTCTTCGATCGCTCCTATGGCATGATATATGTATAATGATATAAAATTAAAATGGAAAAAATTATATCCCGAAGAGTAAAAGATAATAAGTGAAAGATCACAAAAGCTATAATTACTTTTTTTAATTTTTTCCAAGACATTTTCTATTATTCCTGTGGGAACTATACGATAAGTAGTCCGGTCCAACTGCTTGCTACTTATAAAGTTTGCATAAAAAATCTGGTCTAATCAGAATTATATAAACTTTTGAACTGAAATCATTATATTTTTTGCGAGGGTATAAAATTGTATTACAATTGCATTTTTTCTTATTACAATTATTTATTTTTTAAAACATTTTTTAAACAAAATAGACTTATCTTTAAAAAATATCAAATATCTTTAAAAATTTGTTTTTTTGTTCGACGAAACAGTATTTTAAACATTTATTATATAATGAATAAAAATGCTTAAATTGCAGTATAATAAATTCTATGAAAACTGTTAAAATAGATTTTTTCCAGTGCTCTTTGCGGCCGCCAAAACCACCCACTCAGTTGCCGCCACCCCCTAAAACAACCCCTCTCATCTGGCGGCGGTGTCCTTCATCAGGATGCCAACAATATAAAGCCTATTTTCATTGTTTCCTTTCTGACACTTGAACAGCTGACAGGCGTCGACGTCAAAGTCATGTTGCCATTGCTATCGTTGTTCTTGTTGTTGTTGTTATCGTTGCCCGGGCCGTTAATTAAATTAAGTAAAAGTAGCAAAGTATGTTCGTACATTATTTAGTAGAACCCTCATTTCTATTTTGTATTTTTCCACCATTTTCTTCTTCGTGCTGAACGACTTTATCAGCCAGAAAATGATATGTAAAGGTGAAGAGGGAACTAAACAAAAAAAGGGGTAGGGGGAGAATATACATATAAAGAACAAGATAAATAGAGGGGGGTGAAAAAACAGAGCACCTTATACCTTACTAACTAAATGTGGAGAAGAAAAAATACTGCCTCTCCGACAACAATTGCTGATTGTGAAACGAATGTGCAAATATTTATCTAAATAATATTTATATAACGAATTTTTAGATGGCGAATTTACAGATGGCATAAAAGATACAGCTTAGTACATGAACAATTTTATGATTCATTGAAGTATTTCTACACTTATTTTGGGATTTTAGTTATATTTTAAAAATGTATTCTTGAAATGTTTTTAAAACTCACTCCAATGCAAAAATAAATTATGTTCGCACCTTACTAAATTTTTTACCTCCTGGGAAATCAATAAAAATTAACGTTACGACCACTTTTATTTGGAAAATCCTAATTAAATATCACAAAAGTGTTTTTCAACCGAAATTAAATGTAATTAAATGGGGGTCGCATTTGCCCCAACGAATAAAACATTAACAAAACACAACCTAATCGTTATCCTTTTTTATGCATTTCGCTGTTGGATTTTTAATGCAAGGAAATACCTTCTTATTTTTAGGGGCTAAACGAAAAGCGATTTGCATTAAACGATTATTTTACTAGCGGAAGAGAAGGGAAAACAAGAACGAGAACGAGAAATCGATTAAAAGGCTTTTTGCCTCTCTCGCACGTGACACCAACAGAAGGCTTTCCGAAACTCTGGATTCAAGAGAGTGGGTGGTGGGTGATTGGGTGGACATTTGTTAAGCGGGGTGGAACGCCCCTGGCCCATGGCCAAAAAAGGGGGCCGGGGGCGGGGGCGGGGGAGGAGTGAGTTGTACTAAGCTGAGGCCCAGAAGCAAATGCGCCACATGGCAAAACGGGCTTAATTGAGCCGTATAACAAGCCCAATGACCGATTAAGCCAACATGGCGAGTGACCCTCAAGTGAGCCAAATGAGTTGAGTTCAGTTCGTATTGGTTTCGGTTTTGTTGAGGTGGGGTCGTAAAAAAAAAAAAGGACTGGGTGAAAAAGTTCAAATTAATCAACTTTGTGGCCTCGAAAATGATAGATATATTAAATATTTTGTTTTAGGAAGAGTGACATAAAAAATTAATATCAAGTTTTAAAATCTTTACATTCATTCAAAAGTTATAACGATTCAAAAACGTTTTCCTTTGTATGGGGTGGCAACCCTACCAGGTAAAGTTGTTGAAGTAGTACATTTTTTAATAATAATATAAATTTTTATAGTTTAAAAGCTTATTAATTGAGCTCGAAACATTATCCAAATATTAAATTCAGATCTAACCAAAAACAAATGTGTTTCCATAGCTTTATCTAAATTGTATCCAGCTAAATATATAGACAAAATGGAATTTCCAAATTTTTAACCATCCATTAACCTGTTATCTGTGAGATACGACCCATGAATCGCATCCATTACCAACAACAAAAAAACCCCTAGTCCTAGTCCCTACTCACCTGGTATCCAATCTAAGCTATCCATATCCATATTTCCACTTATGTCCCTATCAACGTTTGCCATCCATTAACATCTCCATATCCATAATCGTTAATCGACCACGTTGTTTCTATTGATTTTTTTGGGGTTTGGGATGTCTTTAGAGGGGGGTTTTCATGGCTCTTACGTAGGCGTAGGTACTTTTCTTCTTTTCATTTTATTATCTTTGTGGAGCTTTTTTTTTTTTGGTGGCTACAGTTTTTTGAGTCTGCAGCTGGCATTGGAACACGTCAACGCATTTTTTCACGCTTATCAGATCGAGCCATATAATGTACCTATGTATGTCTGTACATATATTATTTCCCCCACTTGGCACACATTCCGCTTTTTTTGCTTTATAAGTATGTAGGTGTGTGCACCTGTGTACCTGTGTCTGTATCTACAATTTATCTGCCGGTTTGGCGCTTATCTTATCTGAGGCTATTCGAGTGCGATGGAAACGACGACGACGCCGCCGAGCGGATGACGAACTTCAATTCAATTTCTTTTCAATTTCTTATTAAGAACCCCCTCTACCGCCTAACTAACACCCCCTCATACTTTCCCTACCCCTTTTTCAGCCCTGATTTCCTCTTCTCGCTGACAACATCCACATCCTTTTTGCACTTGAAAAATGTACAAGTATACTTTGAGTTAATTACTATAAATTGTATAACATAAAAGAATTTTTATGAAAATTTGTATTTTATTAATTATTTTGTCGAGAAAAATCGTAGGAAATAATTGTGTATTATTATTATTAACAGAATGCCTAAATTGATTTCTTAAATATTAAGTAACTAGTCAAAAATTATATTATTTTTGCCAGTGTAAGGAGCAAAAATATTTTTCGCATTTTCAGCTGAGCCAACGCCAAAAAAGTGGCCCCCAATTGGATGGAGGCGATGTTTTTCTTATTTTATTATAATTTTTTTTTGCTGGAACTTGGATAATTTTTCCGACTCAGTGGCAGGCGCCACCTGGCGGTGACTGTTTGGATGACGATGGGTTTTTCTCATTTTTTTCCATGAGCCCGGGGGTGCGGGTAAAAAAAAGTGAGCGGTAATGATGAGCGACGGTGTCGTGTTTTCATTAAGCTTCAGAAATTTAAATATGTTATAATAATAATGTTCTCTCCACGTGTGTGAGTAGGTGTTGCGGGGATGGAGGAAGAAAATCTGAGGAGGGTGGAAAAGTTTGAAGGTGGTGAGAGAATGCCAGGACATGAAGAAGACAAGTGGCACAGACATTGTCTTAGTCCCCAGTCTTTTGATCCTAATCACAGAGCCCCACAGTCGGGCGAGATTTTTGGCATACTTCTTATAATTTCACCCACATTCACAGCGACCTCCAGAATCACCCACTCAACCACCCACCAACCCCCTTCTTATCCTTTTGCATTTGCGGCTTGCTGGAAATGTTAATTTTCTCCTAATGGGAATGGAGAAAAAGACTGTCTTGCTGTGTGTGAGGAAAATTACTTTCTAAACAGAGAGTTAAATTGCTGTCGAGATTTCAAGTGCATTTATTTTTTTGGGCTGCCTTTTTCCCCTTTAATTGTCGGGCCTCTTTAAGTTTTCAAGCCAAATTAAATGTGGATGACTGTTATTATTGATATAATTTGATTTTAATTTTATTTACGCAACATTGCAACACCTGAATGTAATTAAACTGCATTTAGTTTTTTGTACGAATTGCGTGGCCTGCATGAATGTTAATTTTAATGCTATTTATTTGTATTAATTGATGAAGATCGTTAAGAGAATAATATATTTATTTAATTTTTTTTCTTAATTGGCATACAATGCTAGGATAAAGTTTGCGTAAACTCTATTTAATTTAAATGAATAAATTTTATGTTTAAAATCGAGTTTTTAGTTGCCTAAACTTTGCGCTAATTACGAGCTACTTAACTTAAATTGGCTATGATGCCCTACACAATATTATTTGTTTCAGTTGTGAGCTCACTAATTCATATGAAGCCCATAAACCATGAGTTTAAACGAGTTGCAAACAAAATGTTAACCAATTCACCATTCTGATCTCACTTCAATGTTGTGACCCACAAAAGCAATGACCCTTACCAGTTTTAAAACGTAATAAAATTAGCCAAACAATTACTAATATGATATACTCATAATCCATTCGGGGAACTTGTTTGTAGCTAAGCTATTATGTTTAAAAACAATCGTCACTGAGGATATTATTATCGATATTTTATGCCATGTCTTGTTTACGTAACTTGGCTCATAAAGTTATATAACCAGGAAAGCCGGTAAGTAATATTTTTAAGGCTAAGGTAATGGCGACTGAAAGGACTGCAACATACACAATCGATTTCACTAAGCAATGCCTATCGATATCTTTTGTCAGCGCCTCTAATTTCAGTAATGAGCTTCGTAACGCGGCAAAACCTGTTCAAAATGTAGTTTATTCGATTGATTGGCACTTACCAAATGCAGAACGGTATTGACCACCTCCCGGTTGGTCACCTGGCCAACCTCGATGAGGCCGATGAGGACGGCAAACTTGAGATTGTCGGCGGTTGTCATTCTGACGATTTCGTCCGGCCGTTTGATCTCACTGTACGGCGGACGCATGATGTCCGCCATTTTGGTGCACGATTTGTGGTTCAGATTATTTTCGTTTGTTTTACGGGGTTGTTTGTAAATTGTAAATTGTAATTTTTTTATTTATTTATTTATTCGCGTTTTACATGCGATTTTGTTTGTTTGTTGTTTGTATTCGTTTTTTTTAATTTAAATTTTATGTGTTTTTCGTTTTTATTATTTTTTTTTTGTTTAGTTTTTCATAGATTGAGTTATAGAATTAATGGATGGAATGCACACGAAAATACACACACACAGATACACAAATATATAATACATATATAATAGATATATATGAAGATGGTAATGCTATATATATATATATAAACAATTAGATATTGCCAGGCAATTGGAGGGGAGAAAAAAATTATTTCAAATTTTTAATTTTTTTGGCTGGATTTTTTTTTTGCTATTTTGATTTTATTTTATATATGGATAATTTGTATTGTTGCACTTTTCCAATTTTCATTTGCTGTCGTTGTTGTAAGGCAGCTATATTGCTGTCGTTGTTGTTGCTGCTTTTTTTGCTCATATTGAGCAACTTTTGCCGCCGACACTTGACAAATTTTGCATTATTTTTTTTTATATAACACTTGGTTATATTTATTAAATTGCACACTTTTTTTATAAATTATTTTGATTGAGGTTTTGGTGATTTTTGGTGTGGTTGGTGGTTGTGGTGGTGACATACATAAAAGAAGAGAGAAAGAGAAATAGGTACATGAGTACGAATGCATTAACTCTGATATGTTTTTGGATACAGTGCGTTTCAAAAGAGTAGGTAAGTGGTCATTTAATTTTTGGGATTACATTGGATTTCATCTATAAATTTCATTTTATGATTTTGCTACTTTTTAACTTATTTTTAAATATAAATATTAAAAATTAATTAAATACAACTTTTAAGATTGAACATCCTACGGTCCTACGCTCTTGAAAAGCACTGTACTCGCTTTGGGTTTCCAAAATTAAAATGAGTAGGTACATTTAAAATTAAATTAAATTCTTATTTTACATATAATCCAGCTACAAAGCAAAATTCTAAATATTCGTTTGATCTGCCATGGGTTAAGTTTCTGGCGGCAGGGGTTTTGGGAGGTGGTATTAGTGGTTTTTCAGGGACGTGGAGAGGGGGGGATTTTTCGTGGGAAGGGGGGTTGGCATACACGTGCTTGATGGAGCAAATTTTCGTTCCATTATTCATTCGCTTCTTGGCTGCTCACAGAGCAAAGTGGAAAATTGTCTGGGGAATTTATGTGCATTTAAAATTTTCGTTTTATTTGTTACTTTTTTTATTGTATATTTTTTTTCTGAGCCAAACTGACGACTTGCATTAACTCCCGGCACGATCTAGGCCCAGATTTATGTAATACCACGTTTAAAAAGTATTTGCCTCTGTGAAAATCTCGGCTGATGATCGATTTCATTAGCTTATGCTTTATGGTCATTTTTACTCTCTATATATATGTATATATAACCTATAGTTTTCTCGGCTCGTCGTCACGCACCGGCGATAAGACTGGGGTTAATGCCCCGCGGGTACTCAAAGTGCTGGAAAAACCATGGGAAAACTGTCGAAGCCACCAAGTTCTAAAACGTTCAGCAAACACCACTGAACGGGGATAGTAAAAAAGAAGGAAAATAGCGTACGTACATACATATATAACGCTGACACACCTGAAGAACAAGGTGTGTGCTTCTGATTCAGCTGGCGATGGAAAGACTATAAAAGAAACGCAGCTGTGTGTTAAAAGAAAAACTCTTCGAAAACTCTTGGAAAAATGTCAAACAGGACAGGTACATTTAATTAGACACAGTTCTATTCGCAATCCAATTTGATTGTGGTGGAAATTTAAAACTAAGTTATAGAGGGAAACTTTATTATATCCACTAAATTCTCAAAGGTTTTTATCATTATTTGGATTTTTGATTTAGAAAATCGTGGTTCCTATCTCTGCTAATATAATACATGCATATTTGTATTTAATATATTTCCTCAACATCTAACTATATTATATAAAAAAAAACTCTTCAATATTAATTTAATACATACATATTTGTATTTAATATATTCCCTCAACATCTAACAATATTATATAAAAAAAACTCTTCAATATAAATTTAATAAATTAATACTGCAATATCTGTACTTTTTTTTAGGTAAAGGGAAGGAATTAAGGGTATTTTTGTGGGAAACGTTAATAGGGCTTACAAAAATGCATTTTTACATTCTTCTACTATTGGCAAGCTCATTTTGGTTTTATAATATACTACATTTTATGATATAAACAGTACAAAAATAAAGAAATAATTCGTAAAAAGGCAAAAGAAAAAAACGAATAAGGCAAAGAAGAAAAACCGGCGTGGCAAAAAAAAAGCAACGTTGACTGGTTTTGGTTTCTTGATTGAAACTTTTAACTTTTCTTTTCTTTTGAAATTCGGTTGGTGGTTGATGCTACATTTTTTTTTTTTTGTGTTTAGATAGAGCAGGTGATTCCAATTTTTTGTCTTGTTTTATTGAGTTTTGCTTACGATTTTTGAATGCGGCCACTTTGCTAATTGCACGTCAACAGAAAAAAATTCCAATACTGAGAGCGAGTCTCATTGCGTTTCATTTGCTTTGCCTTTTGGCTTTGAGCTGCTACCACTTTTTGTAGTTGTTTTTTTTATGGTCAAAAGAGAGGGGGAGAACCGGTAAGAGAGTGAGCGAGCTAGAGAGCTAGAGAGATGTTGGTAATTTTGTTACGAAATAAAGATGCAAGCCAGTTGGAAATGAAAGTCACGCGTTCAATCGATCAAAAAGATCTATAGAACCGTCATACGAACTTCCTGTATTTGTGGCTAAAAAGTGGTTGGAAAATTTAAAGTGCCAATTTAATACAAGCTTTTCTGTACGAATTACTGGGATTTTATTAATTACCTTTCTTTTAGTCTTCTATTTTGACTAATTATAATTATGATAGTTTTGGCCTCGAAGTAAATACGTTGTTTTAGGGTCTATCGTTAAAAAAAAACATACTAATCAATTTAAAAATGTCAGAAATATGTGCATTTTAATCTTATTTCTTTAAAGTTTTTTTAAATCTATTTTTTATTGTTTATAAAAATAAAATATTATTAACAAATAATTTTTTTTTCATTTATTTTTATATTTTGATCGAACTTATTTTTATGGTTGTAGTTCCTATTTAAGTAAGAGAAGAAATTTTTGTTTATTCGTTTCAAAAGGAGCCTTTCTAAATATCTTTATTCTATTTAAATTATATTGATTTCATTTTTAAGTCGTGGTTTTTATTTATAATTTTATTTTTAATAATTTTGAAATTATGAATAAATTCAATATTTTTATCTACATTCATTTATATTTCCAAGTAATTATTAAAAAAAACGTAGGGCTATAAAATTTCGGCTATAACTAACTAAATTCTCCGTCGTTTTGCCCACGTTCTCTCATTATTGTTGTTGGTGAATTGTCGTTGTTTTTTTTACCCAACTTTTTGTTGGTGGCCGAAAGAGAGACAGAATTTGGTTTTGGTGGTGACTTTTTCGGGAATGGGGGGAGGTGGGGGGTCGGCTGGTGGTGGTAGGGTGTTTGTGAGGGGGGTAACCCGTTTTGGGTTTTGTATTTGTGTTTGTTTTTATTGCAATTGCAGCAGGCGGCCATCTAATTATGAATTGCAGTCACGCCGAGACAAGTTTTTCCTTTGTTTTCCTGCCGCGCTCTCCCTCTCTCTCACTCGCTCTTTGGTGCTTTTCCCTCTCTCACGCTCTCTCTTTCACGGCTTTTCTCACCTTTTCAGTGGGAAAAATCAATGAAACGCGGGAGAGTAGCTCTCTCTCTCTCTTGCCCTTCTTCCCCATCCCCGCTAACTTCCTTCCATTTCGCCACCCACCTTCGATCTCTCTCACCACTCTCTCTCTTCCTTACACCAAAAAAACGGACACACGTCGTCAGTTTGTTAACTTATTACACTGAGCAAAAAATTTATGTTTATTTTAAAATAAAAAATATATAATTCATTTTATTTGTTTGTTATTCTATCAAATACATATATGTGAACAGTAAAAACTAAAAACTATTTTTTGCTCATTTTTTTTAGTAAAAATATTTTTTTTAATAAACCGAAATGCTGAAACAAATTTATCTTTTATGATCCAACTTTTCTTTCAGTGTAGTTTTTACCACACACACACAACACATACAAAAATGTTCTCTCGCGCTCTCCTATTCTCGTCTCTCTCGCAACGTTGCGGCTTTTTCTGCTTCTTGCCACTGCTTCGTATTTTTTTATCTTATTATTTTGCACCGCTTTGTTGGATTTTGTCATATTCCAATAAGCAAACACAGCGACACCAAAATGCTAATTGGCCCAACTAACTACACCAGTAAAACCGAAAAAAAAACTATTCACAAAACTCAGAAAAAAACTCAAAAAAAATATTCAAAAAAATGCAAAAACACAACAAAAAATGGGCAAAACGTAACGTAATAAAGAGAGCGTAAAACTTTATATTTACGTTGATTTTTTTTAGCCGCTTGCCGCCGATGGTTTTAAGTCTGTTTACTGTTGTTTATTTTTTGTTGTTGTTGCTTCTGTTACCATTATATTTGTTGTTGTCTTCGCACATACACAGTAAAAAAAAGTGGCAAAAAAAGAAATGAGTAAAATAAGACGCGGCGGAATGCAAAAAGGAATTGATTCATAAATCCAAAAACGCAACGTTCACGTAACAACAAAATATAACCATTTTTAAATTTGACGCTTTGTTGTCCGCAAAAGATGATTTAATTGAATTACTCAGCGTAGTTCACCTCCGCATTTTATGAATTTTAGTTTTCCTAACTTTTTTGTTTAATTCACGATTTTGATCAGCGTTTTGTGTCTTTCGATTCTGTTCTCTGTTTTTCGGTTTCTCGTTTTTCTCCGCTTTGCGTTTCCCATCCAATTGGAATTCCTCCGCTGTTCCTTCCGCGCGCTGCTTTTTGTTATTTACGCGGCCGCGTTGAAAAACGTAATGCTGCGAAAAACAGAGTGAATTTTGGTTTTGCGTTCGCGGCACGAGAAAGAGAACTACGGTTATTAATGGGAATTGGAATTGGGAGAGCAGAGAGAAGCGAGAGAGTGAGAGCGAGCGAGAGAGTCCCAATTGGAAGGGGAGAGAGAAATGAGAGAAGAGAAAATATCCAAGCCACAACTGTTAAGCAGGGATGTTGTAAAGTTCTTTCTAGTAAAGAAATTAACCTTTTCGAATTTATGATGGCAAATGTTAACTATTATTTATTTATTATATTTAAATTATTTTAGAAATTTTTGTTAAGCAAAAACATTATTTGAATAATTGTGAATAAAAAATACTTACAAAAATACCACAAGATATCACCACAGTGCACAGTGCACAGTGAGATAACATAGCATAGCATAGCACAATCGGATTTTATTCCGATTGTGGCCATGCAAAAAGAGGCAAATATCTAGGAAAATTAAACAAAATCCTTAGTGAAACAATCTAAAACTTGAGTTAAATAGTGTCTGAGCTAGGAGCCAATAAAAAACCAGCCAAAAACTGGAAAAAATATTTATACATTTTTTGACCGCCTTTTATGTAAGCTATTTTACTATTTTAATGTTGATCTAAAAGGTGACTCAAAACTGATATTTTAAGCACAACTTAACCATATTTAGATTGATTTTAAATTACCTATTACCTACAAAACGTTGTATTTTTATTCTCCAACAAACAGCAATCTTCGTTTTTAGATTTGGCAACTACACAAATAGCTCTCTTAAAATTTTTTTAAATTAGTCAAGTTTTGTTTATCAACGTTTTGACGACAAACAAAAAACGGAGATTTTGAAATGTAAAAATTCCAAAATATTAAACTATTTTATGAAATCGTCAATGTTTTTGGAAACCGGAATGGCCTCTCTCTTTCGAACAGCTGATCGAAGGGAAATTTTGAGTTAGTGTCGCCAAGGCGCGTGTATAACAGTTTTTCAAAAATTTAAAGCTGTTCGAAATGTGATGGATAAAAGGGCATTCCCTGAAAATCCGGCGACCTAAAAGGGAATTTTGAATCCATATTTATCGTAATTTTGTTTTATGAGGCTTGCCACCCTATAAATTGTCGAAAATCACTGATAAGCTGAAACTTTAAACGAGTGAAAACAGAGTATTAATCTGATTGACTTAGTTTCTTTGTATTAAACCGTGTAAGCATCTTCTTTCAAACAAATTTTGTAAAAAACGCTAATTGTTTATTTTCTTTAAAATAAAAACAAATTAAGATGAAAACTAAAAAAAGGAATGCATTGCCCCATCAAAACATTTATTTTTAATTGTAATATCCTGCCATTTTTCGTTTTTAAGAAATCGAATTTGTGTGAAGGGAAGTGGGGTCTTGCCAAAAACTTTAGAAGTTAGGTTTTGAAAAGTTAAAAAAATACTTAAAGTTAAACAAGAAAGGAAGCTAGCTTCGTCCAGCCGAAGCTTATATACCCTTGCAGATAATTCCTATTAATTGCGATCGTTCCTATGGCAGCTATATGATATAGCAGTTCGATATTAATTAAAATTAAAACTGAAATTGGAAAACATTTAAAAAGAGTTATTTTCCAGAGTAGAAGAGAATACAATAAAAACCAACGAAGCAATAATTTATTTCCAATTATATTCCCATTAATTTTCCGATCGTTCCTATGGCAGGTTTATGATATAGTCGTCCGATTTTGATACAATTTTTTCGAAATTCAGAACTAGATAACAAATGGTATTTTCAAAAGTAGGAGGTTATATGTTTAAAAACATTCAAGATAGAATTTTTTAAATTTTTTTCCCTATTATTCCTATGGGAGCTATATGATACAGTTATATACTACCTGACTTATATACTACCTGCAAAAGAAAGAAGACTTTTGGGAAAGTTTTAGCCCGATAGCTTTAAAACTGAGAGACTAGTTTGCGTAGAAACAGACAGACGGACAAAGCTAGATCGACTCGTCTAGTGATGCTGATCAAGAATATATAAACTTTATAGATCGGAAACGTCTCCTTCAAACTTCTGACTGAATCAAAATACCCTCTGCAAGGGTATAAAAATAAAAATAAAAGCAGAAATTTTTAGGGGCTTTTTGGACCGAAATGTTTGGAAAAAAACACTAAAATATGTAATTTCCTAAACAATTTCAAAAAAAATAATAAATAAATAAAGGATTTTTCCTATAGACGCGTTCAGCAGAACAACATGATACCTGATCACTGATGGATTTCTTACGATAGCTCTGCTGAACGAACATGATTAGTAATCATGATGCAAGAATTTTGCATCAGTGATCAGATATCAGGTAGCGTAAAAATAGTACGCTACCTTTTCTTGATACATGATACATGGGGTCTCGCATGTACCGATAGTCGAAACATCGAAACTTACTAACATAATAATTTTAAAAAACCATCAATTCGGTGGAATTCTTTAAAATTGTTCAGATATTTTTGATTTATATGTATCCACGATAGCTGTGAGCAGAGCTGCATTTGCGGAGGCAGGAAAAATATATTTTTTTAAATTGCGCGCGCACCTTTTGATATATTTTTTACGTTTACGTCAACGAAATCATGACCGTCGGCTTATCCTAACATTTCCACAACGTCATATTGATATATTTCTAAAATTTGACGCGTTAGAGAGCTGCGAAATCAAATTTGTGGTATTTTTCAGCGGTATTAACAAGGTATGAGAATTTTTCTGGGCCCGATAGGAACCGGGAAAAATTAAAATAGTTTATTGTTGATATTGAATTATTTACAGATTTCTATTGAACTTTTGGTGTTGATATGCCAAATTATCTGGCAATAGTTCAGTATTCCGAGGATGATCCAAGGGCATAAATGGCAGTAGTAGTACGTTTATCCAATTGAATGGCTCTGCGATTAAAATGATCAATGAGAAATTGTTTAAATCTTTTTTCTTCTTTGCCTCGCGACTGACTATTTCATAGAACAGCTGTTTTCAAACGCGTTTGCCAATGGAAACACGCCTATCGCGTTGTAAATCGAAAATTCACAAAAATACCCAAAAATCCGCATAGTGGAAAAATGCCTTTAATGAGAAAAATTGTAAAAACCGATAGGCACTTCTGGTATTTTAAAATACCTCCATACGGTACTACCTGGACCGATACGAGAATGAGAAAAATTGAATCTAGAAGTACAATTTTGCTCATTCATTAGAGCAAGTGTGCTTTTTGGTTGAATTTTCAAACCTTTTGCGACTTATATGGCGCTATAAACAAATAAGAACAATACAAATATTTCATCGGCCTAAAAATTCTGTATATAAAACGTTCTTTACTTCCGGGCCACCTGGACCTAGTCTACCGGATCATCGACAACGTAAATATCTTTTTATACCCGTTAATCGTAGAGTAAAAGGGTATATTGTATTCGTGCAAAATTATGTACATATGCATTTTGTATGCAGATTCTAGGAGTGCCACGCCCCCTCTTACGCCCACAATCGCCTTAAGTCACTTTTTGGAAGGTGTCTGGCGCCCACACCTTTAAAAATTACGGAAAAGTAAAAATGCAGTTTTATTGTGTTTATCAATACTTATGGAAATAGAGAAGAATTTTTTTAAATCGGACCATTCGTTAAAATGTTATGCGTGATCAAAGTTTTATATCTCCATCTCTCTCGCACTTCCTTTAGCTGAGTAACGGGTATTTGATAATCGGGGCACCCGACTATAGCGTTCTATCTTGTTTTTATTAAGGTTTTGCCTTGTTCCGGGAAGCCATCAGTGATGTGATTGGCTGGCAGAGCGCCTAACCAAGCACGATCCTTACGATCTAAAGGCATGGGCGGTTATAGCTCATGAGCTGACAAATAAGGCTGACGGCTTCGGCATCCCGGACAAAACACCAGCAAAATGGTGGTAGTGGCTCCAAGATATGAAGAGAACTTTCCTGCAACTGATCGTTGAAAAAGAGATTGTGCCGTGAGATTTATACATTTATATTTAATAACCCATATTTGCCGATCGGAAAAGCCATCTTCCACATTTGCGTAATGTGTGGGTAAATGCATATGCAAATGCGTAATTGTGGGCTTTATTTATAAGCCCAGCCCAATTAGCCAAACACAGCTGCGAAAAGTGCTTTCGTGCTGTGTTTGCAAGGAAAGGTTTGACTCGGCTTCAAAACAGTGGAATCATTTAAAGTCCCATAAAAGGCCAAAAGTCAACATTCAGCTATATGCCAAATAAATGTGAGTATATTTACATTATTTAATATATATTTATTTTAAGTCTTTTTTTACTTTTCTCATCAGAAATACGGTAAATATATAACAAAATGCGCTATTTGCGACAGCACCAAGAAGAACAAGGTGTCAATAATGAAGAAATAAACTTTTGTAAATAGTGTAAATATTGTATGAATTAGATAAGGTAACACTAAGAAACAACACATGTAATTATCGATAAGAAGATTGATCGATGGTGTACGATAGAAGGTTTATTCATAAACCGAAAGGCAATAAGATTTTACACTTTATTAATTTGAATATTATTCTTTTACATTTTATTTTATTAATCATTCTAACACTGGATCTGGGTCAATATTATTATCATTCCTGTTATCCCTCATGCTAATGAGTAAAATCGTATTGCATCATCTGGAATCATTTGGTATGTAACTAGCCCGTTAGGTGCCAGGACAAAATTAATTGACCACTTCCACTGGAGGCCAATCTTGAAATGTTACGTTGTCCGGGAATACCGGCAGAAATGTTACTCTGGGGAAATGGCGGAGAAGCGTCGGAAACGAACCGTACACGTCCGAAATCCATAAGTATGGTATTCTATGGTATTTTGGCGAGGATCGGATCCTTGCTAAATTTCAGGGTTGTATCTTGGCTATCTATGTTATGCCCTCTGCTCATTATGAACGCGTCGCGTTTGCATCCATTTACCGTTGAACGCGACCAAATCCCATACAAAACTTGTCGGCGAGGGATGGGGAGGGGAGGGTGGAAAATTGTCGCGTTACAGGGCTGGAAAGTGAAATTTGTGGTATTTTCCACCACCATTTACCAGCACTATTGACCAGGGATGGCCCAAAACAGCTGATTGTCAACATAAAAGCCGGCAAAATGGAAAACGGAACAGGTAATTTCTTTGTTTTTAATTATTTAATAGTTTATATTAAAGAATTCTCTTCACAGAAAAAAGAAAAATGCTGTGGACAGCAGATGCCACCGAGTTCCTCCTGTATTTGTGGGAGGAGAACATGGACGGACTTCGAGGTGTTCGGAAGAACACCCACATATACCAGGAGATGGCGGATGAGATGGCGAGCTATGGCCCCAATGCTGTGGAAAAAAATGTGCTTGATGCGGGGGATCGCAGAGGAGCAAACATTTTAACGAAAACACTAGGGGCTTCCAAGAAAGAGTTCTCAAGCTGTTTGAGCGAAACATGCGGGAGTAGACCATATTTTACTGTTAATTAATTAATAATGTGTTTTGATTTATGTATATTTATGTATTAATTACTTGTAATAAGGTTAAAGGGCTGTGAAATACATGAAGAATTCAACATTGCCTTATTAAGTTGTCTGGTCTTGGTTTTCATTAAAATGTACTGCAAGAGCGTGGGATGTGGTGCTTGCTTCCAACATTTGGGCAATTTGTCCACACATATTTATTGTGTTCAAATGCTGTTCTGAGATTATATTTATTAGTAATAAATTATTTAAATCCATTGTTTACTTTAGCTCGCAAATGACACTAGCAGAACAGCTGTTTCAGACGCGTTTGCCAATGGAAACACCTCCCGTCCGCCTATCGCGTTGCCAATCGAAAATACCGAAAAATACCGAAAAACCCGCATAGTGGAAAAATGCCTTTAATTACCATGGGGAATGTCTTAACTAGTAATGCCAACTTAGCAGAAAATATATTGACTCTCACATATTTTTAGACCCTTGCAGAGTGTATTATAAATTCGCTCAGAAGTTTCCGACTACATAAAGTATATGGGCACTTTCACGAAAAAGTCCACCAAGCCAAAAACCTTTAAACTTGGATAAAACTATTAGCGGAAATGGGACTTTGAACCTTTAACTTCAATTGTGTCCAATCCCCAAGTTGGGCGACCTCTACTTCTTTAGCTACAAAGGATTTTACTAAGGTAAGTTTTGTCACTTTTTTCTATCTATAGTAGCCTCATATTTCCCTTGTTATACCCGTTACTCGTAGAGTAAAAGGGTATATTGTATTCGTGCAAAAGTATGTAACAGCTAGAAGGAAGCTTTTCCGACCCTATAAAGTATATATATTCTTGATCAGGATCACTAGCCGAGTCGATCTAGCCATGTCCGTCTGTCCGTCTGTCCGTCTGTCCGTCCGGATGAACGCTGAGATCTCGGAAACTACAAAAGCTAGAATATTGGGATTACCAACACATATTCTTGGGCTTCCTACGCAGCGCAAGTTTATTTCAGGTGACCGCCACGCCCCCTCTAACGCCCACAATCGCCCATAGTCGCCCACAAACCATACTAAAATGTGCCTGGCGCCCACATTTTCAAATATTTCTGATAAGTATAAATGCAATTTTGTTGCGTTTAGTTATACCTATCGAAATGCAGAAGAAATTTTTTAAATCGGACCATTCGTTAAAAAGTTAAGCCTGATCAAAGTTTATATCTCCCTCGCACTCCCTTTAGCTGAGTTACAACCTTTAGTCGGGACACCAACCCGACTACAGAGTTCGCACTCCCTTTAGCCGAGTGACGGGTATTAGATAGTCGGGACACCAACCCGACTATAGCGTTCTCTCTTGTTGAAATTAGACCCGTACACACACAATACATTAAAATTATTAGGCTACTACAGATAGAAACAAGAGAGAATGCTATAGTTGGGTGGGTGTCCCGGCTATCTGATCGTTCGCAGCGCCCTATTTTTGACACTTTGGACCTTTATGACGTTGGAGTCGGAAGCCATGCCCCAAAGTTGGATGCAGTACGTCATTGAGGGCACCACTATTGCTCTAAACAGCAACACCTTGTTGGCAAGGCTGAGCTTGCTCGTTGATTTCAGCATCCAGTTGAGCTTCCTGGCTGTCCTGGGATCCCATGACGATGCCAGAAATCACGCTTCTTACTCCCAAAATTCTACTTAAACATATTCTCTCCAATATTTTAGAGAAAGTGGGTAGCAAGGTGATCGGTCGATATGACTCGACAAGATTCTCCGGTTTTCCTGGCTTTGGTATCATCGTTATCACAGCACACTTCCATT
Source organism: Drosophila prostipennis (assembly GCA_037075205.1). Classification (NCBI taxonomy): domain Eukaryota; kingdom Metazoa; phylum Arthropoda; class Insecta; order Diptera; family Drosophilidae; genus Drosophila; species Drosophila prostipennis. The sequence goes on from JBAMCJ010001546.1 coordinate 122,699, forward strand.
GAGAGGGGATGTGGTGGATACGTGTTTAAAAACAAACTTTAATAAAGACATCTAATCCATTAATATTAAAGAAGACTTAAATTTTTCCTGATAGCATTTGCCTTAAACTAATTTAAAGGATTGGTTGCTTGAGTTTTAGACTTCCACAGAAGGCATAGCAATATTACAAAAACACAACACAATGTTGCTGAGATATATGTACAGTATGTGTTGCTCGTGTTTGAAAGCCGCAAATCTTTAGTTAAGCTGAGGATCAAACTAATTAGAAACTAATATTGGGGCAAAACCATGTGGTAATATGTTTTATCCAAGTTTAAAGGTTTTTGGCTTGGTGGACTTTTTCGTGAAAGTTCCCATATACTTTATGTGGTCGGAAACTTCTGACCGAATTTATACTACACTCTGTAAGTGTCTAAAAATATGTGAGAGTCAATATATTTTTTGCTAAGTTGGCATTACTAGTTAAGACATTCCCCATGGTAATTAACATAGATAGCCAAGATACAACCCTGAAATTTAGCAAGGATCCGATCCTCGCCAAAATACCATAGAATACCATACTTATGGATTTCGGACGTGTACGGTTCGTTTCCGACGCTTCTCCGCCATTTCCCCAGAGTAACATTTCTGCCGGTATTCCCGGACAACGTAACATTTCAAGATTGGCCTCCAGTGGAAGTGGTCAATTAAGGGGGGGGTAGGGTCTAGCAAAAAAAAACAATCGATTTTTTTTTGATTTTTTTTTCTTGTATATTAACATTTTAAGATTCTACAAAAAAAGTTTTAAGTCAATCGGACAAAAACTTTAGAAGTTATGCTAAAACTAGTACCCCAACCTCTAAGACTTTAGGTACGTAAGTGCATCTTTAAGTGCGTTTTTCTCGAAACCACGTTTTGAAAGTCCGTGACCATCGGCATTTCTAAACGGCTCAATCGATCGTTTTGAAATTTGTCGCATATTTTTCTGCATAAAAAAAACCCGCCCCCTGGGAAGCGTTTTTTTTTATTTTTTAACTTTAAGTATTTTTTTTTTAAGCCCAAAGTCGAATTTTTTAGGTGAAAAACGCATTTTTGACTTTGGAAATGCAAAAAAAATTCTTAAAAAAAAAAATTTAAAAATCGCGCTTCCCAGGGGGCGGGTTTTTTCTTTTCTTAAGCTAAATGTAAAAGCAGAATGGAAATCTAATAATTTTTGGAGGAGATACAGTGGTCACCGCAAAACGCCTTTTTTTAATAGTGTTCCAGCAATCGCTTTGCCACCGATATATTAGCCGATAGTATCGGCTATAAAAATTAGAGGATGTTATTTAAATGACACTTTATAATATACAATTGGTTTCAATTAAATCCATCCAACCAGTTTTTATAGAAAAAATCGCAAAGTTACTTGATTTTTTGATGCCATAGACCCTACCCCCCCCTTAATTTTGTCCTGGCACCTAACGGGCTAGTTACATACCAAATGATTCCAGATGATGCAATACGATTTTACTCATTAGCATGAGGGATAACAGGAATGATAATAATATTGACCCAGATCCAGTGTTAGAATGATTAATAAAATAAAATGTAAAAGAATAATATTCAAATTAATAAAGTGAAAAATCTTATTGCCTTTCGGTTTATGAATAAACCTTCTATCGTACACCATCGATCAATCTTCTTATCGATAATTACATGTGTTGTTTCTTAGTGTTACCTTAACCTAACCTAACCTACCGTATTTCTGATGAGAAAAGTAAAAAAAGACTTAAAATAAATATATATTAAATAATGTAAATATACTCACATTTATTTGGCATATAGCTGAATGTTGACTTTTGGCCTTTTATGGGACTTTAAATGATTCCACTGTTTTGAAGCCGAGTCAAACCTTTCCTTGCAAACACAGCACGAAAGCACTTTTCGCAGCTGTGTTTGGCTAATTGGGCTGGGCTTATAAATAAAGCCCACAATTACGCATTTGCATATGCATTTACCCACACATTACGCAAATGTGGAAGATGGCTTTTCCGATCGGCAAATATGGGTTATTAAATATAAATGTATAAATCTCACGGCACAATCTCTTTTTCAACGATCAGTTGCAGGAAAGTTCTCTTCATATCTTGGAGCCACTACCACCATTTTGCTGGTGTTTTGTCCGGGATGCCGAAGCCGTCAGCCTTATTTGTCAGCTCATGAGCTATAACCGCCCATGCCTTTAGATCGTAAGGATCGTGCTTGGTTAGGCGCTCTGCCAGCCAATCACTGATGGCTTCCCGGAACAAGGCAAAACCTTAATAAAAACAAGATAGAACGCTATAGTCGGGTGCCCCGATTATCAAATACCCGTTACTCAGCTAAAGGAAGTGCGAGAGAGATGGAGATATAAAACTTTGATCACGCATAACATTTTAACGAATGGTCCGATTTAAAAAAAATTCTTCTAAACACAATAAAACTGCATTTTTACTTTTCCGTAATTTTTAAAGGTGTGGGCGCCAGACACCTTCCAAAAAGTGACTTAAGGCGATTGTGGGCGTTAGAGGGGGCGTGGCACTCCTAGAATCTGCATACAAAATGCATATGTACATAATTTTGCACGAATACAATATACCCTTTTACTCTACGATTAACGGGTATAAAAAGATATTTACGTTGTCGATGATCCGGTAGACTAGGTCCAGGTGGCCCGGAAGTAAAGAACGTTTTATATACAGAATATTTGTATTGTTCCTATTTGTTTATAGCGCCATATAAGTCGCAAAAGGTTTGAAAATTCAACCAAAAAGCACACTTGCTCTAATGAATGAGCAAAATTGTACTTCTTAGATTCAATTTTTCTCATTCTCGTATCGGTCCAGGTAGTACCGTATGGAGGTATTTTAAAATATTATTATTAAAATACTGCCTATCGGTTTTTAAAATTTTTCTCATTAAAGGCATTTTTGCACTATGCGGATTTTTTGGTATTTTTGGGAATTTTTGATTTACAACGCGATAGGCGTGTTTCCATTGGCAAACGCGTTTGAAAACAGCTGTTCTATGAAATAGTCAGTCGCGAGGCAAAGAAGAAAAAAGATTTAAACAATTTCTCATTGATCATTTTAATCGCAGAGCCATTCAATTGGATAAACGTACTACTACTGCCATTTATGCCCTTGGATCATCCTCGGAATACTGAACTATTGCCAGATAATTTGGCATATCAACACCAAAACTATACGAAATAAAGTTCAATAGAAATCTGTAAATAATTCAATATCAACAATAAACTGTTTTAATTTTTCCCGGTTCCTATCGGGCCCAGAAAAATTCTCATACCTTGTTAATACCGCTGAAAAATACCACAAATTTGATTTCGCAGCCCTCTAACGCGTCAAATTTTCCACCTCCCCTTCCCAACCCTCACCCAAAAGTTTGTATGGGATTTAAGGTGCGTTAAACGGTAAATGGATGCAAACGCGACGCGTCCATAATGGAGAAAGGTCCTGGCCCTAATGCAGTGATGCCAGATGAAAACTTCCCCCTAAAAAATCTCAAACAGTCGATATTTCCCCCCAAAAAATCCAGTTTTACCCCTAAAATAAAAAAATCAGTTAATTTCGAACATGTACAATAAAATTAGAAATATATCAATATGACGTTGTGGAAATGTTAGGATTAGCCGACGGTCATGATTTCGTTGACGTAAACGTAAAAAATATATCAAAAGATGCGCGCGCAATTTAAAAAAATATATTTTTCCTGCCTCCGCAAATGCAGCTCTGCTCACAGCTATCGTGGATACATATAAATCAAAAATATCTGAACAATTTTAAAGAATTCCACCGAATTGATGGTTTTTTAAAATTATTATGTTAGTAAGTTTCGATGTTTCGACTATCGGTACATGCGAGACCCCATGTATCATGTATCAAGAAAAGGTAGCGTACTATTTTTACGCTACCTGAACACTGATGCAAAATTCTTGCATCATGATTACTAATCATGTGCGTTTAGCAGAACTATCGTAGGAAATCCATCAGTAATCAGGTATCAAGTTGTTCTGCTGAACGCGCCTATTGAAAAAATCTGTGAACTCGGAAGGAAAGTCGTGCGTAGTTGTTTTTTTTTTCATTATTTTGAACTTTTTTGGAAATCACATATTTTAGTGTTTTGAAACATTTGGGTCAAAAAAAAAACCCTAAACTTTCCCCCTAAAAATGTCTCTCCCCTAAAATTCCACCTAGCACGTAAAAAAACCCCGAAATCTAGGAGGAAACCCCCTGATCTGGGAACACTGATATATAAACTTATATCTTTTCAACGACAAGACGTAGAACCATAAATTTGAAATGGATGTTCATTAAAAATATCCTTACTATGTGTTATTACTACTTTGTTGCTTATTTCGTGAGTGTATTTGTAGCAATGGCTTCATATGTCAAGTAGTCTCTTTTAATAGGTTTGGAAAAAGAAAGTTCAACTTTGAATAGAGATTAGAAAAAATGTTGCAATTTTTTGAGTCTGTGGGTTGAATGATTTTATACAGGGCACAGTGGTCCAGAAAGTTCATTTTTTGGCCAAAAATCTGTAATTTCTTTCCTAGGACAGTTAGAAGGATGCAGTTTTTTGCTTTTTTTTTTTGAAAGATTGAAATTTTCAACGATCTAAAAGTAAAATTTATGGGAATTTTATATGATAAATAAATAAATGAATATATGATATAGATAATTCAAACCAAAGTCGGAAAATTTTACGTACTTTTCGGTTTATTATTTTTAAAAATATAACTAGAACACGCACTCAATCCATTTTCATACACGATAAAGTATGAGATAAAACAAACTAAAACAAATTAACATCATTAAAAAATATTATGTCGTTTAAGATTTATGAACCGTACAAAACTGCAACTTTCGGAGGCTCCCACATCAACGTTTATAAAACAAAGATTAAAAAAAAAAATTTTTTTTTTGCTTGTCTTCTATTAAGATTTTTTTAATCAAATTATTAAAAAAATTGTTTTAAAAATATTATTTTTTAATTTGTGTAATGTTAATTTGGCATTTTCTGAAGTCATCAAAAAAGTATGCTACATTTATACTTGCATAGTTCAGATTAGGGGCTGTCCATATATTACGTTATCACGTTTTTGGTGATTTTTGACCCCCTCCCCCCCCTGGTGATCAAAAGTAATCTTTCAATAAACAACCCCCAATAATTACGTAATCCCAAGAAAAAATTTTCGAATTCGTTGTTTTATACTGTGGATTCAAACTGAGATGCACATTCGGTTCTTCTACGCTGAAATTATTTCCTACATACTCTTCGTCAAGCCATTACAGGTCTTCGCATCCTTCGTGTGTTTGAACCACTAAACATTCACTTTTGCGCCGCCCAGCCACTCGAAAAAATATTTCTCTGCTTTACTATCCAAGTTTGTAGATATAATTGAAATAAAATGAATATATAAATAAAAAAATACATATAAAATGATTACGTAATCATTGTGCAAGACCCCCCCCCCCCCCCCCTCCCCATGTAATCAAACATAATCATTTTGATGACCCCCTCCCCCCCCTAAGGTGATTACGTAATATATGGACAGCCCCTTAGTCATATTTCAGTTCTCATCTGAAGGAAGTACAATAAAGTACAAGAAATACTGCATACCTTTGGGCATACTAAAGTCCTCCCTTAAATCCCTTAGGCGCTCTGCCGGGCATTTCGTCTCTGCGCTGTAATTTCCTGTTTTATAATTTCCCATTTTATCTATATAAATTTTGAAACGACCTGGATCGACCAGCGTACGAGAACAACTCTTTAGATGTTAGTCACACTAAAATCAAATTTTGGCGCGCAAAATGTTCACTAAAACCTGAAGAAAAAAAAGTACGGCATACTTTTGGGCTCTCTTAGCACAGCTCATTAAAATGGCTCGACTTTGAGTTTAGCCTTCAATTAAAACTTAAATTACCGAAAACTAGGGCAAAACCGCATCGAGTCGGCGGTTTTCGCTTTTAGTAAATTGATCAACGAATTTTTTTTGAAGGAATGAACTAATTTGGGGATGGCACTCAAAAGCACTTGAAAAGCAAAGTACTCATTTGCTAAAAAAAAGCCGCAAAAATCAACAAATACATTTATTTTAGGAAACAAGCAAGACATACGACCTATATTATATTTATACCCTTGCAGAGGGTATTATGATTTCAGTCAGAAGTTTGCAACGCAGTGAAGGAGACGTTTCCGACCCTATAAAGTATATATATTCTTGATCAGCATGACTAAACGAGTCGATCTAGCCATATCCGTCTGTCCGTCCGTCCGTCTGTCCGTCTGTTTCTACGCAAACAGTCTCTCAGTTTTAAAGTTATCGGGCTAAAACTGTCCCAAAAGTCTTATATCTATTGCAGGTAGTATATAAGTCGGAACGAGCCGGATCGGCCAAGTATATCATATAGCTACCATAGGAATAATCGGGGAACAAAATGAAAAAAAAATTATATCTTGGGTGTTTTTGAACCTATAACCTCCTACTTTTGGAAATGCCATTTTTTATCTAATTCTGAATTTCGAATAATTTTTTTTTAAAATCGGACGACTATATCATATAGCTGCCATAGAAACTATCGGAAAATTAATGGGAATATAATAGGAAATAAATTATTGCTTCGTTGGTTTTAATGGGATATGACTTTTTTTAAATGTTTTCGAATTTCGATTTTAATTTTATCAATATCGAACTACTATATCATATAGCTGCCATAGGAACGATCGGAAATTAGTGATTAATAGGAATTATCTGCAAGGGTATATAAGCTTCGGCTGGCCGAAGCTAGCTTCCTTTCTTGTTTTTATTTGTTGAAAGTAATCATACTACAAGTTTCGTGAAGAGTCGAATAGCTACATCAGCATCTTTGACTTCAAGATTTTTTTTAATTTCCATCAATTTTTGATGAATTGAAGTGATTGATGATGAAGTGGAAACACTTTGATGAAGTGGAAACACTTTGAAAATACGGTAAAAGAAAACTGAAAACCGGAGGTGTCACCTATTTGGTTAAAAGTCATGGCAACTCTGTCACATTTTAGTATCACCAGTACGCCATATTTACTTTAAAATCAAGTTAGACAGTTTATTTATAGGGTTTCTTACCTTGCTAAAAGTTTTAAACAGGAACTAACTATAAAAAATCAATATTTAGGTGTTTAAAGTTCCATGACACTTTTCAACAAATAACAGCTGTTTGAAAATTCAACAGGAACCATTTAGGGTCGTTCCCTTACTTGCTGAAATTTCCTTTTAAATTTTCAACAATTCAGAAATTTAACAGTTTAGGGAATACTCAGATTAATTTATAAATCAGTGTTCCCAGATCAGGGGGTTTCCTCCTAGATTTCGGGGTTTTTTTTACGTGCTAGGTGGAATTTTAGGGGAGAGACATTTTTAGGGGGAAAGTTTAGGGTTTTTTCTTTTTGACCCAAATGTTTCAAAACACTAAAATATGTGATTTCCAAAAAAGTTCAAATATGAAAAAAAAAAAAAACAACTACGCACGACTTTCCTTCCGAGTTCACAGATTTTTTCAATAGGCGCGTTCAGCAGAACAACATGATACCTGATTACTTATGGATTTCCTACGATAGTTCTGCTGAACGCACATGATTAGTAATCATGATGCAAAAATTTTGCATCAGTGATCAAATATCAGGTAGCGTAAAAATAGTACGCTACCTTTTCTTGATACATGATACATGGGGTCTCGCATGTACCGATAGTCGAAACATCGAAACTTACTAACATAATAATTTAAAAAAACGATCAATTCGGTGGAATTCTTTAAAATTGTTCAGATATTTTTGATTTTTATGTATCCACGATAGCTGTGAGCAGTGCTGCATTTGCGGAGGCAGGAAAAATATATTTTTTTTAAATTGCGCGTCAACGTCAACGAAATCATGAGTGTTGGCCAATCCTAACATTTCTACAACGTCATATTGAGATATTTCTATTTCTATTTTAGGGGTAAAACTGGATTTTTTGGGGGGAAATATCGACTGTTTGAGATTTTTAAGGGGGAAAGCTAAGTTTTCATCTGGCATCTCTGCATTAGGGCCAGGACCTTTCACCATTATGGACGCGTCGCGTTTGCATCCATTTACCGTTTAACGCACCTTAAATCCCATACAAACTTTTGGGTGAGGGTTGGGAAGGGGAGGTGGAAAATTTGACGCGTTAGAGGGCTGCGAAATCAAATTTGTGGTATTTTTCAGCGGTATTAACAAGGTATGAGAATTTTTCTGGGCCCGATAGGAACCGGGAAAAATTAAAACAGTTTATTGTTGATATTGAATTATTTACAGATTTCTATTGAACTTTATTTCGTATAGTTTTGGTGTTGATATGCCAAATTATCTGGCAATAGTTCAGTATTCCGAGGATGATCCAAGGGCATAAATGGCAGTAGTAGTACGTTTATCCAATTGAATGGCTCTGCGATTAAAATGATCAATGAGAAATTGTTTAAATCTTTTTTCTTCTTTGCCTCGCGACTGACTATTTCATAGAACAGCTGTTTTCAAACGCGTTTGCCAATGGAAACACGCCTATCGCGTTGTAAATCGAAAATTCCCAAAAATACCAAAAAATCCGCATAGTGCAAAAATGCCTTTAATGAGAAAAATTTTAAAAACCGATAGGCAGTATTTTAATAATAATATTTTAAAATACCTCCATACGGTACTACCTGGACCGATACGAGAATGAGAAAAATTGAATCTAAGAAGTACAATTTTGCTCATTCATTAGAGCAAGTGTGCTTTTTGGTTGAATTTTCAAACCTTTTGCGACTTATATGGCGCTATAAACAAATAAGAACAATACAAATATTTCATCGGCCTAAAAATTCTGTATATAAAACGTTCTTTACTTCCGGGCCACCTAAACCTAGTCTACCGGATCATCGACAACGTAAATATCTTTTTATACCCGTTAATCGTAGAGTAAAAGGGTATATTGTATTCGTGCAAAATTATGTGCATATGCATTTTGTATGCAGATTCTAGGAGTGCCACGCCCCCTCTAACGCCCACAATCGCCTTAAGTCACTTTTTGGAAGGTGTCTGGCGCCCACACCTTTAAAAATTACTGAAAAGTAAAAATGCAGTTTTATTGTGTTTATCAATACTTATGGAAATAGAGAAGAATTTTTTTTAAATCGGACCATTCGTTAAAATGTTATGCGTGATCAAAGTTTTATATCTCCATCTCTCTCGCACTTCCTTTAGCTGAGTAACGGGTATTTGATAATCGGGGCACCCGACTATAGCGTTCTATCTTGTTTTTATTAAGGTTTTGCCTTGTTCCGGGAAGCCATCAGTGATGTGATTGGCTGGCAGAGCGCCTAACCAAGCACGATCCTTACGATCTAAAGGCATGGGCGGTTATAGCTCATGAGCTGACAAATAAGGCTGACGGCTTCGGCATCCCGGACAAAACACCAGCAAAATGGTGGTAGTGGCTCCAAGATATGAAGAGAACTTTCCTGCAACTGATCGTTGAAAAAGAGATTGTGCCGTGAGATTTATACATTTATATTTAATAACCCATATTTGCCGATCGGAAAAGCCATCTTCCACATTTGCGTAATGTGTGGGTAAATGCATATGCAAATGCGTAATTGTGGGCTTTATTTATAAGCCCAGCCCAATTAGCCAAACACAGCTGCGAAAAGTGCTTTCGTGCTGTGTTTGCAAGGAAAGGTTTGACTCGGCTTCAAAACAGTGGAATCATTTAAAGTCCCATAAAAGGCCAAAAGTCAACATTCAGCTATATGCCAAATAAATGTGAGTATATTTACATTATTTAATATATATTTATTTTAAGTCTTTTTTTACTTTTCTAATCAGAAATACGGTAAATATATAACAAAATGCGCTATTTGCGACAGCACCAAGAAGAACAAGGTGTCAATAATGAAGAAATAAACTTTTGTAAATAGTGTAAATATTGTATGAATTAGATAAGGTAACACTAAGAAACAACACATGTAATTATCGATAAGAAGATTGATCGATGGTGTACGATAAAAGGTTTATTCATAAACCGAAAGGCACCGACCACCAGAGTGGATGTGAAATAAGAAAAATAAGGAAAAATAAAGATTTTACACTTTATTAATTTGAATATTATTCTTTTACATTTTATTTTATTAATCATTCTAACATTGGATCTGGGTCAATATTATTATCATTCCTGTTATCCCTCATGCTAATGAGTAAAATCGTATTGCATCATCTGGAATCATTTGGTATGTAATCGATGGTGTACGATAGAAGGTTTATTCATAAACCGAAAGGCCAGGCCAGGACCAGAGTGGATGTGAAATAAGAAAAATAAAGATTTTACACTTTATTAATTTGAATATTATTCTTTTACATTTTATTTTATTAATCATTCTAACACTGGATCTGGGTCAATATTATTATCATTCCTGTTATCCCTCATGCTAATGAGTAAAATCGTATTGCATCATCTGGAATCATTTGGTATGTAATCGATGGTGTACGATAGAAGGTTTATTCATAAACCGAAAGGCCAGGCCAGGACCAGAGTGGATGTGAAATAAGAAAAATAAAGAAAAATAAAGATTTTACACTTTATTAATTTGAATATTATTCTTTTACATTTTATTTTATTAATCATTCGAACATTGGATCTGGGTCAATATTATTATCATTCCTGTTATCCCTCATGCTAATGAGTAAAATCGTATTGCATCATCTGGAATCATTTGGTATGTAACTAGCCCGTTAGGTGCCAGGACTTAATTAATTGACCACTTCCACTGGAGGCCAATCTTCAAATGTTACGTTGTCCGGGAATACCGGCAGAAATGTTACTCCGGGAAAATGGCGGAGAAGCGTCGGAAACGAACCGTACACGGCCGAAATCCATAAGTATGGTATTCTATGGTATTTTTGCGAGGATTGGATCCTTGCTAAATTTCAGGGTTGTATCTTGGCTATCTATGTTAATTACCATGGGGAATGTCTTAACTAGTAATGCCAACCTAGCAGAAAATATATTGAGGGGATTCCCTAAACTGTTGAATTGCTAAAATGTTAAAAATAAAACGACCCTAAATGGTTCCTGTTGAATTTTCAAACAGCTGTTATTTGTTGAAAAGTGTCATGGGACTTTAAACACCTAAAATTTGATTTTTTATAGTTAGTTAATGTTTAAAATTCTTAGCAAGGTAAGAATAACTATAAAGAAGCTGTCTAACTTGATTTTAAAGTAAATATGGCGTACTGGTGATACTAAAATGTGACAGAGTTGCCATGACTTTTAACAAAAAAGGTGACAACTCTGGTTTTCAACGATTGAACAAAATTTTCAACAGCCTCGAGGTTGTTGAATTGCTGAAATTTCTGAAACTTAATTTTGTATGGAACAGCTGACCAAAATTCAACAATTCAGCACTTCAACAGTTTTGGGAATCCCCTCATTGACTCTCACATATTTTTAGACCCTTGCAGAATGTATTACAAATTCAGTCCGAAGTTTGCAACGTAGTGAAGGAGACGTTTCCGACCCTATAAAGTATATATATTCTTGATCTGTCTGTCTGTCCGTCCGTTTGTCCGTTTCTACGCAAAATAGTCTCTCAGTTTTTAAGCTATCGTGATAAAACTTTCCCAAAAGTCTTCTTTCTATTGCAGGTAGTATATAAGTCGGAACCAGCCGGATCGGAAAACTATATCTGATTGCTCCCATAGAAATAGGAAAAAAAAAACGTAAAAAAAATCTAGCTCAATGTTTTTTGAAATATTACCTTTTACTCTTGGGGTTATTTATTTTTTTAATAATTCTGAATTTTGAATTACATTTTAAAGAAATCGGATCACTATATCATATACATAGCTGCTATAGGAACGGCCGGATAATTAAATGGAAATTAATAGGAAAAAAATTATATCTTTGTTGATTTTTATAACATTCTCTTCTTCTCTAGGATATAGCTTTTCTTTACCATGTCAAAAATTTCGAATTAAATTCAACAAAATTCGGACGGCTATATTATATAGCAGCCATAGGCCAAAATAATACGAAATAATCTAAAATTTCGATTGTTGTATGTTGCCACATATGTTTATCGCTGTGCAAATACTTTTCCGTTGGGCCACTTGTTTGTACTGCTCGTAGTGCATCAACGTCCATCATTGTATAATTATCAATAATCAAATATTTAATTCTTCTCATTTCTGAAGCTCGCGATTTACTATTTCGCAGAACCGCTGTTTTCAAACGCGTTTGCCAATGGAAACACCTCACGTTTGCCTATCGCGTTGTCAATCGAAAATTCAAAAATGGACAATATTCAAAAATCCTTTTATTCACAGCGTTACAAAAATAATAATAACCTCTGCAAAGGTATAAAAACAGTGCCGGTTGACTAATGTATTACTTTTTATTAATTTTAAATATTTCTTAGATTTCTTAGATTCTATTAAAATAATTAAATTACTTATAGCCTCTTCCCGTTTGAAACGGTTGGGATTTTTGACGAATGTGAAATTCGTGTTCCCATAAAGTTTCCATCCACATCCACATCCGTTCTCCTAATTGTAGAATAATACAATAAATAGCATAAAATAATAGTTAAAAAACATAGGAGTACACACAAAAAAATTTGCTTGGTAAAATTTACCAACAAAGATAGTTACGTAACTATTAAAATAGTTACGTGTATTTTGTTTTTGCTTTGGGTGTGTGTCTTTGCTAATTGTGTGAACTTTGTTGTTGTGGTATAACTATTTACTTAGTAGAATTGACAATTTTGCTGGTTGGGGTCTGTTTGACAATTATTACAGTTGATTTTACCAAGTTTTTTTTTTGTGTGTACATAGTATACTTTTAATTAATATTAGTTATTATTTACGAAGTGCAGAACATATTCTGAGACTTCGCTGCAAACATTGATGTTTTCGAACGCAGAACAGCTTAAATAGCCACTTGTTGGCGAATGCTTTTCCGCTCATAACGAACTACAAATGATTCAACGAAAGCCAAAAAACAATGAACTTAAGCATTATTTAATTTTTTCCCGCCATTGATTTGATTTGTTCTCGTAGTCATCGTTCCAATTTTTACAGTCAAGGGGCTGTCTATATATTACGTAATCACGTTTTTGGTGATTTTTGACTGCTTTGCTTTTGATTTTCTCTGCTTTACTATCCAAGTGTATGTATAATTGAAGGAAAATTAATATATTAATAAATTCTTTAAATAAAAAAATACATATAAAATGATTACGTAATCATTGTGCCATTTTGGCCAAATGAAGAAGCCAATCGAAAATTTGTAAACTACTTTTTATTATATTAGGTCCGAAGTACAAAATAAATTATTTTCGAATAAATCGAAAACAAAATGGCGGCTGTGGAGCATTTCTTCGTAGGCCCTTTTTTATTGAAGGGGGTCCATGGCCAGACACCTAACGTCCTTAATTTTTGATCTAAAAAAAAAAAATTTGGTTAGTTTCTATACATTAACAGCTATCGACAGACGCACAGTGGCGCCTTGGGACAAAAAACGTGCAATAAATCACTTTTTCGACTTTGTCCTAGAAAGTTGCGACCCATACCAATCGACAGGTAATTAATCCACTATTACAAATATGTAACCCTTTTTCAAATCCAAAAAACAATAAAAGATATGCCCTTTCAAAGTTGAACAATTTTTCACTTAAAAAAAAACTCAGTTTTTAGGTAATTTTTCGCACTTCCGGGGGGGTATATCTTAAAAACTAGGTATCGAATCGCTTTGCTTTTTTTTCCACTGATTGGTGTGTTAGTTAAGAGTAAAAAAGTAAAACATATTGCAGTTTGCCAGCCGCATCTCTTAGTTATGCGTTATTTGCGAAACGTCCATTTTTTTCCATATTTTTCAACTTTGATGGATTTTATTTATACTTCCCTAAAACGTTATTTGGACTTTCTTCTTGATATTAGGAAAGTTGTAGCTGCGTCCGCGTGCGTCCGCGGTTTTAAGAGCCAAAAAAGGTAAAAGGTCATAGTCCCAGAAATTGCATATGGCGCAACCTTGTGAAAGATTTGTCCAAAACATGGTTTTAAATTCCTGAAAATTTGATATGATGTTCAACAGCTCAATATAAGAAACTTTAGTTCTACCACTTTTGAAAAAACCCGCTAGTTTAGCGGCAAAACAGCTATAAATAGCTAAAATACGTAACTTCTAAACTACTGAAGCTACAGACTTGTGCTGTATCTCGTTTGAAAGGTATTTATGCCTTAAGCGCCTCCTATATGTAATTTGTGTAAATGTAATATTAAAAAATATATGCATAAAACAAATTTTTTTAAACATTTTTTTTTAGCTTTTTTTATTTTTCTCAAAAACGGCTCTAACGATTTCCTTTAAAACTGTATAGCCCTTGAGATTCCTTAAATTTTGGTATATATCATGTTACTGTAAAAAATCACGTTGAAAAGTTATTCAGAAACGAAAATAGCCACTTTTGCCAGCTCAAAACAACTTACGCTGCCTAAGCATTGAATTTAGTATGTGCGAATCAAAACTGTATTTTAGGGTCATGGAATCACAACCTTGTCACAGAGTTAGAATCTAGTAATTATAGTCCAGAAATGTTAAGTCTATTGGATTTACCAAGTTTACTAAATTGTGACCATTATTTCGAAAAAACATTAAATATAAATTTGCCGATTTGCCCTGTCTCAAGCAATAATTTGAAAGGTGGATCAATTATCTATCATTTGTCGTTTACATCATTCCATTATCTGCACTGGTTCAAAAGTTATGATTTAGTACCAAAAAAAGTCAAAAGGCGCCACTGTGAGACGTAGAATTTTTTCGATATATTTTTTTTTTGCAAAATGGTGAGTATTGAAAAAAAATTAGCATTTTTTGAATAAAAAACGTCACAAAATTGTTGATAAAAAAAAGAAGCAAAATAAAAAAAAATCCTACGTCTGTAGATAGACAAAGGTATTTTGAATATACTGTCAAAATTTGAGATCGATCGGTCAAGATTTGTTCGAGTTATGTTGCCGGCCGTCTCAAAAAAAGTGGTTTCGAGGAAAACGCGTTTAAAGTTTTAAGGTGCCCGGGATATACCTGTGAGGCATCGCCGCAGAATGGAAAATTTCGACACTTACAAATTTTTTTAACGAAAAAAAAATTCCGATTTTTTCCAAATTCTACCTAGATGCCTCCCCGCCAAAACCCCAAACCAACTTATAGGTGAGGGTTAGGAAGGGGAGGTGGAAAATTTGTCACGTTACAGGCCTGCGAAGTCAAATTTGTGGTATTTTTCAGCGGTATTAACAAGGTATGAGAATTTTTCTGGGCCCGATAAGAAGCGGGAAAAATTAAAACAGTTTATTGTTGATATTGAATTATTTTCTATTAAACTTTATTTCGTATAGTTTTGGTGTTGATATGCCAAATTATCTGGCCATAGTTCAGTATTCCGAGGATGATCCAAGATTAAAATGATCAATAACGAATTGTTTAAATCTTTTTTTCTTCTTTGCCTCGCGACTGACTATTTCAGAGAACAGCTGTTTTCAAACGCGTTTGCCAATGGAAACACCTCACATTTGCCTATCGCGTTGTAAATCGAAAATTCACAAAAATACCCAAAAATCCGCATAGTGGAAAAATGCCTTTAATGAGAAAAATTGTAAAAACCATAGGCACTTCCTTTAAGTAACGGGTATTTGATAATCGGGGACCCGACTATAGCGTTCTATCTTCTTTTTATTAAGGTTTTGCCTTGTTCCGGAAAGCCATAAGTGATTGGCTGGCAGAGCGCCTAACCAAGCACGATCCTTACGATCTAAAGGCATGGGCGGTTATAGCTCATGAGCTGACAAATAAGGCTGACGGCTTCGGCAACCCGGACAAAACACCAGCAAAATGGTGGCTCCAAGTGGCTCCAAGATATGAAGAGAACTTTCCTGCAACTGATCATTGCAAAAGAGATTGTGCCGTGAGATGTATACATTTTTATTTAATAACCCATATTTGCCGATCGAAAAAGCCATCTTCCACATTTGCGTAATGTGTGGGCAAATGCATATGCAAATGCGTAATTGTGGGCTTTATTTATAAGCCCAGCCCAATTAGCCAAACACAGCTGCGAAAAGTGCTTTCGTGCTGTGTTTGCAAGGAAAGGTTTGACTCGGCTTCAAAACAGTGGAATCATTTAAAGTCCCATGAAAGGCAAAATTTTAACATTCTAGCTATGTGCCAAATAAATGTGAGTATATTAACATTATTTAATATATATTTATTTTAAGTCTTTTTTACTTTTCTCATCAGAAATACGATAGGTTTATTCATAAACCGAAAGGCACCGACCACCAGAGTGGATGTAAAATAAGAAAAATAAGGAAAAATAAAAATTTTACACTTTATTAATTTGAATATTATTCTTTTACATTTTATTTTATTAATCATTCTAACATTGGATCTGGGACAATATTATTATCAATTCTATTATCCCTCATGCTAATGAGTAAAATCGTATTGCATTATCTCGAATCATTTGGTATGTAACTAGCCCGTTAGGTGCCAGGACTTAATTAATTGACCACTTCCACTGGAGGCCAATCTTCAAATGTTACGTTGTCCGGGAATACCGGCAGAAATGTTACTCCGGGAAAATGGCGGAGAAGCGTCGGAAACGAACCGTACGCGACCGAAATCCATAAGTATGGTATTCTATGGTATTTTGGCGAGGATCGGATCCTTGCTAAATTTCAGGGTTGTATCTTGGCTATCTATGTTAATTACCATGGGGAATGTCTTAACTAGTAATGCCAACCTAGCAGAAAATATATTGAGGGGATTCCCTAAACTGTTGAATTGCTAAAATGTTAAAAATTCAACAAAAAATTTCAGCAGTTAAGGAAACGACCTAAATGGTTCCTGTTGAATTTTCAAACAGCTGTTATTTGTTGAAAAGTGTCATGGGACTTTAAACACCTAAAATTTGATTTTTTATAGTTAGTTAATGTTTAAAATTCTTAGCAAGGTAAGAATAACTATAAAGAAGCTGTCTAACTTGATTTTAAAGTAAATATGGCGTACTGGTGATACTAAAATGTGACAGAGTTGCCATGACTTTTAACAAAAAAGGTGACAACTCTGGTTTTCAACGATTCAACAAAATTTTCAACAGCCTCGAGGTTGTTGAGTTGCTGAAATTTCTGAAACTTAATTTTGTATGGAACAGCTGAACAAAATTCAACAATTCAGCAATTCAACAGTTTAGGGAATCCCCTCATTGACTCTCACACATTTTTAGACCCTTGCAGAGTGTATTATAAATTCAGTCCGAAGTTTGCAACGCAGTGAAGGAGACGTTTCCGACCATATAAAGTATATATATTCTTGATCAGCATCACTAGCCGAGTCGATCTAGCCATGTCCGTCTGTCCGTCCGTTTGTCCGTTTCTACGCAAAATAGTCTCTCAGTTTTTAAGCTATCGTGATGAAACTTTCCCAAAAGTCTTCTTTCTATTGCAGGTAGTATATAAGTCGGAACCAGCCGGATCGGAAAACTATATCTGATTGCTCCCATAGAAATAGGAAAAAAAAACGTAAAAAAAATCTAGCTTCAATGTTTTTTGAAATATTACCTTTTACTCTTGGGGTTATTATTTTTTAAATATTTCTACATTTTGAATTACATTTTAACGAAATCGGATCACTATATCATATACATAGCTGCTATAGGAACGGCCGGATAATTAAATGGAAATGAATAGGAAAAAAATTATATCTTTTTTGATTTTTATAACATTCTTTTCTTCTCTAGGATATAGCTTTTCTTTGGGTGCGTGTCATAACGCACTAAAAAGGGTCATAAGGCCCGTGGGCCTTATGACACTTTCACTAGTGTCATAACGCCCTTTCAAAAAATGTCATAGTGCCCCCGGGCATTATGACACTTCTAAAAGTGTCATAACGACCGCAACTTCTAAAAAAATTATAAAATGCATTTTGAGTTAATGAGAATACCGATAAAAGAATTACTGTTTGTTATGTTGTAAAGCGCATTCAGAAACAATGAGATTACCAAGAAGAGTAGTACCGTTTATTATGATACCTCTCAAGCATTTTCATATTTTAGTTAGTTAATCACTGATCTTTAAACAACGTGGACGCGATATGGAGGCTTTTGAACCTTTCGAATACAAAATTGTTGCTGGCTTTCGCAAAAATTCTATGTTTCGGTTCTGATTCAGAAGATGAAGATGTGGAAAATACTTTCCATTTCAGCCAAATGGCTGACGTGCTAAAATGTATTATTTGCTTGATAGGCCGCGGGACGTAGTTTTTCTATTATGTATGTACTTCAAAATATGCTTTGAGTGCTTCAAAAATCTGGAACAGCGTTCAAAAAACTCTCTATTGCTCTGCCCATACTGCAGACGGATAGTTGAAAATCATTTACAAGTATTTCAATAAATTGTTAAATAAACCGCAGACGAAAATTTTTTTTCTTTAAAATCGCGCGATTTTTTAGAAAAAAAATGTTCGCCTGCGACGCTTTATTATCGGTTTACACATTTTACTCCTAGCACATCAATCGTTCCTACATTATTCTATAATACTCATTATTATATTACTCTATGTTCCTCGCATTTACAAGAATTTCAATAAAATGTTAAATAGGGCGCAGGCAAAAATTCATTATTATATTACTCTATGTTACTCGCATTTACAAGAAATTCAATAAAATGTTAAATAGGGCGAAGACAAAAATTTGTTTGAATAAAGGTGCAAGCCGCATTTTTTCAAGCTGAATACGACTTCTTTACTTATATAAATAATAGTTAAATATATTTTCCCTGCGGGCGTTATGACAATTTCGTGTGTGTCATAAGGCCCTCAAAAAAAGTGACATATCGCCTGCGGGCGTTATGACACTTTTGAGTGTGTCATAAGGCCCGCGGGCCTCATGACACTTTTTAGTGTGTCATAGCGCCCGCGGGCGTTATGACACCGGGCGTTATGACATGCACCCCTTTTCTTTACCATGTCAAAATTTTGAATTAAATTCAACAACATTCGGACGGCTATATTATATAGCAGCCATAGGCCAAAATAATACGAAATAATCTAAAATTTCGATTGTTGTATGTTGCCACATATATTTATCGCTGTGCAAATGCTTTTCCGTTAATTACACTGTTTACCTCGACGGATGCTATATTTTTGGATTCGTTACGAATTCCCAAGTTAAACTGCGTTTTCCAAAAAGTTCTCCGACGCAAGGATTCTTAGCTAAAGGACCTCAAAGTTCGAAAAATGCTGAAATTGGCCAACTTTCCGGAGCTCTCAGAGGCAAATAGATTCATGGTTGGATTCAGCGTTAAAGTTTTTTAAAAGAAACACTCTTTATCTTTCAAACCCCGTACTAAGAATAATTTTGGGATTTTTACTATTTTGTCCGCAGCTGTATACTTTTATGTTTTTGACTATGTTTTCTAAAATTTGTTTCTCCCTTAATAAAAATCTTAAAATTATTTTAAGTATAGGGTTTGAAAGATAAAGAGTGTATCTTTTAAAAAACTTTAACATCAAAACAAACCATGAATCCGTTTGCCCCTGAGAGCTCCGGAAAGTTGGCCAATATCAGCATTTTTCGAACTTTGAGGTCCTTTAGCTAAGAATCCTTGCGTCGGAGAACTTTTTGGAAAACGCAGTTTAACTTGGGAATTCGTAACGAATCCAAAAATATAACATCCATCGAGGTAAATTTAAAAAGCATTGAAAATGCTGCACAGTGTTATCAATAATCAAATATTTAATTCTTCTCATTTCTGAAGCTCGCGATTTACTATTTCGCAGAACAGCTGTTTTCAAACGCGTTTGCCAATGGAAACACCTCACGTTTGCCTATGGCGTTGTCAATCAAAAATTCAAAAACGGACAAATGCCTTCATTTGCAGCGTTACAAAAATAATAATAACCTCTGCAAAGGTATAAAAACAGTGTCGGTTAACTAATGTATTAGTTTTAAATATTTATTGCTTTTTTAGATTCTATTAAAATAATTAAAATAAGAAAATTAAAGAAAATATTAGTGCTTTGTTTATGAATCGTATCTCGATTGGGAACAAGTTTTAATTCGATGTTGAAGTATTTTCAGGAAGTATATTAAATAATTAAATATTTGTAACAAATTCACAATTTGAATTTAAATTAAAGTGTTCGAAAACACCAACTTTGGCGGTACTTAAATTAGAAGTGGGTGCGTGTTTTTGCTATTCCAGGAGCGTGTCTCCGCTATGCCAGGAGTGAGACTTTGCTAGCTCACCCTAATAACTTTCTGTAGTATTCAAATACTCTAAACATTTAAATACCGAATAGCTCGTATTGAAGTACTGCAAAATCCCAGCGAAATCGGCCATATATCGATATGCCCTATCGATGTATTACAATTCCATCTCCAAAACTTGGTTAGTTTCGTAAAAAAAAACAAAACAAAAAGGATAGAATAAAATTAAATAAAACGCAATAAACGCAGTGGTAAACTAAACAACTGCACATACACACGCTAATAAACGAAAATGTGATGTTAAGTGTGAGTAAAACCCGATGGGAAAGCCAAAGAAGTGTGCGTGTGCGAGGATGTGTGTGTGTGTGAGTGCGCGTGAAGTGCGAATAAAATGTGAGGAAGAGAAGGCAAAAGAGCGGCGCCAGTTAAAAAATATAAACAATTAAATATATATATTATATTTGGGTGTATATTTCCAATAGTTAAGAAAAGGGGAAAGGAAAAACAAAGAACTAGTTCTCTTTTCGCTGAGTGTGTGTGTTTGTGTGGGAGAGAGGATTCCATTCCAGCTGCCTTTGTGTGGGGATTTTATTTTTTTATTTTATAATATTTTATTGTGCGGATATTTTTTAACCCTTGTTAGCCCTTTTTTTGTGGTAGTGTGCGAGTGTGTGCGTGTGTTTTCAACCCCCAAAAAAACCGTCACCACCCTCCGCCCGCCGCCCGGCGAAAAATCACTGAGCATTAAACCACCCACCACCCCCCCAAAAAGGAAAAAACGAAGCGAAAAATGAAAATTTTCTTCTTCCAAGGTGATGATGTTTTCTTCTTCCCCATCTCGTCTTCCTCTTATTCATTCCAGGAGCAGCGCACGAAAAAAGGGAGAAACAAGAGAGAGAGAGAGAGCAATTCAAAAACTGTCGAAATAAAACGGCTTCGCCTCCTCCCCTTCCCCACCCCCCGCTGCGAGCCCCATCGCACAGTGGGCATCTAAGTTGGATGTCTTGACAATAATTTTTTTTTTTCTTTTATTGAAGACTGTGGTGAATATATTCTTCGTGTTTTTAAGACCTGTTTTGAAGTGGTTTTGTTTTTGAAACATAATAGCATTTCATGTAATTTATAATAACCATGATAAACTAAAATTTAGTTTTCATCCTTAAAACCAAATACCACTTTATAACAATAACACTAACAATAACAATGGTGTTATTTTATTTACCTCATTACTTAAGGGCTCCACATTTCGACCCACTGTGCATCGCATGACGCTCAACCACTGAGGCTAGCGCCCTCTCTGTCGCTCTCACGCCTTTCGGCTAAATGCTATCCTTCTCGCACACGCCGCCTTTCGGAGTGTTTCTTTTGTGCCTATTTCCGCTTGTTAGGTCAGCTCCCCCCTCTCCGGCACCATCCCCTTTTTGTGCTCCGTTTTCGGGCTCCAAGTTCTGGCAGTCCTTTAAGCACAGTGCTGTACAAAATAATAGAGGATTTGCAATTATATTATTCGGTCTTTATGAATTCCAAACCCTTTATTTTAACTTACAAATGTACTTACATATCTATTTGAAGGTTACCAATTCACTTGCAAAATTTACCCACCTGCTAATCAAGTAAACAAATTGATTGTAATCCATTTTCTTTAGATTATACTCTGAAATCGGTCACAATTTATCTTAAGTATATTTTATAAATAATAAGAAATATTTCGATTATTTAAGGAACAAGAATTTTGCATGTTTTTAAATCTTTTTCTTTTATTAAACTAGTAATACTATTTTGCTTGGCGCTGCTGTATATTTTTTGTTTTGCCCTGGTTGCAAGAACATAAATACAGTTGTGTGTGTGGGTGTGAAGCAAGGGTAAGAAAGGGGAGCTAAATTGGAATTGGAAGGGGACTTTAAGAAAAGGGAATACAAGTAAGGTTTGTACGACGACACAACCGAGAACCAATTCACTTTTGAATATTATGCCAAATTGCGCGCCTCTCGTTCGCTCGTTAACCAACACTGCCCGCCGAACAAAATTCAAAAATTAATAAGAAAATCGGTTGGCAGGTCTCTAGTGGTGTAAAAAGTCGGTTGGCAGCGCGTTCTGCTCACTTCTCCATTTTTTGTTATTATTGAACAGCGAAGAACAGCGCAAAAAAGAAAAAACGAGCTTACGAACGTAAAAAGCAAAGCGGGTGTGTGGAAAACGGCAGTGCAACAACAATGGTAAAGGGAAAGCCATAGGAAAATTAATAACGCGGGGGAGCAAAATCGGCAGAGGAGCAAGAAGAAGCAGAAGAAGAACCAGAGGAGGAGAGCAAGAAGAAGAAGCAGCGCAGCCGCTAATTGTCGCGTCGTTCGTTGTTGTTGCTGCCTTGCGAAAAACCGAAAAGGAAATTGCGAAAAACGGGCAAATAAATAAAATGAAATGAAACAAATTAAGTTATTAACAAGTTGAAGAGCAACAGCAAACTAGAGAAGCGAACGAGAAACAGCGGCAAAGGACAAGGAAAGAAGGGAGAACGAACGAAAAGGTCAAAAAATGTGAGCGAAAGAGAGAGAAGAGACTTCCCCAAAAAAAACGAAAGAAAATGGAGCAAAAGTGGAAAACCCGTGTGTGTTTGTGTGGGGGGAAAAGCTAAAATTAATTTTTGTTTTTATTTCCAAAGGCGCGCGCCTATGTGTGCGTGTGTGTGGGTGGAAAATCCGATTTCGTAAAACGCATTTAATTGTTAACAACAACAAAAACGTGTGTAATTTACCTGTTTTTTTTCAATATCATTTTCAGTTAGTAATCAAATTGCACAAATCGCCAGAGATGAGAGCAAATCAATAATAATAATAACAAAAAGGCAAGGAGGAGGAAGGAGCAAAAGTAACTGTAACTGTGTGTGTGAGACGAAAAACAAAAAGGGAAATTGTTTAAATGAAAATGTGGAAATCAAGCAAGGAAACAACAAAAACTAAAACAACAAAAACGATAGCCAGGAGCAGCGCAGCCAGCAGCGACGTCGACGTCAGCGTCGCCGCATGGAAAGCACAAAAAACCGCATGACAAGGAAATGGAAAATTTTTGTGCAGCCCAAAAAACCAAATGTGAACATAAAAGAAAGGCAAAAAGCGAGGCGTTGAGCGAAAGAAAAACAAAACAAAACAAACATAAAAAAACGTGTGTGTTTTCCAATCTAAAAAACAAAAAATAATAATAATAGAAGCGAAGGAAGAGCGGCAAACGAGATAAAAATATTCAACAGAAAATAAGAAAATAACAGAAGGAAAAAGAAGCAGAATACAAGAAATAACTAAAGAAGAAGCACAGCTAAATTTTTAATGGAAGTAGAAGAAAAAGAGCATAGAAATGAAATGAAAAATAATTAAAAACTAAAGACGAAGAAGCCACAGCCGCCTAAAAACAAGATTACAAAATAATCATCTTTGGCTAAACACAAATAAATGTAAGTAATAAATCGGACAAGGTCTTTTTTAGAATTTTTTACCGTTTAAAATACAAATCTAAAAATTAGGATTTTTACTAAAGGGTATATCATAAATACCATTTATGAATTAAAGTGTTAAATCCTGGTAATGCAGTATTTATAAATTGTATTTTGTTTCTATTTTCCAGATAACTATATATAAAATATAGCTAAAGAAGACGCAAAGCAGCCGCCCCATCCTGAGCAGCTCAAAAGGAGGTGAGTTAAAACACCAGCCATAATAACAAGATAATTCTAACATATTTCACCCAAATTTACAGATATAAATCGGTAAAATATATATAATATAATATATCGCTGCCATGGCCAGCAGCGCGACAAACGTCGACGGCGGCAGCGGGACGTCGGCGGCGCTGCCATCGCTCTTCCCGGCCGTCGGCGCCGCTGCCGGCGTAAAGGATATGGACGGACTGATGGCCATTAACGATAGCGCCCTATCGCAACAGATCGAATTTATACTGCAGGATGCTCCCATGGAGCAGGACGACGATCCTCACCAGCATTCGCATGTGCATCACCATCATCAGCACTCGTCGCATTCGCATTCACATTCGCATCATCATCCCCACTCGCATTCGCATCAGCAGCAGCAGCAGCATCTTCATCAGCAGCAGCAACAGCAGCAGCAACACCTACATCCGCATCATCATCTGAAGCTGGAAAACAGCAGCAACAACCACCCACCGACAGCAGCAGCAGCAAGCACTGCAACAGCCACTGTGGCAACAGCAGCCACATCAACAAACAACAGCGCTTCCTTCAGCAACAGCAACAACAGCAGCGGCAGCAACACCAACAGCAACAACAGCAATCACCTGGACAACCAGCAACAGTTGCTAATCCAGCAGCAACAGCAGCAGCATCATCTATTAAATGGACGCCGCATTATCATCCAGGCTACGGGAAACTCATCTGTTTTGGCCGCCAGCGATATCAAGGAGGAGGATGAAGAGGAGGAGGACCCCGAGTTAAACGATGAGAATCTTCAGGATATCGAAGAGGAGGCTCAGGCAGCCGAGGCGGACGAGGAACCTGAAAGTACCACGCAGCATTTGTCCACGCAGGTCAAGCTGGAGCTGGAAGAGGATGAAGAGATGCCCGATGAGGAGGAGGAAGAGGATGAGGACGATGACGAGGATCAGCAGCAGCACGGGCAACTGGAGTACCAAATTAGTGCAGCCACGCAAACGGGAGGAGCGACAAGTAGCGCTGGTGGCGCCGCAACAGCCGGCGGATCGCAACAATTGGTTCAACTGCCCGCTGGGAGTATTGTGAGCACCACTACCCACCGATTGTCCGTTCCCGTGACCGAGGCGGCCCTTGTCCAGCTGCAACGGCGACCTGTTTACATAAGCAATGCTGTCGGTGGCCTAACGGCTGGCACAACCTATGTGAGAATGCCGGCGGCGGCGGTTATCAGCCGGAGTCCCATGACGGTGCTGAATGTGGTGCAACAGGCGTTGCCGGCCACTCAATTGATATTGCAAACACAGCAGCAACAGACACCGGCGGCAGCGGCGGCGGCAGAGCAGCAATTGGCATTGGCCTTGGAACAACAAAGGCAGCAGCAAGAGCAGCAGGCCCAGCAACAAAGGCAGCAACAGCAAGAACAGCAAAGGCAGCAACAGCAGCAGGCGCAACAAGAACAGCAGAGGCAGCAGCAAGCGCAGCAGCAGCAGCAACAACAACAGCAAACCCATCCAGTGAAGCATTCAGCATCCAGCTCTTCCACCACCAGCAACAGCAACACAAACTCCACCAACAGCAGCAGCGGCAGCGGCAACAACAACAACAACAACAATAACCCACCGGCGGCGACTGTAACCACCAGTTACCAGTGCGTCGAGTGTGTGGAAAAGTTCGATTCCAAGGAACTCTTCGACATCCATCGCAGTGGTCATGCCAATAACATGAAGTGCGCCATCTGCAACATGGTGTTGAAGTCCCTGAAGAACTATGAGAAGCACTGCCTCCGCTGCAAGCCGTACGAGTGTCAGATTTGCGGCCGAGTTGTCCGCTTCCGGCCGAATTTTATCAAGCACATGCGAGTGCATACGGGTCAACAGTCGGAGCGGCACAAGTACAAGTGCGAGGTGTGCCACAAGGAGTTCATGAGCTTTGAGTACTTCAAGGTGCACAAGAAGATTCACAACGAGAATGTGAATTTGACCTGCGAGATCTGCGGCAAGGTGTTCAGCGCTCTGGCATCGCTGCGAGGTCATTCGAAGCTGCACTCAGGGGTCAAGCTGCACAAGTAAGTGTGAAATAAGTTAATTTTGTATGAAATTGCAAGGTTTTCTTTAAAGGTGCAATCATATTTTGTTGTATGTCTTATAATATTACGTTTAGCTGTGAAAGACTTTTTAGTATTGTTTTATTTTACTTTTATAAGCCATTTTTTCTTTGAATTCAATTAGCAAAAGTACTTACTATTTAATTTTTAATTTTTTCAATTTATCTAAAACACTAAAATATATTATATTCGTACCTTTTCAGATGCGACGTATGCGGCAAGGGCTTCGGACAGCGCTACAACCTGAAGATCCACGCCAGAACGCACACGGGAGACTTCCCCTTCGAGTGCAAAATCTGCAAGAAGAAGTTGCACACGCAGTCCTCGCTGCAGACGCACATGCAGGTCCATCTGAGGGATCAGCCTGGCGGAGCTGCGGCCGCGTCTGGAGCCGGAGCAGCCTCATCGAAGGCCAGCAATAGCAGCAATTCGAGCAACAGCAGCAACTCCAGCAGCAGCAATTCCAGCAGCAATAGCGCAACAGCGGCGGCGACTGCAACAACCACAACGATTGTGAAGCTAGAGCCGCCGCACGAGCTGGAGAGACCCGGCACCAGTAGCAATCAGCTGCAGCAGCAGCACCACCACCACCAGCACCAAATGGAACTGGACGATCAGTCGGGACTGAGTGGGGATGAGGAGGACGGCAGCGGCGGCGGTATGAACTCCTCCTCGCACATTGTGAACGCAACCACCAATCGCTTGACCACCGGCGAGGACTCATCGGAGTCCTCGAATGCCTCGCTACACCTGAACCAGCACTCCTCCACCTCATCCTCGCCAGCCTCGCAGCACCAAATGTCGCATCAGCAGCAGGTGCACCAACAGCAGTCGCAGCAGCAATATCTCGTCTCGGCGCCAACACGAACGATTGTCATTAAGAACTACATGCAGCAGGGATCCCAGCAGCAGCAGACCTCCGATCCAACGCCCGTGCTGCATGCACAGGTCATCCAGAGCGGTGCAGGCACCAGCAACGGCAGCGGCAACACCTCCACCAATAGCAACAGCAACAGTAGCAGCAACATTGTCACCAGCAACGCCAGCGGCAATCTCAGTAATGGCTCGCAGTTGATACGAAAGACGCCGATCATTCATCATTCAACCGGGAGCAACAACGGTGGCTCAGCGCTGACCAGTGTGGTGCAGCAGACAGGTGGTGAGTGGATTTCCATTACTTTAAGGGGTTTCCTCTATGAATTTGTCATTGAAGTACATTTATAAACACTGATGTCAGAAGTTTGTAACGCATTGAAGTAGACGTTTTCGAAATTATAAAGTATATAATATATTGTTGTAATAAGTATATAAATATATATTAGGATCACTAGGAGGGGGGTCGATTTAGCCATGTCCGTCTACTTCAAAACTGTTTGCGAGCTCAATTTTAAAGCTGAAACTTCTGAACTAGCAGATAATATATAACTTTCCAAAATTAAAGACATTTTGCGCACTGTAAAAGCTATTGTCATGAATAAAATCGTTTTCAAATAGCTCCCATTGAAACAATAGGGTTAGATGGATAAAAATGTGATATTGTTAAAGAAATTTGCAACTATTTTGTTTTTTATTATTTCATATTTGATATTAATGACACATTCTCATTCATGAAATCTGCAAGAGTATTAATACTTCGGCTTTCTTGCAAATTTAATCTTGTCTATAAATTATGTAGTTAATCTTTTATATGATAAAGTAAATAAAATATGTTTGAAAGAGCTACACACATAAATTTACCTCATTATTTAACTATATTCATTTACTCACATGGTTACCTTGATTATCTTGCAGTTATTTCGCCCGCCCAATCCCCATCGTCATCCTCGACCTCTTGCTCCTCATCTACGGTGTTGGTGTCCAAGGCCACCGGTGTGCCCCTATCCATAGCTTCCTCGGCGGCGGCTGCTCTTGGAGCGTCCACAATTATACGCAGCACAAGGAACCACCAGCAACAACAGCAGCAGCAACAAGCCCAACAACAGCAGCAGCGCGTTACGCAGCGCAACAACCACCGAAATCACCACCGACGTCGTCATCTGGCGGACATGGATGACGATGAAGACGAGGATGAAGATCATCAACAGCAGCAGCAGCACCAACAGCATCAGCAAACGCAGCAAGCCCAACAACAGCATCATCATCATCACAACCATCACAATCATCATTTCGATGACGATGATGACGATGAGAAATCATCACCGTCCTTGGCCACAGCGGCCATTATCAAAGTGGAACCGAATCTGTATTCCTCGGGCTCTGGCGACAACTCCAACGATATGTTCATCAAGGAGGAAGTGATGTTTGAGGATTCGGCTGCCCTGCATTCCCCACAATCGCCGCCAAGTTCAAAATTCCGTATATCCAACTTTGATAGTGATTTGGTTGATCATCATGTGGATCTGAATCATTCGCTGCCGCCGTATGGTAATTTATTTGAACCGCATTCGATACCGGATAGCATACCGGTGCAGCTTTATCCCGATGACGACGATGACTTTCGGCTGGATCATAGTTCGCTGGGTGGACTGCACAATACAACGTCGTCGTCGACCACCGATGGGGACTTTATCAAAAAGGAATGGGTTTACGGCACGGGTACCAGTTCCTATGCCATGAACGGCAAGTTCGATGACGACAGCGATGCCCTGTGCGATGCGGCCAATTTCATTTACAATTGAGTGCAGGCAGCCGCCGTTGTGGTGGATCATCATCGTCATTGTCATTGGAAGCTGAAGAGGAATCCGTGTCGTCGGGTGAAGCAGGTAGTTGGCGAGGAGAAGGAGGAGGAGGATCACCAGCAGCAGCAGCAGGAAGAGGAAGAGCGGGATGTGGAGGAGGACCAGGAACAGGATCAGCAACGCTATGTCCTGCGACGCGTCCACGATGCAGCCATGTGGAGCTGAGGATTCGGTTAACCCTGATTCAAAGCTGCACCACGTATATATTATATATGACCCCCCGATCTCCCCACATTTACCATACACACACCACATACAAAACACATCCAATACACATCCAATAGGGTGAATCGATTTGAGTAGGGTGCAAAAACCAATTTACGAACAGTTCTAATTAATTTCGCTGTAAAAAAACTTTAGAGCTAATAACGTTTTTGAGCTGCTAGAAACAGAAAAAGTCGCAGGGAAATGTATAATTTATGCCAATGGCATTAAGAAAATATTTAATTCGTGCAAAAAACAAAATTCAATTGTGTAACAAGTATACCAATTTGTACTATATGGGCTTTAAAAACTTTAGAAACTTCTAGGAGTATTAGTTTTGAGTGATTTATCAGCTGGTTTTAAAATATCTGGTATTATTCAAAAGAAAAGTATGTTTTTTTTAACCCAGTTTAAAATTTTCACCAATTTGATTGTAAAAATTATAGATCTAAGATTTAAATTTGACCTACCCAAGCGAAAGGAGAAAAATTGGGTTTATCTTTAGTTAAGAAGAAATATAAAGTTAGGCTTAAAATCAATATTATAACTAAAGTTTTAAAGGCCAAATTATTTAGAATTATCCATAGAAGACTCTTCCTTATTGTTTTTTTTTGCAACGCAATCAGGTCGAGCCACCCTAATATATAGGTATATATATATATTGCTTATATATATAGTTAACATACTTATCCTATATGTCCACCATATAGATAATTTGCTATCTCTGTTGCGCTCGTGATGATCTTATAACGTGATCTTAAGTCTAAATCAATGTGTAAAATGTAATTTTTGATTTCAACTTGCTTCCGTTCCCAGTGTGTAATTTTCACCCCCGTTTCCCTTTGTTGTAGTTGTTTATCTTGTCTCTCGCTCTCTCACTCTGTGTGTCTTTGTCTCTGTTGCTCTCGTGTCCTCTCTGTCTCACTCCCTGTCTCACTCTGATCTGTTTATAAAAAGTGTATACAAATTTCGACCCACTTTTAGTGTAAAAAAGAAGAAAATCTCAAATGAACTTGTAACTTGATGTGAAACACGAATTGTTTATTATAAGTTTTTATTTTTACAAATCATTTACCTTAATTATATACAAATCTCTGTTTTAACTTTCCGTATGGCTCAGCACATTGCATTCTCTATTACGAACCCTAATTTTAGTTGTATAGTTTCGCATTTGATCTCTCGGCTTTAGTTTTTGCATTCAAAACGAAAGAAAATTCAGTTCCTGTGTAATAACAAAGATAACTCGAGAAATTGTATTATAATTTAATGGACAGACAATCAATGTGCTGTTTTTATATGGAAAGATATATGTACCAACCATATCTCTCTGTCACTTGAGGATCCTACAGTATTGGCTCCAAAAATCTAATCAAAAAAGAAGAAATAAGTGAAAACTGCTTTAATTTAGCTTATTGCTTTTTATTTTTTGATTAACACCTTGTTTTCACTTACCTAAAGCGCAGTATTTGTTTCATATAATTCGAGAATCCATATATAATTTTTGCATAGTTAGTTTGTAACAGGATAAGGTATTTTTTTTATTATTTTTATTAGCAGTTCTAATGTGCAATCTCCCCCATCACTGAAATTTGACCTCTCTCTCACCTTCGCTCAAACACCTTGTGGTTTCCTTAATTAGTTGCTAAGTACCCAATTACACGAATACATAAAACACCTAAACGATGTACGATTATGATTTGCATTACTATATACTATAGATAATCTGTAGCTAAGTGTAAGCCTGATTTCTATGTAGTCTAAGCTGAAAGAGCATGCTTTAGCTTTAGCTTTACCCTAACATACGAAACTGCATAAGCATACGAATATATAATATATATATATAGTCGCTGTACAATTACTTGATCTTTAGCATTAACACTTGACAACTTTTCATTTGCATTTACTTCAACAATTGTTTGTGTATTCTTTTCGTTTTTCGAAAATTAAAAATTATCTAAAACAAATATATATAACCATCAAATATATATAGCTATATATAGATATATATCTGGATGGGAAATCGGATACAATAAAGGAGGAGAAAAAAATCGACATAACAAAAACTTCTATCAAAAGCATTTAATGTTAACAATATAATGAATAGAACTCTATTAAATTAATTAAATTATAAATGTATAACAAACAAGTTAGCCAACAATTGTAAAACGTAGCTGAAAGAGTTCACTTCTTTTTCTGTGTGTAGCATGGAAGGAAAAAGCATATTTAACCGATTTTTCGTTTTTATTGAGAGTTTTTATTTTGCTTCTTTGTGCTTAATATTAATAATTGTTGTTGCTTGCCATTTTGTTACTAAAAGAAAATAACTATAATAACAAGAGCCGTTAATCATAAAAAACACACAAAACACTCACACATAGACACATGGAAAAGCTCAAAGGAAAAACGCGCAAAGAGAAAATGTTTTTGTTTTCCAAATGAAATGAAAAAAAAAACATTATTTACGGATTTGTCTTCCGCACGAGTTAGAAGTTCGATTTGAACGATGTACAAATTTCCAGTTTGAAGAAATCGATAAACAGTTGATGAATTCGATAACCAGGTGATTAAACTTTGGCCCGCCCCTTTTTCATCCACTTTTCGGAAAAACGCCGAATTTTAGCAAGCAATCGAAAAAAGTTGAAATTTCGATTTGAACGATGTACAAATTTCCAGAGTTTATTAAATCGGTAACCAGTTGATGAATTCGATAAACCCCTCCCCCTTTCCACTCTTTTATTCGGAAAAACTCCGAATTTTGGAAAGCAATAAAAACGAGACAAAACAGGTGGCAAAAAACCTCTCGGAGAAAATCATCGTTCACTGCCCCTCACGCCTTTTCTCACGCCCCCTCCCCGTTCTTAATACACTGAGAGCAATTAAGTGGAAAACAAGAACTTACCCCAAAATAATTTTTAGTTACACCGAAAAAAATCAAGGAAAAACGCGAATTTTTGTACATTTGCAGAATGAAAATGAAATAAATATTGTAAGATTTAATAAATCCAAAAACCAAACTCCAAGAAATACTATTTTATATACCAAACAACAAAAGGATAAAAAACGATGATTAACAAGAACCCAACAACTTTGCACCACAACAACAACCAACTAAATTTTTAAAAATTTAATCTCAACGACTGCGCACACAACAACAAACAAATTTTTTGTATTATATTAAAAAAATGAAAAAAAAACAAAAAAAACGTAACTTTAAATAAGATCGAAGAGGAAACGGGTGAAGCGAAAGATAGAAAGCAAAGTGAAATATTTTTTTAAGTGTAAACCAGGCCGGTCATAAGGCTTGGGCGCCAAATTTTCTGCAATAAAAAATATTTAATAAAGTAATATTGTAAACTTTATAGTGTACACACAAAAACACCTTACATTAGGATCGAAAAAGGATAATATAATTGTGAAGCCAAGAACAGTCCAATTAATAACACATTCACACAAATTAAATGTGGTTTAGTTGTCTTCTTTTTTTTAACATAAAAGTACCTAAAATTAAATAATTGAACAAATTTAATAAAAACTAATTTCTGTGTGTCCCCTGTGTGTAACTTTGCAAAGTCTAAATTATTGAAACCAAAATAAAAAACAACACATAATCATATTAACACAAGAAAAAAACGGAAACAAATTAAAATTAATAAAACAATTTGTAACTAAGCAAAAGTATAATTATTTTTAAAGGGAAATCAATTTGTTATGCACAAAAATATATATGCAGAAAAGCCAACTTTTTAAGTTACGAATTTGTTAAAGGATCTACGGAGTAGAAGAAACCCCGACTTTTTAAAGCATTTTCGAGAAATATTGAGAAAAAAACCGAACAATTTCAATCTGAACAACAACATAAAGCCCACGAAAATATATATATTATATATAAATAAAGGTAAATAAATATATTTAAATAAATTATCTATAAACAGAAACGGTAAAGTAAATTAAACAAATCGTATTTATACACTATGAATGTCTAGTCGTATTTTCAGTATTATGTAAACCGCCCCTCCCTTTTCCCTCCCCCCACAAAAAAACACCGTAAAAATAAAAAAAAAACTATAGAAAGCTAAGCTAAATGAATGTGAAATGGAAAAAACAAATTTTTGAAAATGCAAACTAAAAGCAAAAAATAAAAATATAAACCAGAAATTATGTGTGTAGCGTGTACAATAAAACAGAATTAACAAAATATGGTAAACAATTTTTAGAAGCATTTTTAACACATATGGGAAAACCAAAACTTAACGTTTACATAACGACGATGAAGTGCAAGCGCAAAATTAAACGAAATGTGTCTGTTTTTAGTGTTAGACTCGATGTAAGCGAAACCACAATAAAAAAAGAACATAACAAGAAATCATATATATATATATTATATACATAAAGATCATTACGAATTACTAAATCAATGTGTGTAAACGGAAGAGATTTTAAGAGAGAGGTGTGTTTAAAAGTCCGTTTATCATTTTGTTTCTTGTTCTGTTTTCGGTGTCCTGACATAAATTCCTGTCCTGGATTTTTAATACGTGAAAAATGGTCCATAACCATCGGTTACAACTTCATATAAAAAATAATTTGATCATGGGCTTTTATGTCAGAAAAACGCGCCTTGTATGTATTTGAAAATATCTATATTTTTTTATTACTCTTAGTTTTTGTGTATAAAAAATACAAATCAAATATTACAAAAAAATCAACAAGTATGTTTAAATGATTTAATCTTAGTGCATAATTTTATTAACCATTATAATTTCTCATTTTAATAGTAAACACTTACTGGATCTTTATTTCTTAATTTAACGCCAACAAAAAATGAAAATATATATTTTGTCAGAGTAAAATTTGTGTTTTGATTTACTTACGTTTCACTTTTATTCCCAGACGGGGTGGTTCATATCAGATATAAAGTATACAACTATTTGTATATAGATATCTATATGCGTATATAAATGTAAAGAGAGTGGGAGACAGAGTTGAATGATGCAAAGAAACGGAAATTAAAAACTTAAAAATTGGCGCAATTTGCTCAACATATTAAGGGAAGATGCATACATCTTGCAAAACATAAGTCACATTTCAAGAGAAGTTACTTTCCCTGTTTTCCCGTTTTCTTTTATTAATAGTGGAAATTTTAAAGAATTTAGTTTAACTAATAGAAACGAAGTAGCCGAAGCAAAGCCATTAAAAACTACTCGAAGAAAATTAAATAAAGAACAACAAACACATATATTCAAATTCATGATAATAACAGAATAATTAAAAAAAGAAACGCATAAAACCGAAAAGAAACCAAAAACAATCTAGATTTTATTGTAATTCCGTGTCTGTGTGTGTATTTCAGTAATTAATGTAAAAAATATAAAATGAAAACAAAAAAAACACAAAAATTCAACAATAAAATCAACATGAAAAATGGAACAAAATCCGAAGAAAAAAATTGTAAAAAACGAAATGAAAACCTATAAAAAACACTGAACATAAAAAATGAAGGACAAAACATAAAGAAACTAGCGAAATAAATAAAATACAAAATATTTGAAAATAAACGATCAAGTGTGTTCCATTAATTGGACTTTTGATGGAAATGGACTAAAATTATACTCACCATTATATACTCACCACACATTATCAAAAAGACATTCCAGCAGCGTATATTTTATTTTGTCATATTTAATATTTATTAATTAATTCGCTTCTCATAATCTTTATATATAGTATACATAATCGATAGTTTAAAAAAAAACTTTTTCATTATCAACTAAACAAATTTGCGTTCCGTTCAAATTTTGTTATATATTAAATATATTTGTTTATTTTTGTAATTTTGTTTTTCTTGTTCGTTTCATACAAAATTCGTTAATGATAATGGTAATAAAAAAAAATTTGGAATTTTTTAGGGAAGTGTTAAATTTTAGGTGACCAATTTTTCCGTATCCGTATTTCAAGTTCAAATTTTCCCTAAACTAACTAACTACATATAACATAATATTTAGGTGTGTCTTGTGTGTGTGTGTGTGTGTGCTGAACTGATATTTATATAAATGTGTATTCATGTGTGAGTGAAAGTTTTCTAGTTAATCACTAAGTTTATTGAGGGAGGAGATTAAAACAAGGACTCTTTCTTTGCCAAGTTTCGATATGCTCTCTCGTATATCCGCCGTATTCTACTCCTTCTTCGGAGGCTGTACAGCGGGCGGTGGGCGAGGCGCCACAATGCACAGCCCCCGCATAAACCTTAAAGTACGATTCTTAAATCCGATTTGTCATGTCATCCTTATTTCCATTTAACCAACACCAAGCGATTGCACAAAAAACCCGTTGTTGCTTACAACAAATTAAAAGAAAAAAAAAGCGTTAAGCTAAAACAGAAATAATAATGCAGTTTAATGTTACGAATGGGAAATCAGTGTTTCCCTCAATTGTTATCAAATTCAAACTCAAATTCGAATCCAGATTCAAAAGTAATCCTACCTTAAAACTAAGGCTTATCAAATATACGATCAGATATGTTTATATATAAAATTTATGTTTTTCTTAGTGTTTGTTCATTTAAGATCAGTACAATTGGTGGTATTGCCTAAAAGCTAAGATTAATGCAAGATATATATTCAAAGAATTATCTTATCGCAACGATTTTTCCAAAACATGTTGGATTTTGTTGGGGCTTTGACTTCATTGATGAACAGCTTTAGTTTACGTTTTGTTTTTTGTTTTATGGATCCTAGCCTAGTTTATTCGAATGTTTTGCCTCTTTGCAATGTGGTTTGTGATTAAGTAATAAATATTTATGCGTTGGTGGTGTGTAAATATGTTATCCTTGCTCATTTTTCTTCGCGTTCTTTTCCGTTTTATGTTATGTTGAAGACAAATAAATGCAAACGTTTGCAGCTTGTTCGGTTGGTAGCTCTTAACATCTTACAGCTATATCTTTTTTATATATTTTCTTGTAATATACCTATAAACGAGTGATAATCCATAATTTTTGTATGTTGCTCAAAGCATCTTCAAAACATTTCTTAGCTCTAACGATCAATTTTTGACTAAGAAGCGGTATTCCGAAAAAAATAGTAGTAAAACGAAAATTCAAGATTAACTATAAACAAAAGGCTCAAGTTTCAAGTGAGACAGATTTGCACAGCAAAGTGAGTGTAGTAGCGTGATAGAATATCCTACAGCTAAAACTAATTTATCTTAGGGCTATGCAAAAATATACATAATAAGCATAATCTCCAAAAATTCCGTATCCTCCGCGGGGGGCAGTTTTCAAAAAACTTCAAAGTCACAATGTTGGTTGCCTAAGTTGTTCGAGTTCTAGTTCCTATATCTAAAATCCATCCACTAATTATGGACTGGCATGGGCAGCTGGCCAAGCAGATTGTTGGCAAACTGCGAGTTGGTGAACTTAAAGTGCCGCTTGTCGTAGAACTTAAGCAGCGCCGGCGAGAACGGATGGTTGTTCTTCAGGTGCAAATAGTGCACCTCCGGTTCGCAGGTGGTGTGGCCGCACTCCTCGCAGACGTACATCTGTAAAACAAACATATACACAAGGTTTTAGTTTAAGGAATCATCTTGGTTTGGAATACAAAGACTCAAGCATTTTTCAAATCTAATCCCCGCAATGCCAACGCAACCCATTCTCACCTTGGCCCTGCGCTCCTTGTAGGCGTACTGGTGCTGAACGCTGTGCACCTTCTGGCAGTGCGACTCCAGGGAGCAGCGCTGCGTGAAGCTCTTCTCGCACAGGTTGCACTTGTACGGCCGGACACCCGTGTGGGTGCGCGTGTGCCGCTTGAGGTCGAAGGTGTCGTTGAATCCCTTGCCGCAGAAGGTGCACAGATATCGCTTGATGTCCGAGTGGCACTTCATGTGCCGATTGAGCAGTCGCTGCAGCGAAAAGGTCTTCATGCAGACGCGGCAGACAAACTTGTTGTTGCCAGAGGACGAGTCCTCGTTGGCTCCACCGGATGACGAGCCCATGCAAAGGGCTTCGGCGGAGCCATGACTGCTGGCATTGCTGCTAGCACTGCTGTTGCTGTGGTGCTGATGGTGTTGCTGCTGCTGCTGTTGCTGCTGGAGGGACTGTTGGACCGATTGCTGTTGCTGCTGCTGCACCGATTGCTGCATGCTCTGCTGTTGCTGTTGCTGCGGCGAGCCCTGCTGCTGCTGTTGCTGCTGCTGCGAGTGGTGGCCATGCTTGCTGAGATCATCAATGCAATCGATGTTGCGTATTCGGTGATGGCCACCATGGGCATTTTCCACGGCCAGCGGGTTCTTAATGCCATGCCCGCCGTTCACAAACTCCAGCTGTAGATCTGGCGGCAAGCCCAACTGTTGAATAAATTGTAATGTGTTTATTAATTGCGGTTACACATGAAGATTTGGGATTCTTTTTGGGTTTTAAAAAAATAAGACAATCACAGACAAACACAAACAACAGGCTTAGAAACAAATAATCGGGTTTGTTCCTGGGAAGAATCGGCGGTAAAAGTCAAGTGCAGGTCTTGATCCAAAAAATTAACACTGAACACTTTTCAATGGAGTGAAATGTTAGGGGTTACATAGGGTGTTTGGCTCATAAATAGGCACTTTTCCGTAATTTATATTTATTATTTCAATAGATATTATAAACTTACTTGTTTTGGCACATTTTAGAAAAGTAATTTAAAAAAAATGGGACCATTTGAGAGACCCTCCAAAAAAAAAACCCATTCTGCTGAGAGAATGATCTTAAAATTACAAAGTACATTTTTTTCTGTTAGTGTATCTCAAAAGCTCGTGCTTTCGAAATTTTTTTTTAAGTTTTTTAATTATTAAAATTAGTAAAAATTTAAATTTTTAAAAATCCCTCGTTCAATTACTAGATTTTGAGATGCTGATTATGTACAAAAATATTGAAAACAATCGGTTCGAGTTATCGTGTCCAACGCCTTGGAAGTCGTGGTTTCGTAAGGCTAAATGCCCAGAAGAATATAACTTTCAAAGACTATACATTTCCGATCGCATTCAAGTTTTGGAAGAGTCATCTAGACAATTGTAACAATTTAAAATATTTTTTTTTTTGGAAACCCTATTGGAGATGTCCCAGAAACTATTTGCAACCGAAATTCGTTATAGATCAATGCACAAAAGAGATTTCTGTGACACCCCCGCATATAACCCCTTAAGGTTAAGGCTGTTTCCAGTGATATCTACATGGAATTCAGCTTTCAAATTCAAATAAATGTACAATTATAAATTATCCATCGAAGAGCATTTAATGGCTTATCTATTGGAGACCCTCACTGCCC
Source organism: Drosophila prostipennis (assembly GCA_037075205.1). Taxonomy (NCBI): domain Eukaryota; kingdom Metazoa; phylum Arthropoda; class Insecta; order Diptera; family Drosophilidae; genus Drosophila; species Drosophila prostipennis. The sequence goes on from JBAMCJ010001546.1 coordinate 161,023, forward strand.
AATTTCCGACTCCTCTTCCGCACTTACGCGCCGCTGCAAGACTTTGCTCTCATTCAAAACGGAAACGGTGGGCGATGGCGCCAGCAATCCCGCTGCAGTTGCCGCCGCCGCCGATGCCAACGATCGCAAGGTGGTGCGGTGCACCGTCTTGGTGGCCGGGACTTCTGCCGAGGATTTCAGCGTGGAGATCAGCGTGATCATCGTCGAGCCATAGGCCACCGCCTTGGCCCGTCCCCGCAGCTTTCTGCCCGACGATGAGGGTGGCGGCGGAGGTGGTGGTGCTGGTGACACCAGGGTGCCTGCCCCTGTGCCCACCGGTGCCTCCGCTTCCAAGGTCAACTCCTCGCTTCTTATTTCAGTCACTTCTGGCTTGGTCTCGATAAACGGCTCTGGCTTGACCAGCACATCCATCGACACCATCTCCACAAACTCCGTGTACGTGGTTGTCTTCATCAAGGTGATTTGTTTCTGTTTTGTCTGCTGTGATTGGGCATTAGGCTGTTGATCAAAGGGACTACTTACGCTTTGGATGAGCGGCTTGGTGTCCAGCAAGGCGGCTGCTGCCGCCGCGGCAGCATTTGCGTCCAAGAGGGGACTATTGCTGCTGCCACCGCTGCTGTTGCTGCTGTTGGTGCCGCCGGAGCTGCTGCTGCTGCTCATCGGTCGCTGCAGATGAGCGGCGGCCGCAGCGGCAGCCGCAGCAGCAGCAGCTGCCGCAGCTGCAGCGGCCGTTGGCGAAGGCAGCGACATGTTGCTGTTGTCATGACCATGGCCATGATGATGCGAGTGATGCGGCTGCTGCTGCTGCTGTTGTTGCTGGTGGTGGAAGTGATGCTGTTGCTGCTGCTGGTGATGTTGCTGCTGCTGCTGGGCATACATATTGTGCTGCTGGTAGGCAGCGGCATGTTGCTGCTGCTGCTGGTGCGACTGTTGCTGCTGGCTGAGCAACTGCTGCTGCTGCTGCGACATTATGGCAGCCTGCTGCTGATAGCCGCCGTGCTGCGGCTGCTGTTGCATCATCAGGCCGCGCGTGGCATGCTGATACGAGGGCGGTGGCTGCTGCTGCACATTGTGTTGCTGCTGCAGATTGTGCTGCTGTTGCACACCGTGCTGCTGCTGCTGTTGCACATTGTGCTGCTGCTGCTGCACATTATGCTGCTGATGATGTTGCTGCTGATTGCTGCTATTCCGGGCCATATTGTGGGTCAGCTGCGTCAACAGGTTCTCGTGCAGGGCATCGAGCTGGGATGTGTTGGCATTGTGCTGCTCCACGGGCGTCACCGAATCCGGCGTTAGCGAGGGCGTGGACACCAGCTCAAAGTCCTGCCGCGGACTGGTCGACTCCTCGTCGTCCACACAGCTCCGCTGCAGGAACGAGCTCAAGTCCACGGCATCGGACAGCTGCTCCAGCAGATGGTCGGTCTGCGAACTCAACATCAGTGTGGCCGTAAACTGCAGCGGATCGACGGCACCGTTGGGACACTGACCCGAACTGGCCAAGTCCGACATTATAGCATCCTCATAGGCGCTGGCATTGAACTGACCCGAACTGCCCATCGTCGCCTGGATTATGTTCTGCGCAAAGGTACCAATATCGATCTTCGCCTCGTCGTACTCAATGTCCGGCTCATCCTTCAGTATTATGCCATAGGCTGAGGGATTACCGCCGTAAAAGGGATGTCCCATCATCGATGATTGACCACCATTATTGTTGTTGTTGTTGTTGTGATGATGATGATGATGATGATTATGGAATTTGGAATTGGAGTCGTTATAGTTAGAAACACTGGCGAAGTTTAATAGATTATTACCGTCGAGATTATTGTTTGGACCACCAACGCCACCACAATTGATGTAACCATTGCCGCCACCACCACCACTGTTTGCCGATGAGCCACCACCGGCTCCCGAGCCTCCACCTCCAACATTTCCAGAGCCTCCACCGCCGGCTCCTCCTCCTCCGCCTCCGCCTGAACCGGCTGACATTATGTACGCTGCCGCCGCTGCGTTCTGCAGGAAATTCGCTGGATTCGCGTTGAAATGCGAGTTATTACCGCCGGGACTCTGGCCCGTATTATTGCTGGCCGTGCTCTGTTGGCCGCTCTTGAGGCTCTCGTAGAAGGGAGGCAGTGCCCCCGTTGGCGGTGAATTGGGTCCGTAGTTCCCTCGGCCGTCGCGACCGCCGCCCATGCCACCACCGCCTCCGGCACCGGATCCGGGTGAGCCAGCACCGCTGCCGGCGTTCTGGTTGCCACTGGACGAACCGCTGCCGCTGTTCTGGCTGCCAAATCCGGAGGATTGAAAGCCCTGGCCGGCGGCTCCGCTGGAACTGCTGCTGTTGCGTCCGTGTCCGGCGGCAGCGGCCAAAATGCCGGGCAGAGAGCGCACCAAACGCGGATTTAGCCTTTGGGACTGGGCCAAAAGGACGCGGGCGGCCAAAATGGTGCTCCGGCGTCGTGCCTCGCGCACCTGGCGTGCTCTTTCCAGCCTCCGGGCGTTCAGCTCCTCATCGGAATCGTACGAAGGACTCCTCCTCTTCGGAACGTGGTAATCGATGGGCTCCTGCTGCTCCGGGCCAAGTTGATCGAGGGGCGGCAGGAGGAATCCCGGCCGGCTGGCTTGCGGTGCCCTCTGGATCACCGAGCAGCGAACGGCGGGCGCCGGGTCTCGCGGCGGCGGCGGACTTGGGCGCTGATCCGCTGGGGGCGGTGTGCTGCGCAGGCGCAGGGACAGGGGCTTGATCACCGGCAATGGGGGCTTCTCGTCAACGATTAGCTTGCAGCCGCCATCCGAGTCGGAATCGGAGTCCGAGTCGCTTTGGTGATGATTCGGCGGGGGTGAAGCTGGCGAGGATTGGGCGAGTTCGAGGTCGAGGGCGTGCGTAGGGGTAAGGGATAGGTCCTTTGGCTCCTGGGGATATTCCTTGCGCTGAGCCTGGGTTAAAACCACGCCGGTATTATAGAAACGTGGGCGTGGCGCTTCTACGCCCACATCCACTTCGTCGTCGTCGTCCTCCTCCTCCTCTTCCTCCTCCTCCGCCTTCCCTTTGCTCTCTCTCTCTTCTGCGACTACCTGCGCTTCCTCTCCCTCTCTCTTCTTCGCCTGCTCTTCTTCTTCTGCTGCCCGCTCCTCTTCCTCTTCTCGCTGATCTTTTTTTGGTATGCTAATTGGGGAGTTTTCAATTGCGCAGTCTTTTGTGGCTAAAACGGAGGTGGTGGCTTTGCTATTATTAACCAAATCATCGCCTTTACCGGGCGCTATTGGGTTAACAATATTATTTTGTGCAGCTGCAGTGGTGGTGGTGTTTGGGTTTGGGGTTAAACGGTGCAGCAATTCGGCGGCAAAGTTTTCTGTAAAAATAACGAAAAACAATAATTAATAAACAGGTGCACAAAACTACTTGGCAACTAAAAAATAAAATTACAACTTTATAGAACTTTCGAGAGCAAGCTAAAGAAACAACGGAAAATCGCCGAAAATGAGAGCAATTAGGAAACTTTTTTCGATTTACACGTTCGCTTGGACGATCGCCGTTTAACTGTGAAAAGGAATGGAATTTCTATCGAAACGCGATTTTTCTTTTATCTCATATTCGTCAAAAAGTGTCATCGTGAGTGTGTATGTATGTGTGTAGAGATCTATGCGTAGGTGTATACGGTGAGCAACTGTAACTGCAACTGGATTGTCTGAGGATCGAAAAATTATACAATTTGTATTTTATTACTAATTGGTTTCCAACTTATTGTTGCCAATTGGACAAATACAAATATTAATAAATAATATTAAAATTAAAAGAATTAATTGTTGAACATTATTAATACAAAAAAACTAATTTTAAATGGAATAAAAGGTGAAGAAATAAATGTTAACATTTTTTTTTCAGTGATGCTCGTTTTCTCGGGTTCTTGATCTCCCTTTTCTTACGCCATTTGCACTATATCGAAAAGCGCCCTCTGTCGATGCTTTTTCGAACTACCGGTTTCGAGGGCGTTGCGCTTTTTGTTGTAATTTATTATTTATTAAAAATTAAATCGCCAATTGCAAGTGCAAGTGCAAAGACAAAACGGGCAAAGACAAGGTTAGCTACTAAAAGCCGTCTTGGCTTTAAATCAAAACAAGTGCAATACAGCCAAAGCCAAAAGCAAGCGAGCCAACAACATAGCAAAGTAAGTGTGTAAATAAGTTTGTTACAGTAGTTGTTTCGATCAAGATCAAGGCTTTTTGCGATGGCGTGGGTGTGTGTGTTGTCGTTGTTGTTTTTCTTGGCCCTTTTGCGAGTGTGTAATTGCAATCGTACATATGTATGTATCAATGCACCTGTGTGAGTGCAATTACAAATGCCAATCACGCATTCGCTATCTCGCTCTGTTGGTCATGGCCAAGTTTTGCAGTCGCTGCGCGGTCGGCGTCGCATAAATTCTAACTGTCAAATGTGCACACATGCATCCATAGATATGTATGTACATACATATCTATGTATGTATGTATGCATTTACTGAAATTTTAAGGACTTTTTAAATTGTTTAAAAAATTTAACCTTCCATTTATTTTTAAATCCTGATTTCTGAAACATTAAAGATTCAAATTTGAGAGCGAAAGGCAATACAAATCTACAGAACATAAACATTTTTTACCACTGTTATCTAGAAAATAATTGATCGCTTGCCTTGCTGATTTAACGCATTTTTCCCCACCCCCGGCGAATGCTTGGCATGCCATTTATGTTTGAAATGGGTTAATAGACGGACCACGCCCACATTCTACACGCCCACCCTCTACATTTTACATGAGTTCTACATGTTACAAGTTTCAGTTGATCGGTGTTCGGTGAGTGTGTGTGCGTGCGTTTGCATTGCCATAGTTGTAATTTATTTTATTGTGTTAAGGTCAAGGCGAATTGTAAAATGTTTATAATTACACAAGCACACATAGAAAACATGTTTGAGCTTGAGTTTTTCAAGTTGAAAATGAAATGCGAAAAAGGCGGCTTTTGTTATTGTTTTTTTTTGTTGTATCATTTTTGTGTGTTGCTGCCATGAGGAAATGAATTTCAATTGAAGTTGTATTGTACAATAAAAAAAAACAAAGCACAAACATTGACCTCGAGCCAACAGCAATTAAAACAAAGTGAGAAAATAAAAAAAACACTAAACCAATTAGAATTTTTCCAGCTAAGCAGTGAGGGCAACAATTGCTGATCGCCTAGAACTCTATCTCCATCTCGCTCTCGCTTACACAGCAGAGTTCATTGGACGTTTTATCCTTTACCGTAAATCGATTTACATGCTCGCGCCCTCTCTTTCGCACCCGAGCTTGAACTTTTCAATTTAAATTTTATGCCCCACTGAAATCGGCGGCTTCCACCGATTTCGTCTAGCGCGAAATGCGTCGTAAAAACACACAACAAAAATTGACAAAAAAATAAATAAAAACTGAGAAAAAATGATAAAACAAATACGCAAAGCGTAGAAAAAGTACGAGTTCAAATAAAAAGCGAAATAACTTTGTGTGTACGTGTACACTGTAAAGAGTTTTTTTGTATTTTCCAAAAGATGTTTTTTGAATATTAAGAATTGATCAATTTTAAAAATATAACATATTTAGAATCCTTTCTTATTTTCTATTTCTAAATGTTGTAATTTTATTTATTTAAATTTTTTCCTAATTTCACTTGTTTTTTTGTACGTGTACCATACTATACTATATACATATATGTAAATTGTGCATGACAATGCCGACAAAGCAAAGCTTTTCGATCCGAACCGTTGAAGTTGTCGTCTAGAATTCGTAATATAGTACATTTTTTGTTTGTATTTTTCGCGCCCACTACGTACGTATGGATTTGGATTTTACGGGTTTGTCGCCTGCTAATTGGGTAGATGAACCCTGGTTTTCAGTATTCTGCGGGAATTTCCAGGTGATTTAAATGAAGTAGTCCCTGTTGAGTGGGTGGGGATGTTTCTATGTAATATGTAGACCTTGTAAATATTTAGTTCCTAGTTGTGAGCTTCTGCTTTTGGGCGGGAGTTCTGTATGTATTTTGGAATTTTGTTTTAGATGGTATATGTATATATAAATATTTTTATTTTTGGAAGTATTTATCTACGTATTTTTAAATTTTTAAGCGGGTGACACCCAAGTATGATGGCAAGTAACCTGTACTTCCCCCATTAAAAGATATAACCCTTTTGACCATGGGTGTTTAAATTATATAAAAAAGCCAGAAGAAAACCAATTTATAGTTATTGTGTATTTTATAGAATTGGTGTTTCATTAAAGTTATATAACATAACATATATTTTTATCCGTAGAGAAAGAGATGGATGATGTGAGAGGGAAGGAGAGATGACGATGTTAGTCACATTCCAAACGCATTCTGAGCTTATCGCATATTGAATTCCTGGCATGCACAACAATTCGATGACGGCACTCACACACACCCACACACCACCTGCCTCCCCCTTTAAGCCAACCTTTTCTTCTTAGTCTTGTGCTTCTTCGTGTTTGTCGTATATTTGTTGTTGTACTTTTTCGATTGGTTCTGTGTGTCTAATTGCAAATGCCAAACACGTTGACAGAGGCGGCAACGTTTTCCAAGCAGCTCTGCCCATATACAAATATACATTGAGTATATAATATATATTCCTAACTATATATATGGATAGCTGGCTAAACAATGTATAGATCCAGAGACCCAACATCTTGGATTCATTATGTTATTCATACTAATAACGCTGATCATCGTGCTGCATCATATATTGACCTCAATACTAACAACATGCACCAGGTGCTGTTCTCTTGATTAGCTATTGTTCAAACATTTAGTAATGATCGAATCCGCCAGATAATTGCTATGGGTTAAAGCGCAAAAAGGAGATAATACAACCGGTAAATCTCTGATAAAAACGTAATTAATTGTGTATTTAAATTGAAGATTATTTAGGGAGACATTTTGAAATGATATTTAAGTTTTAGTTTAGGATTTTTGTACACAGAGAAATTGTCTCCTCAGTTTTTCATATCAAAATGATACGATTTCATATCAATATGCTACAAACTCATATCAATTACAAATTTCCGTATCATATTGATATGAATAGATGAAAAATTTTACAATTTAATAGCAATGGGGCAATGTCAGCCCTCCGTTGACCCATGAACCTCTGGCGACCCACTTTAAATACGATACATCGATCCACCCCAGCAGCCACCCATCGAAACTTTTGCTTTCGCAAAGCCAACAAAAATTAAACCAAAGCGATTGCAAATGTCGAACGGAATTTAATAGAGCATGAAACTAAGCGGAAAACGTTGACAAATGCGAAAAAAAAGGAATGCGTTGGCTTAAAAATGAGATGGAAATAAATGCGAGAGTGGCTGGAAGTGTCATCGATTAGCCGACAGACAGCTAATCAATTCGCTGGTTAGCTGACAAGTGCGTGTTTTCTGTTCTGTTCCTTTTCAAATGTCCAGCAAAAAAAAAAAAAAGGGAAAAGAATAGAATAGCAGATGCAGAACCCTTGTCAAGAAAAGGGTGAAGAAAAAATAAAGGAACGGCAGGAAGGAGCTTCCTGTGATCCTGCCAAATTGATGAATGCATCCGTTTGAAGGAAGAGGAAGTTCGAGCTTCTAACAGGTGCTTTTTGTTGCCCAGGTCCTTTCACCGATCCCGAAGCCGATCATTTTGCCTGCTCGTTTTTTTTCCTTCTTTTTTTCCGCTGACCAAATGACCTAATGTCCGCGCGCTTCCCTTACAAATTATGTAGTGTAGTGTAAAAGCCTAAACAGCGAACCCTTTTCGTTTTTTCCTGCGGCTCCTGGCAGCGTTTAGCAATTCTAATGCCAAAAGGACCCAAGTGTTGTGCCAACCCATTTGCAACACGATCCGATCCGATCGGATATTGTTTTTCTCCTTCTTTTTTTGTTCTCTCTGCTACTCTCTTTACTTTTGCCTGTATCAAGATCATGATCGGAGACCCTCGGGACAGTCTATAAATTTATGGGCTCCTTTTCTCGCTCCCCAAATGAATTTGTCTCTAACGCCCAATTTGGCTTTTGGGTTATTTTTATTTTTTATTTTGTATTTTATTTAGGGCTTATTTTCTTGGGTTTCTTCCGCTTCAGCTGCCGCTGCTGTTGATAGTTCGATTTCTAAGGGCTTCCAAGGTCTTTATTAGGCCCTTCCGTCTCGGGTTACCCACTCATTTCATTCCGCTGGCCGCAAAACTTAAAATGCATTAAGTGCCATGCAATTAAGTTTTATCGATCCTCGAAAATCTGCCCATCGCGATTGCCGCTTTTTTGTTATATATGTATTTATAAACATGACCTGTTGTGTTCGTTCGCTCCACATATGTATTAAGTATATGAATTATAAATTGCCGACGCGTTAACAAAATAATTTCGTTTAACTTAATTACATTTTTTATGCGCTTGCTTGGGCTATGGGTTCTTTTTGTTTTTTTTTGTTAAATCTTTTTTTTTTGGTTTTGGGTTTTACCAGTTTGGCGCCCAAGTCTTTTGTTTGAGCATTTTATAAAATTAATTACATTTTTTTGGGATTTTTACCTTTTGAACATCGTTTTTTTAGTTTGTTTCCTAAGTCTTTTGTTTTAAAAACACAATTTTAAAGAACAATTCTTAAATGCCTTTCTTGGATTCTCCTCATTACACCTTGAAAAACCCCTAAGAATTGCTTTAATGGTCTAAAAGATATATTATATATGGTTCTCCTGCTGCTGCTGCTTCGTTTTCAAGGTCGAAATTGCAACGAATTATGGCCGCTGCTAAATGTTGGTTAAGCATTTAATGTTTTAGTGTGTGAGATATCGCTGTTCGTCATCATCAACGTTGGCAACCACTCAGGGCCTCCGACTTGAAGCGTCTTAAATTGCAAACCACATGGATATGGTCCGCGTGCTAAGTGTGTTTGTGTGTGCGAGCAGCAACATTTCTACACAGAACAAAAATGTGCAAAAGAATGCAATTGAAATGTTTAATTAAATTGGATTTTTCAGTGGTATTGTAAATAAATTTCTTTGTTTTATCTTTTATCCATGTTGATATTCTAATTTCTTTGTTGTTGATTATATTTTTGTTCTGGCATCTAAAGAAAATAAACCCATTTTGATATATAAATTTCTTTGTGGTTAATAATATTCTGTGTCTTTTTTTCTGGCACCTAGAACATTGTACACTATTTTTCTTCGTGTAGCATACACAGTTACAAACAAGCTGTGCTGACATGTGCTACGTTTTGTGCAGCTGCTAATTACAGTTGCTTTTATTTATTCGCTGCCAGTATGCATTGCTTGTTGTTGCTGTTCTAATGCAGCTTTTATGTATTTTTTAATTTGTTGTTAGCTTTTTTTTTGTTTTTGTTTTTTTTTGGTATTAATGTCAATGCTAACCTTGCTCTCTTTCATTTGACTCGTTTACATTGCAATTTGTGCTGTTATGTCGTCGCTTAGACTTGAACTAAATGTGACATTGACAAATGCACAAATATGCTGCAAAAACAGATGGACAGCATGCGATTTTTGTGGCCAGAAAAGACCACCTGAACTTGGAATGAATGTGGAAGACAAGTATCTTATAAAAGATATGGATAGAAGTATTGATCATTTAATTAAAATTAAAGAAAATATTATTTATCGATATTACATATCGATATTGATATCCATATCGAATTTCACATTCAGAAAAGCCCACCTGAACTTGGAATGAATGTGGAAGAGAAGTATCTTAGAAAAGATATGGTTAGAAGTGTCGATCATTTAATTAAAATTAAGGAAAATATTATTTATCGATATTACATATCGATATCAATATCGAATTTAACTTTCAGAAAAGCCCACCTGAACTTGGAAAGAATGTGGAAGAGAAGTATCTTATAAAAGATATGGATAGAAGTGTTGATCATTTAATTAAAAATTAAAGAAAATATTATTTATCGATATCAATATCGAATTTCACTTTCAAAGTCGAAAGCATCCCTAACTCAACCCCACTTGACCACATTTAACCCAACTTTACAAACAAATCGAGGACGCACTAAACAAAAGTGCAACAAACTGTTTAACAATAATAGCAAAAAAGAAGATGCAAAAAATAAAACAAAAAAATGGTTGTTTGCACACCAACTAGCTATCTTCTTTTGTTTTTGTTGCTTGTGCATTTGAATGGGGCAAAGTTTTAACGCAATTGCGTTAAATGATTTGTAAGCCAATGCGGCAAAAAAAAAAAAAAAATAAAAACAAAAAAATAGAGGAGGCTGCACCCTGTTGTTTTTGTTGTCACTGTAAAATGTTAATGAGGCAGGCACGAACTGTGAACGGAAAATCGCTTTTCGGTTCTATGTATATAAATGCTTATATTTACGTGCATAGTTTTTTACACATCTTGGGGTAACTGAGTTGGAAAAAAAATGGGCAGGTGAGGTTTTCAAATTAGAATATTATTTTAATATCTATTTTAATATTTATTTGATCTAAAATATCTTATACAGTTGTAGTAAGAGGCTTAGCATTTAAAAACGTTGCATTTTTTGGCTTGCAACATTAGATATTTATAAATTGTAGGGCATAAGTCATATGTGGGCTCTATTGGCCGTAACAATTAGCACATACACATGGACAGCCTTCGATGTTGTTTTGGTTTTTGTTTCGATTTTTTTTTTTCAGTTAGTCAGTACATTTAGTCCCCCAGTCAGTCAAACAGTTGTTCAATTCGCCCAACTGCAATTGTATGGTTTTAGTATAGTAGCTATTTAGCATGCTTCTTTGTGCAACTGACACACAGACAAATGAGACACAAAATTTAGGTCAACGCATATAATATATTCATTCTAAAAACGCTTCTCAATTGGCAAGTGCTCGTTTGTTCGTGTGAGTTTTGTCTATATCAATATTTATATTTGTGTTGGCTAGTTTCACAGCAGAGCAAAAACTACAAAAAACACAAAAGAATAACAGCGAACATTTAGTTGACAAACTCATTTGCTACGTTTGAATGTAATGAAAAACTTAACGGAAACTCATCCAAATGCAATACAGAGAGTCCAATAATGTCGCTGATATATGAGCGGAAAATACACTGAGGAATCAGTCAGGTAACTAGTTCTTTCAGGGGTTCGCTTTAGCCTTCGAAACAGGTGGCTTTAAATTAATTGCAGACACTTGTTAATGAGACAAGTGATGAACCTTTTAGGAAACTAGTTTCGGGATCACTTTGCTTATATATTCAGCTTAATTAAGCGATGTTTTTTCCTTTTAAGCCTGTTTTTCTCAGCCGTACTTTATTAAGTTTATTCTTAATTTCTGTCTGGTTGACCTTATTATTTTCATTTTGTGACTTATTGAGCAAGTAGCCTCCATTTTAATGGTTGTTTCAAGAAATCTTGTTATATTCTTATAAATATATTTATTATATTACGAATCAAAGTAAAATAATTCCACCTTTTCTGTAAAGGATTTTGTCGTGGGGGTAATATCAGAACAATTTTTTTGTTGCATACTTTTTGAATACCAAAATTCCTTTAATTTTTCTCCCGAGTGGGGGGTGATATATCACCCATATCACCCCCTGTGGATCCGCGCATGGTATAAACATACTTGAATTTTTAACAACCCAATTACATTTGATTTTCAAAAGTTCGTGATACTTTAAACCTTCGATTTTCCAAAGGCTTCTGTATATTTCCCTTTACAATTACATTTTCCCTTTGTGTTCGTTCCACCTTCTGCTGCATTTTTTTTCCCAACCGCATCTGGTTAACCTTGCCATACCGTTATATAGGCCCCCGATTACAACATAATATCATCATCTGTCAACGGCAACGAGCACGTTGAAATTTTAGCAAAGGCAACTAAACAAAAGCATGAACAAAAAAATCAATAATGATGATGAGCGGCGACGACTTGCTTAACGCTTGCTCTCAATATCTCAATATTTATTGCTAAATGCGAACGGAGAGTGAAAAGCCAAGAGAAGCGCTCTGGCTTGTTTTAACTGTAAACATATAACAAAACTCTTTTTTTTCCAGGAGTTGGGTGACCCACATTTGCATACAGAAAACAGCCAAGGAAAAAAAAAAACGAAACCGAAACAAGTTGAGGGGGAAAACAACAACGAGAGATTATGTTAAGCAAACACCCACTTACAACACTTCTCTGCATCTTCTCCCCCATTTTTTTAATTTTTTTTTTTGGCTTTTTCGGATTTTGTTACAAATATGAAATTATGCGTATAAATTTTATTTTGGGTCTGAAAAATGAAATGAGCCAAAACCGCAACCAAAAAAAGAAAAAAAAAAATGGTTGTTGTTGTTGTTGCTGTAAATGCCGCTCTGTTCATTATGACGTAACTGCTGCTGTGATTACGGACCCGGTGTTAATACAGTTAAAGCGGCCTAACCTTGAAAACCGGTAGATTTTTTTTCTTTATTTCTTTTTTTTTTTATTCAATTTCATGTGTGTCCCACTGATGTATGTACGTGTGTGTGTGTGTGCATAGCATTTATTACTTGGCTTTTATTTATAGTTGCTTGTTGTTGTTGCCACCGCGCATGGTTTGCTATCAGATTATTATTTTTATTACTGTTAGTATTATTCGATTTGTGTTTGTTGGTAATTTTCACTTGCAGCCCATCAGCAAACAAAAGACTTAGGCAACGAACTTGATATTGATATTGAAATATTTGACATTTGCCAATAAATACAACGAATGTAATTTAATGTAAATAATTTCTTATATCCGAGGTTACAAAAAATAAATGTATATTTTATCTGCTAGTGATTGAAAAATTAATATAAAAAATAAAATTTTTTTGTTTAAATATTGGACAAATACCTTTATAAAATGCACTACATTTTCATAGCTAAGTCGTAACAGGTACAATTTAATTTACATTGCTACCCACTCGTAACCAATAATGTGGGTGCGATAAAGATGCATTTGCAGAGTGGAAGAGAGAGAAAAGAGCGATCATCGCATATGGTATCTCAACAAAAAGTTGCATACAAAACAAACATCTGCATACAAACAGACATGCAGGCGTGCATTACATACATATGTATATACATACAAATATATACAGATACATAACTCTTTTCAGGTCAGGGTTGACTTGTGACTGACTAAATGAATGAATGAATGACTGCATGAAACTGCATTTAGCTGCGATTGTCTCTCTTTTCCTCGCACGACTAACTAAAGCATTGACAACTCGTACTATATAGTCGCCCGATCGCCCGCTTGCCGACCCGTCCCGCCCGATATCTGCCCTCCCGATCCGCGATCCGCGATCCCCGATATACCATATGCGTTAAGCACATTGCATTGGAGGCTGAGGCTGAGGCTGCACCTCTGAACTGGTTTTTTTCCCCAGCTTTCGGCTTGACAAACGCAGCCATTGACAAACTGATCAAGCTCACACTCAGTTGTTTTTATATACATATATGTACCTATGTATATATTTAATGCGGACGTACATATATAGATCTTCTTCTTCTCTTTTTTTTTTGGCATATATGTGAAATTTTATCGAAGTTTCGATTTTTTGTCGTTTACAAGAAATTTCATCAGAGGCCAAAAAAACGACACAAAACCTTTGTCTCATTCGGAAATTGTGCAATTTACGCTGCTCATCTGCCGCAAGCAGAAAGTATCACCAAATAGCCCCCATTATTCAATTATGCTTAAAACCTATGGATTTGTGAAATTTCTCGGCCATTCAGTTTCGTTTTTTTTTAGGTTTTTTGTTTGTAGCTTTACCTGGAGAGATTTGCATAAAATTAAAATTTGTGTGTCAATTTTAATGGCTGCAAAATGTGGTCACCGTATTTCGCATTTTCGGGGAAATGGAAATTAGGGTTATTCGATAGTATTACTTTGTTAGATTCAAAAAATATTAAACAATTAATTACTAAATTTGATTTATATGCATTTTCTTTGTTTTACATTACAAATAATTTCTCGTATATTTTGCTTTAAAAAGAAGCATTTAAATCATTTAAAAACCCCTGTAAATTATTTCTAACTGAATTTTTCCTTTCAAATGTCTTTGGAATTTCTTAATTTATGCAAAACTCAATTAAAACTAAGGCAAAACCTTAAGGCGGAAATTAATTTGCATACAATCAATAAATAAATCATGTTTTTCCTACAAGGGCTTATTGCTTAAAGTCAAGCACTCAATGCCCATTTACTGCAAAATGTAAACTATTTTAGCCTGATTTAATTGGCAATTATGTTAGATAAATTCGCACACTTGAAAATGATTTACCATTGGAATACATCTCCATCTATCTATACCTATGGAATTACACCCCCAACTCACCTCATCATTTGTTTTTTTTTGCACATGTTTATTTTCGGTTAGAGCAAATAAAAACCGTTTCGCTGCCTCTCGCGTCTTTTGTGGTTTTTGGCCGGGCCGAAACGTGTTTTTTTTTCGTCGATCTTCTGCCAACAAAAACGCAAATATTTCACAAAAAAACAGTTAACTTTTTGTTGTTTTTGCTGTTGTTAACATCAAACGAGAATGAAAACGAGTTCTATATTAATTGTGGCCTGTGCTTTTGCTGCTTTGATTACAAATGTTATAAAAACGTGTTTAAAACAATAAAGAAAAAATCGAGAAAAAAAAAGAATTAAAAATACACAAAAATATATCAAACGAAACAAGTTTCTCCGTTTCGGCTGCATAAAAGTTGATAATAATAATTTTTTGCGAAAATTATAAGAAATTCGCAGCCAAACCGATTTACAAGTTATTGACACTTATACGATTGCAGAAACAGTCAGAAATTAACGAAAAAGCTGAGACGAAAATTGCAAATATTTTTGTCAATTTATTTGTTTTGTCTGCGTTTCTGTTGATCCGATTTATTTATGGAAAAAGAAAGCTATTAAAAATAAATCGTATAAATTAGAAATATTTTAAGTATTTATGTTAGTGTTATTTATATTTGCAATGTAAGTATAATATTTGAATATATATTTTTGGAATTTTTATTATCAATTTTCAATATTTATAACTGTGATTATTTGCATGTAAATGTGTAAGTACTTGTTTAATGGGTTGTATCTATTTTTAAAAATCATTCTTATTGTTTATTATTTCGTTAGGTGTTTTTTTCTACTCCTCTTTGACTACTTCCATTGATCTTATCATTGCCTATCCATATCAAAAGGTAATTCAATTAGAAATAGTTGCAGCCCATGTAGAAATAATGCATTTTCATGCCAGAAGAACAAAGGGGGATAGATATATGGTAGAGGGGAGGAGGAGAGGGAGACAGGGCCAAAGACAAAGAAAATACACGCACCATCATCATCATCATTGCGCTGATCATTGCTCATGATCAAGAATATATATATATATATCTTTCCACTGCCTTTCGTTCTTTCTTCGTTCTTTTGTTCTTCTTCTACATCGCTCCTCCTTATTCATCTTGTTCTTCTTCAACTGCATACCAAAAAGAGGCAAAAGAAAAAAAAGAAAAACATCCAGCGAAGGCGAACAAAAAAACTTGCTTGCTTTTTTTTCAAATGTATATTCTACGTTCTTCTGGCTCTCTTCTTCTTCTGCTGGTGCTTCTTCTTCTCGGTTGGCAGCACTTGAGACCTGTTTTTTCAGTCTCTCTCTGTCTTTCTCTCTCTCCCGTTTCCTTTGTGCTGTGTGTTCTTGTTTGTTGATTCACTGCACAAATAAATCTCGGCTTTGAATGTTATCGAGGTGTGCAGGATTCTCCGGTTGCCCTTTTTTCGCTTTTCTCTCTCTTCTTTCCGATTGTCAAATATCGTTTTTGGTTGCGAGATTAAAAAAACCCTCGGCACAGGTAGATCCACAAACACACACGCATACATAGTTGCATTGTTTTATCAGTCTTTCGGCAGGTAAAACTAATGCCAAAAAATATACAAGGGAAGAGGAAAGAGAAGAAAATAAACGAGGCAAAAAATAACGCATTTTTACTGCCTATTGGAGAAATCAAGTTCGCTGCCTCAGTCTTTCGATTACAAATAACTTAGGCAGCAAACTTGGGGTGGAAAAATACAAATAAAATAAGCGAAGAAATCGATTTTCTTAAATTTCTTCTTAAGTATGGAAATAACAGACTTATAAGATTAATATTGGTCTTTAAATTTTTGCCAATAGGGAATATTATTATTTGTATCCTCACTGTTTTCTCATTGACCCTAGAATCTTCCAAGTGGCTATATAAGTTGTTTAATAAATTGTCTTCCTAATATGAAATTATGTTCTTTATTTGTCTTTTAATAAAAATGTATTTTTATTATACATTCATGAACTCTGAAATATTATTTGCTTTTACATGGTTTTTTTTAGAACGCTTCGACAGCATTTAAAGTTTTCGATCTCCAATGAGAATGGTTACCAATCTGACGCTTGATTAATCAATGCAGAAAGGTATCTATAATCCATTTACATATATTCAATCAAGTGGAGATGCCCATCTTAACTTCCAATTAGTTGAAGATCTGAGAGTGAAACGACTGGGGGAGCAGGCGCTTAATTGAATAAACAATAGAATTGATTTGATTTCCAAAGAAAATCTCAGCGGCGCAGCACTCGCACTGGCACTATGAAGTAATGGGTTTTGGGTTTGTTTTCTTTCTCTTTTTGCATTTACCATTTACCTCATTTACCACTTGACTTTTGCTTTTGACTCGTCGTCGTCTGTATTTTTATTCGGTTTTTTTTCTGAGACACGGTGAGTGTTGTTTGTGAGGGTTCGCTGAACTTGTCTCTGGAGAAGGGTCGCGAGGTCTTTAAGGGAACCTTTCGCTAACTTCCGCTCGAGGATTGCAACATCTGCGTGTAAGCTGTGTGTTTGCAATTGAACTTGCAGTTCTAACAGCTGCAGAATTTGCATGGATCGCTCTCCTTTTCTTCCTTTTTATTTTTTGGAAATTTCTTTATCATTCGATCGGTCGATCAATGAATTTCCTTTCGGTTATTTATTGACTTTTACTAGCGGGGCCAAAGGAGAAATTCGCGGCATAAAGAGATCGCTGGTTGGAGATAGAGAAAAATGTAACAGGAAGTTATGCTCATAACTTCCAGCTGTGGAGGGCTTCAAAGAAACTAGGAGGAATTCATGCCCATATATGCATGAAGTTCAGTTTTCAGTTTGGTTTTCTCGGGCATCTTTGCCTCGTTTTTTTCCTTAACTTTTTTTTCCTTCAGCAATGTTCATCCTCCAAGGCCCTTTAGCATTTCACAAGCTCTGTTCTTTTGCCTGGCTTTTTTCTGCTGGCTCTTCTGGTGGGTTTCTTCTCCCCAGTCTTCATTTCGACTGGTTCTACAAGTTTTATTATGGCCCGTTGCCTTGACTTTGCTTAGGCCAAATGGCAGACGACGTGCCTACAATGCACCCCACCCAACGTCCTCATCCTCCTTTTCCTTTTTCTTTTCCACCTCCTCAACTGAACTTGGCTCCCAAGATCATGATGATCATCTTAGTCATTGTGTGTAGTTGGAACTTTAGCGCAAGTCTAGGCTGCAAAACCAAACAAAAAGCAAAAAAAAAAAGAGTTCTTTTTCTGCTCCACACTCTTTTCGCTGCTTTGGGGTTTGGCTTCGGCTCTTCATCTTCTGGCAAAACTTGTACTTTTGCCTGGTCGAGAGGAGATTTTTTTCTTAGCTGTCTTTTAGTACTTTGTACTTTCCTAGTTATATAATTCTTTTTTCTTTCGTTCTTGCTTCGGTTCAGTGTATGAGTGTGCGCTCAAGTGTGTGAAGTTCTTGGCCATGGGCACAGCCCACTAAAGGCAAGAAAAACACGAACCGTAAGCGGTAATTGAACAAAAAGTGAACAGGCAGTGTGACCAGAGGGCTTTTCAAAATCAGAGCTGCATGAGAACAGGAAAAGGGTGAGGGGCGAACACACAAAATTAATTAAGAACAGTGGTTTGGTTTATAACGCAAATCTCAAGAAATCTTGGGATCTATTAAATCACACATTATCTAAGCCCGCCAAGAACTGCAATAATTATTTAATGAAAATATCTATTAATGAAGTCTCACTTCCCCTTAGCAGTTTAAATTTAACCACCTTTGCAATTTTCCTTCGAGTACATAAGGTTGTGAAACGATTTCCCTTCAAATAGCTTCCATTACAATATCCGCAGAAATCATAAAAAATTATACAGCGGAAGTGTTCATAATACATTTTTAAGTGGATAGGCGATAGAGAAGACAAAGGTAACTTGGGCGGCGATAAAACGGGAGGAACCGAGAACGCAACGTGTTATTTAATTTAATAAATGTATATAGCACTCTACGCTCTCCGTGGAAATAATATATATATAAGCTATAACCATGAAATATAATGCCCGTGTAAGGGGCAAAATTATGAGGCTGCGTGTGAGAGACGATTCTGTTGAAGTGAAGCCGCGCTATGGTTGAAAATAAATATAGATATAATTAAGGCCAGACAAAGGGCAGTTAAAAAAGCTTAGAAACAAAAGACTTGGGCAAAAAACGCTGAAAGAACGAAGAACAAAATTCACTTTCGAATAAAATCGAAACGAACTTAATTAATAAAACCCGCCCGAGAATCGAAGAAAGTTCTCCTCGCCTAATCATTTATGAAAATGTAAAACCTTTAACCTAGGACCAGCGCCTAAATCGAAAAACGAAATGACTTAATAAGCATGCTGGGCGATTATATAACAAAAAGTAGAAACAGACAACCAGAACAAACAGAAACAGAAAAATAAAAAGAAAACTGAAAACAGAATACAGAACCAGAGACTGGGGAACATTGGTTGGGCTTTTGGCCAAAAAATAAATGAAACGAAATAAAAACGCTTACGAAATTCAATGAAAGTGATTGATGTCGAAGTAAACCCATAGCTCCGCTTAGGAGAATGGAAGATAGACAGTTCAGATACAGACACAAAGATACACTGGGGACGAGTTCGTCATGGTGTGGGCGAAAAAAAATAACAAAAAGCTGCCCAAAAGTGAAGCTTGAAATCTGAAAAGATTTCTAGGCAATAGATATGCTTGCCAATATGCCAACGGCAAAAAAGAACTGACTGACAGATTTGTAGCAATTATTTATCTAAGTAAATAAAAATTCTTTACTTTGTTCTTTGCTTTTTTTTTGCTAGGAGAATTCTAAACGATTCAGGGAATATATGCGTTGTTTAAAGAACATAAATGTCGTTGTTGGCAAAACAGTTAAAAAAATGAATAGAACGAGAATTTAAATGTTTATTCAAGTATTGCAAATTTAAATATATATTGAATCGGATATTTTCTAGATTTATTAGGATTAAATAGTGAGAAGAACAAGTGCCAGCAAGAGGTAAATATTAACTATAAACCTAAAGAACTTAAGTTTTGGTCTCGAAAGCTTGACAGGAATTTGACGAGCGAGTTCTATCGATTGGGCTGAGGAAAGTCTAGGATTTTTCTAATTTCGTTTTTATTTTCAGAGAATCTTAACTTACCATTTTGAACTTGGCCAGTGGCGCGCTCGACTTCCAATTCCGCAGGATTTTGTGTTTGATTAAGGTTTGCATTCTGATGGAGATGATCGAGACTGTGACGCGATTGTCCGAAATAGTGGCGACGGTGGTGGAATCTCTTGCGGGTCAGGCTCAGCGGCTGTTGATCCGCATCGGGCACCTGTCCGAGCACCTGTTGCCCCTGACCTTGCGGTTCCGGTGGTGGTTGGGCGGTGGGCGTGGGCGAGTTGGCGCTGCCACTCCCACTCGGACTGAGGGGCGGCACCAGGCGCTCATCGTCCTGGTTTTTGTGCTGCAGCAAGTTCTGCGATTCCAGCAAACGCTGTTGCTGCTGATGCAGGCGATTTTTGATCAGGAAAATCTTCGGCATGATAGATTATCGGATGATTTGCGATTAACGAATGAAACGCGACGGCGACGGCGACACGCGACGATTCCAAGGAGGCGGCGTACTTTTATTTTTGTTGCAATGGGTGGACGAGGGACAGTCACAGTGGGTCCGAAATAAACAAAACACTAATCCAATTGTGTGTGTATGTTTGTTCGCCGCTCGTCCACTGCGTTGAAAAAAAAAAATTGTTTAATTTCAGTTTTGATTTTGTCATGAGCCGAGCTCAAGTCAACTTTTGTTTGGCCCTCTTCATGTCTTTTGCAAGTTTTTCGGTTCTTGATAGTTAAAATAGTCAATTGGAAATTTTGTATTTTATTTGGTAATTTCTGTTTATAATTTTCTGTTTTCGACAGGGGTTTATAATTGTTTTCCTTGAAACACTTGGAAAAAATGTACTTGACGAAATTGCCTTTCAGCAGGGTTTCTTGAGTTTTAAAAATTCTTTTTGAGAAAACTTTGTTTTTTTTTTAAATTTGTCAAAAAATTCGTGTTGAGAAAATTTATGTTTTTCCCCAGTTATTTTATATTCTCAAACACTTTTTGGGTTCTTCGTTGTTTTTTCTGCACACTTGTAAAAAATATTACTTGAAAAAAATTTGTTTATTTTTGTTTTGATGTATTTCAATATTTTATATTTTGTATGATGCACAACACAGTGTTTTCGTTTTAAAATATTGTATATTGTGTGTTTTATAGTTTGCTTTGGTTTTTGGTCTTCGCCCAGGTGAGTTGAAGCGAAAACACGTGCATTCACAACGCCGGCTCGCCACTTACTGTATTCGAGGTAGTCAGTTAGGCCAAACCAAAGTCAACCGATCGATCTCGCCGCTACAACAAACTCAGTTAGACGGCGAATTTAAAACACCGTAAGTCGGGAGAGCAAAAGAGAGAGAGCGTGAGCGAGAGCGAAACTTCGCTTTCGTATGTGTCAGAAAATAACGATATATTCGCCGCTGCTCAGGTGAGAAAAAACGGCGAAACGGCGCAGCGAGCGCACCTGTGTGAGAGAGAGTGAGAGTGTTTTGTGTGCGTTGATGTTGCCTTTGCCTTTGCCTCATTTCGCTCACATAACGTTTCTCATGCAGTTTCTCGCGTTCTCTCTCTCCTTCTCAGTCCCTCTCTTTCGCGCCTCAGAGTCAAGGTAGTGATCATAATGATGGTCACGATGATCATGATTAAGATTCTTCGCCTTGGCCATTTGCCGGTTGAAATGGTTTTTACTCGATCCGGAGAGCTGTACTTGTTGTACTTAGAGCTTGGGTTGATCGGAAAACAAATTCAAGATTTGGAAAAATTATTGTTAGTTCTTTTTGTGAATTTTTCAGAAAAGCAATATTAAGAGTTACATTTGAATATATTTTTTCATAACTTAAAAAAAAACATAAATTTTCAAGCGAATGTTATTTTTTCCATTATCTTTCTGAACTATTATTCGCTTAAATAAATTGTTAAATACAAATACGGTTCCGAATTTAAATTTATAATTATCAAAGGCAAATATTAATATTCAAATGTAAAAATATTCAATATATTAATATAAAAAATTAAAACATTCATTTTGGGCTATTTGGTTTTAAAATTATTTTTTTTTATGTTTTAAATATGTTCGCTTAGAGGAGTAAGTTAGAAACAACTGGCAGTTATATTCAAATATTTTGGCAAGTTCGTGTCCTAAGTCTTTTGATTTTCGCTTTGAAATTGTAAGGAACGAAATTATTAAAAATCTTTTTAGATTTTTAGGTGTTTGAAAACGATAATGATTCCCTTCAAAAATTTCATCATTAGTATCCCGTGTGAGTGTATATTGAAGAAAAGAGAACCGCGGTGAATACAATAAGAAGAAATAACGAGCCGAATAAGAAGAAGCAACAGCGGCAAGTAAAATGGAAAAAAAGTACCCATATAAGCGAAATTAAACGGCAAAATAGTTGGCAACGCAGGCATTTCTCGCTCTCAGGTGTGCGTCTTGCTCTCCCGGTGTCTCTTTCACCTGCCCCCTCTCTTTTCTGATCACTGCAAATGAATGTGTGTGTGAGAGAACGCCGAAGATCGCTTAGAATGCGCTTAGAATGGCAAATAAGATTCAGAGCGAAAGAGAGAGATAGAGAGACGTCGAGAGAGGCAGGCCGAAACTCCATCTCTTTTTAGCCCGCACAGGTGCGCTGCCAACGGATAACTAACGTTATTTCACACACAAACACATCCAGAGCAAGTGATGTAAGCGACGGCGAATTCAGAGCGGCGCACACCTGTGTGACACACACACTCGAACACACTAACGCACGCATATTCTCTTTTGCGGCGACGTAACAAATTTACAGCTAACTTTGAGCTGGTGTGCGGCGAAAAGGTGAGAGAGAAAGAGAGCAAAGTGCCGAAGGTAAAAACGAAGACGACCTCATAGCCGAAACTGAAAACGAAGCCTCTTTCGCAGGTGAGAGAGGTACGCACGAAGAAAATATTGGAGAAAAATCACATTTTCAGATGAATTCAATTTAATAATAGTAAGATTAAATATTATAAATTAAAATTTTTATTTTAAAATCCGTGAGAGATATCATTTGAATTGATACTATAAATTATTTTATAATGTTAGTTTATAATGTTTCAATGTTCTAGGGAGAATAACTAAATGTTTCATATACTTTTCCCACTCTGTATCGATGTGTATCGTGAGAGAATTTGAGAAAGAGCGCATTGGAGAATCACAGGCCGAAGAGGCAGGCTCTGAAAACCTGTTGGTAACTTTGGCTTTGACTGTGACTTTGCCGTTGAGGCAGCGGCAATGTTAATGTCGTGATGTTGGCGTTATCAGAGGTTTTCCTGTGGTTCTTCTTCTTCGCGATCGGTGGAGCATTCAAAAGAACATCTCCCTGCGTCGTTGTTTTTGTTGTCGTTTTTTGCTGGTGCTGCATTGTTCCTGCGCCAACTTCACTCTCACTCAAAAAGCCGCTCGCTGGCCAAATTGCAAGTGTTCTGGCCCAGAACCGAAATATACGCAGATTTTGGCCCCTTAAATAAAATAGTATATTCTTTTTAACAATAGTTTGTATTTAAAAGATATCGAATACGTAGCAAATAGCAAATACATTTTAAATCTACATTTGTTTGAATTATTTCTTTATGTTCTTAGCATTGGAAAAGGTTTGAATAAAATACATTGATTTTAAAGAAAATAAGTTTTTTTAAATAAGCATAACTTTACCATTAGATTTATTTATTTGTATAAAATAGGTAAAACTGCATTTTAACAAGGGATTTTATTTTTTTTTATTTATTTAATCGAAACCCTACCCTTTAATCCCAAGTACAGATAGTGGATAAAGATCTCTAACCAAAAGCGAATCTCAAGTTCTTGATTGCGAACCCAATGAGAAGCGAGCTGGTTATTGTTGTTGGCCCAGACCTAGGCCACCGAAGGTATAGACCAAGACCAACACTGCTCGTCGGATCCATATATATCTTGCCTATATGTATAGATGTATGTGTTGAATTGCACATGGCAAGTGTGTGAGTGCTGTGTTCACTGGGCTGTTAATGCCTTGACTTTGGCTTTGGTTCTTGGTTAGTTAGTTGGGAGGGGTTTGTTAAGGGGGTGCGTTGGGGGAGGGTCGTCGGATGGGCGTAGAAGAGGGCCCACAGAGCCAGCAGAATTTTCTCGTTTTTACTGTCTGCATCTTCTGCCCCCTATCCCGACTCCACCTCTTTGCCCACCAACACCCATTTCGCTGGGTAATTGCTGTGTTTAAGAATGTGTTCCTTTGGGCCTCAATGCGCTTACTTCGCTCGATCTCACTCACTCTTTCTTGGCTTTTTGTTCTTGCTTTTGAAGACTGGGAAAAATTACTACCTAGACTGCATAGTTCTAGTGAAGAAATATTTATAGTAATCGCATAACTTGACATTACTTGCTTTTTATTTTAATTTTCATGTTACACGTTATCTAAAATATTGTGCCTCATTTTTGATTACACCTATTTCGGTATATCACAATATTTTTCAAAAGATCAATTTAATATGGTGTAGAAATTCAATATTATAATATTAATTTGGAACATCTTTTGTCCCAAAAATATGTCAATTTAAACGAAAATATTTCTTTTGATTTATCAAAATTGTATATTATTTATAAACATTTTTATTGTTTAGTAATAAGTTTGGACAAATAATTTAAATTTGAATTGAGATTTAAATAATTAAACTAGAAAATATACTTCGATAAAAAATTAAGTTTAAATACCGTTTAAAAATATTTTTGTTTGCCGTGTTCCTATAATGCTTTTGTTGTACTTTTTTGTTTTTATCTTTATTTGCTCAATTGTCGTCATCGACGGCGACTCGCTAAAATAATGCTTCAAGTGAAGTAAGAAGCAGATACCCAGCCAGCCCATTGTGGTGGTAGAAGAGGAAGAGAAAAGGCAACAGCAGCAACAGCAGCAGCAGCAGAAGAACATAATCATTACGATGATCATGGTGATGATGAGCATGGGCAGAGCGGCTGGGAATACCTGTTTTACCTGTTTGTATACCTACTAACGTACTAACACTGTTATAGCGGATTCAACGCGCACCGCACACGCCTGACAACAACAACAACACCAACAACAACGATGACAACAATAACAACAGCAATTGAAGACGCGACCAAAGCGGAGGAAGCACATGAAAAAGAGGAAGAAGCCTCTAGAAAAGAAGAAGAAGTTCTTGCAGTACCAATCCCAACGCCCAAAACCCCACACATATGGATACATGGTCCGATAGCCTGTCAGTTCTTCGTAGATTGCTCGATTTTTTAATATCCACTAAATACCATTATTGAAATCTATTCCAAAAAAAAGTCGGTTGGTTAAGTGCTTCGCATTACGGATTTTGCTTGGAAAATATTTTTAGAAATGATATTAGCTGAAGTTAATTTAATGTTGAAATTGCCATAAAAGTCTATTCAAGTCTCTTATAAATACCTTAAATTTGTACCCCTAACCCATTTGTATGCTAAATAATTTAAGGTATCTAATAAATTACAAAATAAGTTATAGATTCAAAAACTTAATCAATTGTAATCCGCTTCAATGTGCTTAATTAAGGTAAATTTCTTAACATTTTTATGGGATAGGGCTTGATGCACATTGGTTTTAAGCTTTTAACTGAAGGGTAATACCTATTCTATATG
The DNA here is from genome assembly GCA_037075205.1 of Drosophila prostipennis. Classification (NCBI taxonomy): domain Eukaryota; kingdom Metazoa; phylum Arthropoda; class Insecta; order Diptera; family Drosophilidae; genus Drosophila; species Drosophila prostipennis. The sequence continues at coordinate 186,090 of JBAMCJ010001546.1, forward strand.
CCCATTTAAACGGTTTTTCTTCGATCTTACCGAGCGCAGAAACCGAAGGCGAATCCGAGTTATTCTACCCCTCGTTTCTTTTAAATCTTCCACATCTTCTCTCATCACTCTTTGCTCTGGAGGTTCTTTGGGTTCTTTTGCATCATAATGACGATGATAATGATGATCTTGGGCCTGGACTTTGGTTACATCTTTTGCAGACTCCACTTGGTCCCTGCCACGCCCCTCTGGCTCCATCCGCCGTCTTGCGCCCCCTTTTAACCCGTTGTGTTTGTTTGCTGTTGTGTGTTCCTTTTGTGCCGTTTTATTAACGCTTCACTTTTTTCCAATGCCTGTTTTGTCCACGTTCCTTTCTGATGCCAGGAATTTTGCTCTTCTTGGCCTAACCGATGTCTATTTCTGGCCAAGAAGAACGAAAAGACGCAGGCGAGATGGTAAGAAGGAGAAGAACTTGTGTTGGGGGTCACTGGGAGACGGCTAATTTATGTTGAAAATGCAAAAAATTGAAAATATGCAACGGCGATCGATGCGAAGAGAAGGAAAAGTAAAAAGAGGTAAAGAAAACGGAGCATATAGAGGGAGGAGAAATAAACAAGAAAAAGCTGAGAATATGGTGTTTGCAAGGAGAAGAATTAGGCGCCCTGCGAAACAAGTAAATAAATGTAACGAAATAAGGGAAAAATACATGGGCTTCAGATGGATTTAAGGACTATCCCTTCCATTGTTTTAGTTATTTAGTTATTTACTTATTCTGTCAACCAAAAATATAAGAAAATAAAAAAAAATCAAGAAACATAATACACATTAGAAAGAAATCAATAATTTGTACAATTAATTACCTAATTGGTAAGTAATATTGTTAAAAAAAATGTTCGTATAAGCAGCCCGATTCCCAAGTTAAACTTGATAACGGATTTGCCTGCCCACTTTTTATGGTTCAAGTTGAAGCCACCACGTAAAAATTAACTTTAGCTTACAAATTATCATTGTCATCAGCGGGGCTGTCGACACCCTTCTGTTTCTGCGGCTGCCTTTTCGTTTATGGTAGGTGATATATATAAAAATAAATGTATAACCATGTGCACATGAACAGAAACAAAAAAAAAACTTAATTAAAATTGTATGCAAGGTCGAAATTAGTTGCCAACGTGGCCCTCACGTCAGCGGCTCGAAAAAAAACCTACTGATTACTTTATTCATAATTCATTTAGGAGAGCGCACGCATTCGCGCAGGGTGCCCCACCCCCAGAAATATTCGCCCCCAATGAAGCGTCATGCGCACGTTTTTTGACTAATTTTCAAAAACGCAAACAAAAAAACAACAGAATAAAAAACTGAGCATCAAGAAAACCTGATTGCAATAATAATGAGATTGTTTTCAGAATGAGATATATTTATGTGCGTACACGATGTCTAGAAAATTAACAAATATGTATACTCTTAAGTGTATATTGATTTTTATCATGAATCTGTATTTTATATGCTTTATTTGGAAACGATTTTTTTGCTGAAGTAAATGAAAGTCTGAGTTTTTGTGGCTACATAATTAATATCATTTTATTTGTGGCGTTCTTTTCCACTTAAAGATTCGATTTATTTCGGTTTCAAAAAAATGCCCATGATTAAATAAGGTTATTTAAATTTTAGTTGTTTTATTGTTTTTTTTTTATTCCACTGACTAAAAGTGATTAAACCAGAATAATCAAAAACAAAAGACTTAGGATACGAACTTCGAAGGCTTCCTATGACATTAAACATAGAGAAAATCAATTTAAGAATTTTACCTTTAGTAATAAACAAAAGACTTAGGACACAAACGTTGAAATTTAGAAAACAAGAGAGAACGCTATAGTCGACTACACCGACTATCACATATCCGTTACTCATCTAAATGAAGTGCGAGGGAGATGGATATATGCATGCAGCAAAGCGCCTGCTTGCACAGCTTGAATTCCATTATTCGATCATAACTTTTTAATGATTGGTCCGATTTGCAAAATGTCTGCTATATTTCGATAGGTATTAATAAACACAACAAAATTGCCTTTATGTTGTTTCGAAATCTTTAATGATGTGGGCGCCAGGCAACTTTTAAAATTGTATATGGCGATTGTGGGCGTTAGAGGGGGCATGGTTAATCCCAACATTCTAGCTTTTATAGTTTCCGAGATCTCAGAGTTCATACAGACAGACTGACAAATGGATATAGATCCTGACCAAGAATATAAATACTTTATTGGGTCGAAAACGCTTCTACCTACAAAACAATATACCCTTTTACTTCACGACTAACGGGTATAAAAATGTAAGACAAATTTAAATTGTAATATGCAAATATTTCAATTAAAGTATAAGAAAATATCTTCATCTTATCTCTTAATTTTGCCACTTGTTTCTTTGGAAAGGATTTGCATTTCTTCTCGGTGGTCGCCCACAAAACAAAAACCGTCCAGACAATAGATGTCCTGTCAACAGATTTTCGCATTTTTCGCAGGTTACGCATAGATGGGCGTACTTCAGGCTGCGGGGGGCGTGGCATTGGAAAACCTTGCGGCTCAGCTGGGATTAGTAGTTTTGTGCTTTGTTTGTGGTGCTCTCAGCGGGGGAATCCTCAGCGTTATACAATAATGCTCATGATGATGATGATAAAGACAAAAACGAGAAAAAAATGCAACAAGTGCAAGTGACAACAACAAAAGTAACGACTGCAATTGTCGGCTTTTTTTTAACTCTGCCCAAAACCAAAAATCTGAGAAAAAAATAAAGAGACCCAGACACAAAAACGAGAAATAACAAAAGCAGCGGCAGCAAAAACAAAAACAATAATGGTAACAAGTGCTCGCAAATTGTTGCCTGCACAACACAACAACACATGCAGTAACAACAACAACAACAATGGATTAACCATTAAACTTAAAATTCAAATTCAAGTTCATGATGAATGTATCACGTGCAAAGAGCCGAAGCCGAAGTTTTGTTGGCTGGAGTCTGGCTTTTTTTTGGTTTTCGGTCTTTTGACTCCCTCGTTTGGCTGTCAGTTCGTTTTTTTTTCTTCTTCGATGTCTGTACTTTTTGTTGGCGCTTTTTTTTTGTGTTTCGCAGTCGAACACGACAAGTACAACAACAGCAAACAGCAGCAGCAGCGAGAACAAGCTGGCTGTCTGCTCGGTACCTTGTGGTAATAAGTGGCTTGATTTTTTTTTGGTTTTCGGTCATAACCAAAGTGTTCGGTACATTGCTTCGGCATTTTGGTTTTCACAAAAACCTAAGACATAAATGTAGTTTCATATTTTTTAACTACCTAACTAAGCTTAATTCATAAAAAAATCATTTAAAAATAATTATGCAAATTTTAAACTGTTCAAAATATCATATTTGTTAACCGTGATCTAATCATAATACTAAGAAGAACTAATCGATTTGCATTAATGCTATTAATGTAATTACACATGTTGAAAAATTGTAAACGGAAATCAATAGTTGTGTACCTACGGTTTATCGAGATTTTATTAAATACCTTATAAAGAAATTAAAATTCCATCCTATTTATGCATTTATCTTTATTAGCGCACAATTTTTAAAATTTTGTATATTTATTTATTTAGAGAATAAACAAAATAAATAAATTTATTTAATATTATTATTTATTTTTTTATTTATTATTTTTATTAATATTTATTATTATTTGTTTTAATTTATTATTGTTTATTATTATTTATTATTATACCCTTGCAGAGGGTATTATGATTTCAGTCAGAAGTTTGCAACGCAGTGAAGGAGACGTTTCCGACCCCATAAAGTATATATATTCTTGATCAGCATCACTAGACGAGTCGATCTAGCCATGTCCGTCTGTCCGTCCGTCTGTCCGTCCGTCTGTCCGTCCGTCTGTCCGTCTGTCCGTCTGTCCGTCTGTCCGTCTGTTTCTACGCAAACTAGTCTCTCAGTTTTAAAGCTATCGGGCTAAAACTTTCCCAAAAGTCTTATATCTATTGCAGGTAGTATATAAGTCGGAACGAGCCGGATCGGACAACTATATCATATAGCTCCCATAGGAATAATCGGGGGAAAAAATGTAAAAAAAATTTATCTTGGGTGTTTTTGAACCTAGAACCTCCTACTTTTGGAAATGGCATTTTTGATCTAATTCTGAATTTCGAATAAAATTTTTTTAAAATCGGACGACTATATCATATAGCTGCCATAGGAACGCTCGGAAAATTAGTGATTAATAGGAATTATCTGCAAGGGTATATAAGCTTCGGCTGGCCGAAGCTAGCTTCCTTTCTTGTTTTTTATTATTATTTATTATTATTTATTATTATTTATTATTATTTATTATTATTTATTATTATTTATTATTATTTATTATTATTTATTATTATTTATTATTATTTATTATTATTTATTATTATTTATTATTATTTATTATTATTTATTATTATTTATTATTATTTATTATTATTTATTATTATTTATTATTATTTATTATTATTTATTAGCATTTATTATTATATATTATTATTTGTTATTATTTATTATTATTTATTATTAGTTATTATTATTTATTATTATTTATTGTTATTTATTATTATTTATTAATATTTATTATTAATTATTATTATTAATTATTATTTATTATTTTTTATTATTATTTATTTACTGAAAACAATTTCTTTCGAATGATTATTTTAGAGGGATTTTTAGTTAGGACATTGGACAGGTTGCTATGGCTGAACTTCGGTGCACCTTTTGATTTTTCCGGCTTTTGTGGAGTCGGATGGGGCGGGTTTTTGGGTGTCTGCACGTACTCACACCGATACGCACGCACACAGACAGCGTGGCTTAGACTTAGACGCAGACACCAGTGCAAAAACACGTACAACAAGAAGCAACTTGACTTGCCAACGTTGTTTATTTTTACCTTTATAATATTTTTTTATCTATTTTTTTGTTAGCTTTTTTTTTTGGCTATTTACCGCGGTTGAACATTTTTTGCGCTTAGTTGTTGTTGTCATTACCGTAGCTTGTCTGTTTTTCTTTTCCTTTTTCTTTGGAACATTGTCTGATGATGGAGTTGTTGTTCCTCGCCGCTTTACATCATACTTCTACAGACATTTCCCACTCTCTTTCTTAACCTTTTATTTCTTTCTTATGTAATTTTCGTCGACTGTTGTTCATTGGCAGCAATTATGCAATGATCAGGTAGCACTTCCAGAATATTTACCATGGGGCACCACCCTTTTTTTCTTTTTTTTTTTTGTGTGGCCCTCAAGGTGATCCGAAATTAAGTTTGACTTTGAGAGCATTACAAGCGCAAGATTCGGTTCCTTTTGTTGATACCTATCGAAATCCATGTGAAACGATAGCAATTTGGATAATTGAATTTGGCCGCTGAACATGAGCTCTGGCTTCCATTATCTTGTTGTGTTTGATTTGGCTTAGCTTAATTGTGCCATGCGACCGTTAATTTGACTAATCGCAAATTTCCTGCCTGCTTCCTGTTGCTTTGTGGTAAATGGGTAGCAGAATTGTAAGAGGTTTCGACATGAAGTTATTCATTTACACAGTTTTTGGCTTTTACCTTGAAAATATGAAAAACGCTGAGGAAATAAGATTATTTAAAATGTCGATTAAAAATGCCATTCTAATAAAAAACACTTTATAAAAATTTGTATATAGTTAAATACAACATTGTTAAAAATCAAACAAAAATTTTAAAATGCATAAATATAATGGGAAAAACTAACGTTCTTAACAATTTGAAGAACAATGTTGTATTAAAAGAAATGTTAGATTACTAATTAAATACCAAACAATAGTTGTGTGTTGTGTTGTGAGCGGGATTTAAACTTCGCCTCCCGAGCACAAAATAATTTCGTTTGCGGCAGAATGGTTTTTCTAAGTTTAAGCAAGCACAAATTAAAAGATAATCATTTACATTTTACAAATGAAAATAAACATTTTAAGCGCTTACTCAAAAGAAAAACATTTTAAAACTGAAAACAAAACATTTTGGGTGTACAAATAGGGTCGAAACATTTTAAAAAGTAAAACGCTCCATACAAATTTAAAATGCGATTTTTCTCTGTGTAGGTTTTAATGTATAATAATATCTGATAAATCATGATATTGTTTATTTTTTTTAATAGTAAATGTAAAAATATAAGATTCTTAAGAGCATAACGCCCATTTAAAAAATCGCATTTAAACTTAAAAAATCCGATTTTAATTCTTTTGCTTACTTTCTTTTATTTTCAGAAGTTTTACCTAAATTTTACATTGGTTTACATTGATTAAAATTTGTTTCTTGTTTTTTTTTTTATAAATTATAAAGGCAAATTCCTGGTAGGTAATTATTTATGCAGCTTTATATGGAATAAGGAAATGGAAGTGCAGCTCCCTATTCGAATTTTTTGGGACATTATGAAGAGCAGAGTTTAGCTAAGCCCATCTCAGAAACTCCAACTTCCCAACTGCGAGAGCAACCCGTCTCATCCACTATTATGACACGCCCTAACACCTTGAGTCAACATCGATGTCATGCGACATTTAATAGGGCTAATACGCCATAATCATGCTGTTGTAATAAGAGAGACGTCAACACGCCGCACCGCAGGGAACTTGATTGATAAAAAGGCAAACCAAAACCAGAAACCAAAAACCGAAAACCAATGCCCCAAAGAAATGGGGATAGGTAAACTGATCTACGATATAGGTATACCATGCGCGGATCCACGGGGGGTGATATGGGTGATATATCACCCCCCACTCGGGTGAAAAAGGAAACGAGTTTTGGTATTCAAAAAGTATGCAACAAAAAGTTTCTTCTGATATCACCCCCCACAACAAAATCCTAGATCCGCCACTGAGGTATACGTATATAAGTTGGCACAGTGACTATTGGAATACCAAGAAAAGTCAACTGCAGTTTAGCATATCAATGCCGGCTATCGATGATAAATGCGTTCGTCTTTAGCATTGCATTGAAATCAGCTCTCGGGCTCTTGGCTTAAAAAACCTTTTGGCCACTAAGCTCACGCAATACAAACAAACAAACGAATCGGTCTGAAAGCCAAATGAATGTTAATGCTAATTTACTGGACAAGCTCCACTCACTCGTTGAGTGAAAGAAGGGTTCAACAAAATCAATGAATGGGCTGCTGGCCAAAAGGAATAAATAGAAATGTCCAAACGCCCCTTTTTTTTTTGGTGGGAGGTGGACAATCAAATGTGGATGGGTTTTAATTCTGGTTTGTCAAAGCTGGACGTTCTTCTGTTGGGAATGGTCGAACAAGTGAGGAGCTACATTTTAGTACTATGTTTTATTTTAACATTTTAAATTATATTTATTTAATATGTTTAAAGTCGAATGTTATTAAACTTAGTTTAATTTCCATTAAAAATCTTCAAAGGAGTGGAAATAACTAAATACTAAAGAAAATCCATCTGTAAAAATTCGAAAAAGCTCATCAAAATTCGGAGAAAATTGTAGGGTGCCCGAAAAAGTACCGTTCCCAAGTCGAAGCAGAAGCCGTCATCGTTGATACATAAACTACCAAATATCGCATCTAAAATGTATAAATGCACTCACAAAACAAATACCGCCTTGATGATAATAAAAGCAATGATGATGATGTCGCTAAGAATGTATGTCTGACTGTCCGACTGCCTGCCATCCCATAAATTTATGCTAAAATTTAAATTTTCTTTCATGTAGTTGACCGACCGACCGAACGACCGGTGAGGAGAGAAAGGTCACCACGAATGGTGTCGCGGTGACAAAATGCCACATAAATATTACACGAAGCCCCACTCTGATAAGCGAATGTCACTCTTATTAAAAATAAAAGAAGGCAAACGCCCAACAAAGGCGAACCGATTCCGATACCCGAAAATGGAAATGAGTACGAACAAAGCGCACTAAAAAGTGTATTGGGAATGAAAGAAAGAACTTCCGAAAATGCCAAGGGGCCATAAAATTGGATGTTGGTGGGAAGGGATTTGTGCATTTCACCTGCTTTGATAAGTATTTGTTTTATTTGTCAGCGAAGGAAATGAAATTCTGGACAAGCTGAACTGAAATTAAAGCTATGGAAGGGAAGCAAATACGAGTATTAATACAAGGAAAAAGGAAATATTTAATTTTTTCACTTAAATGCTATGGTTTCTCCCCCCAACCAAAAAAGTTGAGATCCAACGATAATGTAATCCCTGCATTATCCAATTCCACAAACCATTGACTCCAAAAAGCGATCTTGAGGTTCCGCGGAACGGTCAGCTAATCGGATTTCCCAATGTAATTTTTCAGCCTGGTGCGATTGTTGTTCGGATTTTGTTTTTCACCGGCTTCCTCTTCGGTTAAGCTTACACTTTGTCGCTATTTTGTAGTTCTTAACGCCTTCGGGCAACAGTAGCGCAAATAGCAACAATAATAATAGCATTAACATCGGCATTAGCATTGGGCCCGCGCTTGTCATGGCCACAGAATCTCACAGGCATTCGTAGAAATACACTGAGAAAAATCTGGGGAAATATTTATCATTTATTTTCGAGCTTAAGGTGTTAGGAGTGCAAAAAATAATAAAATAATTTTATTCGGCTTCCGTTTATTTGTAAGATTGTAATACATTTAAATTCTGAATAAATAATAAAACATTAGACTTTAATTTTATTATTCTCGAGCTTTAAGTAAGTTTATTTAGAGATATTAATATTGAAAATAATTTAAATGCGCCTCAAAATAATTTATTTAATTTATTTATTTCAGTTTTCTCGGTGCATCGACTTGGGCAGAGGGACAAGTGTAATGGACACGCTCGGTTCCCATCCACATCACGATGAACTTGAAGTTTCGCACTCGCTTGATTGAGTTGTTCTTCTTCTTGCACTCTGGTCAGCTGGCATGGCTCAGCAGATCGGACTAGCTGTACTTTATATATAACGATTCGACCATGGGAACTACTGGCCGCTCTTCATCATCTTCCTCATCATCCGCGGCATTGCCGACAAAATGTGACAGACAGCATCCATTACCCTAACGATAATTGGCCAGGGTATATGATTCCCAGATCTTCATTGAGAGTTTAGCAAAAAAACGGAACATGTCTGTCCCCTGTTTCGTTTGGTATTCCTACACATCTTAGTTGTATACTGTAGTATCGTTTAGTATCTCTAAAAATGTATCAATAAGCAAACAAGATAATTTCAATTATAAATGCATTATTTAGACCTTGAAAACTATATTATAGTGTGGTGCGATTCATTGTTGCATCAACATAAATTTAAAACCACTTCAGGCCTAACGATGTATGTGGTGTGTACAATTAAGTTTTCAAAGCATAAGTATTAAACAAAAATCCTGGTAATTTAAGTTTAAGCTCGCTGTACACCATATGTTATAATCGTTAAATGGTAATTAATTAATATAAAAATGTATTTTAAATAATTTGCAAAATATTATAGGATATTTGCCTGTGCCTTACATTTGTACTTCTCATTTTTGCCTTGCACTGTGACAGTGACGTAATCCTAAAAGCAACCACAACAAAATGAGCAAGTACTGTACCGAGTTTTTTTGTTAAGTTTCTTATTCGACTAATACTTGTTCTTTTTCTACAAAACCGATTCTAAGCTTGGTTTCTGTTCTTTTTTGTGTGCTTATGTGTATGTTTTGTTGACTCGGAGACTCGGACAAATGACTTCCGTTGTGGCTGGCTACGCTCTCATCGTAAACTAAAGAGACCAAGAGAGTCACACTGCGTATGCGCAATAAAAATAAATATAAACCGATTTTGTTGTATATAAAATAGATATATGCTTTTGGGTATGCATTCCCATCATCTTTCGATGATGATGCACCTGTTCTAACACCTTTTTGGGCTTTGGAGCGAAGATAAAACCCTAGAACGATTTTCTAAGTACCTACAAGCAGGAAAGAAAATTTCCTTTCTCAGCTTTCAGGTTTTTGTTTGTTTTTATGACACTAGCGGGTTCCTAATGTCACTTTGATTGGTTCTTTAAAAATCTTCCTTTTTTTTTAGTTATATCTTTTATTGATTTATGTAGATTCGGCTTTCGGATGTGTGTGAAAAGTTTTGATTTCGGGCTTTGATTTTCCCCTAGGGCTTCCCAAGCTGTCGTCGTGTCTCATTAGACTGTGATTTAAGCTCCACTCAGCACTTTAAACTATAAAACTGAAATATAATAATGGAGCGACCTAAAGACGTTTCGTTGATGATTTTCATTCAAAAGTTTTCACTTCCGCGGGCAGAGAATCCGAGTAAATGGCTAAAGCTTATTTGATTGATTTCCGTCAATTGATGACAATATGGAAAACATGTGTGAGAAAATAAAAATAGGGTTTGAAAGCATTTGTGAATGATTGCTATCCTAGGAAAAGAAGAGGTTTAAAGTATTAAATGAATTTTTAAATTTGTATAAGAAGCTTAGGTTTACTCGATTAAACTTGTTAGAGATCTAAATGAACTTTATTATTTCCATTCCCATTTGAAAAATCCAAGCAATTTCTCTCTATAAATATTTAATTCCTTTTTCATGATAAGCTCAATTTTTAAGTTCTTTGATTAATCAACAAGTTGAGGAATATATTAATAAATAGGCTATTTTATGCTATCTTTTAGAGTCAAAGCTGATGAAGAAGGAGTGTGAGTAAGAAGAATAGGAAAGACTTCACGGTTCTCAGTTTGATAAACAAACCAAGATTAGTTGTTGTAGTCATTAAAAAGAGCTGGCTGATGAAAGGCAATAAATGTCCCGGAGAAATGAAGCTTATCTAATGAATAAGCTGCATTTTTGAACAAACAGAAGATGAGGGAGTGCACTGAAAGAAAAATAGGATTGTACTTAAAATTAAATTTTTTTTTGTTTTCTGAGATCTCAGAAACTAAAAAAGCTAGAAGATTAGCATTCCTTTATCGCGGTGCCCACAAATGCCAGGCAGAAATGCTGCTAGTGCTGGAAAAAAGCTGCCAGCTCTAAAAGAGCTCTGAATTCAAATGGATTATTTTAACTATCTGTCCTTTATAACACCCTCTGGTCACTCTAATTATGTTAAAGCAAAATGTAAATTATTTGAAATGGGGCTCGGGAAAAACATACAAGAAGGCATATTTATATTAAAGTTGTTTAGCTGAATACCCGTAGTATTTAATAGTCGAGGCACTCGACTATAGCGTTCTCTCTCTGTGTTCGATTTTTAAGTGGGTGAGAAGAAAGGAATGGGGGTGGTGGATGGAAGATCCCTAGGGTTTTCCCCGACCAACAGGTGTGCGTTCCGTGTGCGCTTGGTTTTTGATAAGACTCTGGATGGCCAATGCAACGCTGGCTCTGTGCTGTTCTGTTCTGTTCGTTGCCCGGTATGGTTGGCTTATTGCTGTTCTGATTGTTGTATAATTCTCTTTATACAGTCCAGCGGCCTGTCCATCAAACGGCACCGTCACCGGCAATTAGATGAATTGCTACCATTGCAGAAAGTGGTCAAACTCAGAGTCATACTCAGACTCAGACTTAGACTTCGACTTAGACTCAAACTGAAACGCGAGTGTGGAATCAGTATTATTGCTTTGGCTTACATAAAAGGCCATAAATTAGTCACTTAACCGCTCCAACTGATGCGGCTGCTGCTCCTGTTTGATATAAGTATGGCCAGAAATGGCATATGGCCGAATGCCAATACAGTTCTTCTATTCTGGCTAACTATTCTGGCCAGCCAATCTAGCAATTCTTTAACAATTCAACAATCTATCACTGCCACTCAAAATGCTTTCTATCCTTTTTGTTGTCTCTAATGATCTCTCTAGCGCTTTTGCTCTAATTGACTGACAGTCCACACACCGCACATTGGGCCAAAAAGAGATGGCTATTGAGTGCCAGACGGAGTGGAGTTGGGGCGGTGGGAGGCAGAGTGAGAGGGTGAGATCGTTTGGATCGTTTGCAATTTCTACAACAATTAGTCCAAAGATCGTTTTTGGGCTCGACAGCAATTAGTTCGTTATGTTCGGCCCGCCTCCTCCCACTCTCTTTATAAAGAGGCAGCGGTGGGTCCGTGAGATGACCGATTAATCGGATATAATATAATTTAAAGTTCAGTTTTTTCGTGCAGCTTCGAACACTGATCAAATTTAGATCCATTGGTTTCTTAATTTTAATCATAATGTAAGTATTTCTTTTTAAATCATTTAAAAAGGAAGAAAGAATTTTCTAAAATACAGTTAGTTATAGCAATAAAATCAAATGAAAAAGGGACAAGAGAGAACGCTATAGTCGGGTTGGTGTCCCGACTATCAAATACCCGTCACTCAGCTAAAGGGTTGGTGTCCCGACTATCTAATAAACGTAACTCAGCTAAAGGGAGTGCTAGGAAGATGGAGATAAAACTTTGATCAGGCATAAGTTTTAAACGAATGGTCCGATTTAAAAAATTTCTTCTACATTTCGATAGGTATTGATAAACACAACAAAACTGCATTCCTACTTTTCCGATATATTAAAATTTTTCAAATCGTATATTAGCTATTGTGGGCGTTAGAGGGGGCGTGGCACCTTTTTGAAATAAACTTGCGCTGCGTAGGAACTCCAAGAATCTTCATGCCAAATACCAATCCTCTAGCTTTTATAGTTTCCGAGATCTCAGCGTTCATACAGACAGACAGACAGACAGACGGACAGACGGACAGACGGACAGACAGACATGGCTAGATCGACTCGGCTAGTGATCCTGATCAAGAATATATATACTTTATGGGGTCGGAAAAGCTTCCTTCTAGCTGTTACATACTTTTGCACGAATACAATATACCCTTTTACTCTACGAGTAACGGGTATAAAAAGGGAAAACCATAAATCCAAACGATTAATTAATCATGATAAACAGCTTATTTTTGCATCAAAAAAGAACACTGTATATTTATACCCGTTACTCGTAGAGTAAATGGGTATATTGTATTCGTGCAAAAGTATGTAACAGCTAGAAAAAAGCATTTCCGACCCTATAAAGTATATATATTCTTGATCAGGGTCACTAGCCGAGTCGATATAGCCATGCCCGTCTGTCCGTCCATATGAACGCTGAGATCTCGGAAACTATAAAAGCTAGAAGATTGGCATTTTGCATGCAGATTCTATGAGTTCCTAAGCAGCGCAAGTTTGTTTCAAAAGGTGCCACGCCCCCTCTAACGCCCCCAATCGGTTATAACGATTTTAAAAATTTAAATATTTCGGAAAAGTAAAAATTCAGTTTTATTGTGTTTATCAATACCTATCGAAATGAAAGAAATCGAAGAAATTTTTCAAATCGGACCATTCGTTAAAAAGTTATGCGGGATCAAAGTTTTATATCTCCATCTCCCTTGCACTCTCTTTAGCTCAGTAACGGGTATTTGATAGTCGTGGCACCCGACTATAGCGTTCTCTCTTGTTTTAAAACTATACTGGTCAGGTGATAACCAAGTTTTAAGCTTTACCTAAACTTAAGACCACTAGAGAGAGTGTGTTATTTTTAGCACGTCTTCACCCTTTTGTTTTCCTTCTTTCTAGACGGTATTATTCCATTGGAGCGGATGATTTACTTTCTTGATTTATTTATAGACGAACACTTCAGCACATTCGACTGTTCTATTTATAGCGCTGCTCTTTTTTGCGAGAAGTTAATAGAGAGAGAGAGGGAACTGTGATTAGGGGCAAAGATTTGTGTACGTATTTATAAATATACCCATATAATTTCAATCATTTTATTTTTCGCGAAAATTATTGTAATTTTGATGTCTGCATTCATTCACAAAAATCGCTTAAGAGCCACGCAACAAATGATTAAGTTGGGAGATTTTTTGGCGGTTGTTTTCGGTTCGATTTTAAGAAGCTTAAATGGGGATCGCCCGAGCTGGCTGTTTAAATTATATTGATGAGCTACAAACATTTTGGCTGGCTGATCTGGGAATCGCGATATAAACGCAGCCATCAAAATATTTTGGTGCATTTAACATTTTTATATCTCGAGAATCGTTCGACTTGTGTGTAAATGATTTGGACTTTTATTTGATTTTGTTTTATGACATCGTGAGTTGTCTGCGAAACACGTTTTAGAAATGCCTAACGAATAAGTGAATGACATCAGGAATAATTAAAAATAGAATCAAAAATTGTATCGTTCATATCCAGTTCATTATGTTTATGACGGCAATCTATGTTTATTCGGTTAAATTAATTCTGGATTCAAAAAATATATTTATTAGGTTTGGAAGATATACGAAAAATGGGATAAAATCTAAGATTGTATAAATTTTATGTATTTGGATGAGCTATGACTGGTTATATTTTTATACCCTTGCAGAGGGTATTATGATTTCAGTCAGAAGTTTGCAACGCAGTGAAGGAGACGTTTCCGACCCTATAAAGTATAAATATTCTTGATCAGCATGACTAGACGAGTCGATCTAGCCATGTCCGTCTGTCCGTCTGTCCGTCCGTCCGTCTGTCCGTCTGTCCGTCTGTCCGTCTGTCCGTCTGTCCGTCTGTCCGTCTGTCCGTCTGTTTCTACCCAAACTAGTCTCTCAGTTTTAAAGCTATCGGGCTAAAACTTTCCCAAAAGTCTTATATCTATTGCAGGTAGTATATAAGTCGGAACAAGCCGGATCGGACAACTATATCATATAGCTCCCATAGGAATCATCTGGGAACAAAATGTAAAAAAAATTATATCTTGGGTGTTTTTGAACCTATAACCTTCTACTTTTGGAAATGCCATTTTTTATCTAATTCTGAATTTCGAATAAATTTTTTTCAAAATCGGACGACTATATCATATAGCTGCCATAGGAACGATCGGAAAATTAATGGGAATATAATAGGAAATAAATTATTGCTTCGTTGGTTTTTATCGTATTCTCTTCTACTCTGGGATATGACTTTTTTTAAATGTTTTCGAATTTCGATTTTAATTTTATTAATATCGAACTACTATATCATATAGCTGCCATAGGAACGATCGGAAAATTTGTGATTAATAGGAATTATCTGCAAGGGTATATAAGCTTCGGCTGGCCGAAGCTAGCTTCCTTTCTTGTTATAGCATATAGTTAAATAAAATAAAATAATTTTGTAAATAGAATATTTATTTACAAAGTGTTTTAAAAATCAATTATATTTTTTGTGCCTTCGTTTTGGATTTAAAAATGATAGCTCATTTTTTCAGTCCGTCTAACCGAAGCTTTTTGCACAGATTATTTTTATTTATTATCTTATTTCCTTTGGCTGGCCTGCAGATTTTTGCAGTTCATTGGACTGAGTCAAAATCGCCAGTGTCTGCTGACTAAGTGAATGAGTCGCCATTGTTGTTATTATTATTATTATTTTTCTCGTTGTTGTTTCTGCGGCGCATCAGCAGCGAGAAGAAAGAAATGTGGCCCAACAGAGCAAAAAATACAAATAAAACACACAGGGAAAAGAGACAAGACGAAAAACTTTACTTATAAGAGATAAATTAGCGCGATTTCCGAGATGCTTGGCTTGGCTCACACGCAACAAGTCGAAAGTCATAATGACTAATGATTTAAATGTGGCCAGAAATTGTTTAACTCACTGATTAAAAAATAAACTACATTCGGCCTCTGGGTGTATGCGTATCAATTTAAAGCAAACATTTATTTTAATTCCACTTTGATTGCGAAATTCCGCATCAATTATGGCCGTAAATCGAAATGTGAAGCATATTTTATGGCAAGCGTTAAACAGTTAACTAGCCGAAGTATGCAAATAATTTGATTGCAACTTAAATCGTTTGTAAATTAAATATTTGCGATTTCCTAGACAGTGGTTGAGCGGTTCTCGCTGATTTGATCGATGGTGATTAGATTCAGCATTAATTGGATAACATAGCTGGGAAAATATATGACAGGAGGGATAAGTATAATTGAACCTTGGAATCTTAATGCTGATATTGCAAAAAATTAATTGTAATGATTAGAAAAACTTTTAAATTTAATAGAAAAACAAGAAAGGAAGCTAGCTTCGGCCAGCCGAAGCTTATATACCCTTGCAGATAATTCCTATTATTGACTAATTTTCCGATCGTTCCTATGGCAGCTATATGATATAGTTGTTCGATATTGATAAAATTGAAATCGAAATTCGAAAACATTTAAAAAGACTCATATCCCAGAGTAGAAGAAAATACAATGAAAGTCAACGAAGCAATAATTTATTTCCTATTATATTCCCATTAATTTTCCGATCGTTCCTATGGCAGCTATATGATATAGTCGTCCGATTTTGAAAAAATTTTATTCGAAATTCAGAATTAGATAAAAAATGTCATTTCCAAAAGTAGGAGGTTCTAGGTTCAAAAACACCCAAGATATAATTTTTTTACATTTTTTTTCCCGATTATTCCTATGAGAGCTATATGATATAGTTGTCCGATCTGGCTCGTTCCGACTTATATACTACCTGCAACAGAAAGAAGACTTTTGGGAAAGTTTTAGCCCGATAGCTTTAAAACTGAGAGACTAGTTTGCGTAGAAACAGACAGACGGACAGACGGACAGACGGACAGACGGACATGGCTAGATCGACTCGTCTAGTGATGCTGATCAAGAATATATATACTTTATGTGGTCGGAAACGTCTCCTTCACTGCGTTGCAAACTTCTGACTGAAATCATAATACCCTCTGCAAGGGTATAAAAATATTAATATTAATACGAAAAAATCTAGTAAAATAATGTTGTATTAAAAATGTTTTTATATTTTAAATTCTGACTAACGCAAAAATGTCAGAGTAGAAATACTGTAGTGTTGGGAATTTATGAAATAAATAGTAATAATAATAATAATAAAAAATAGAATGTAAGTCAATGGTCTAATGGGTAAACGTTTTATGGAGATTATAATACAATTTAAATGTTTAATGACACAGCAAATACAAGATCCAAAAAATTTCCATTTATTCCATCGATGCAAAAAATGTATTTATTTTTTTGTACAGACCTCAAATCCGGAACCTACGATTTCTAATCAAATTTGATTTGCGGTAGCCCTAATTGAGAATGAAACCTTCCTGTGGCCATTTCCGATGGCAACTTAAATACCGCTGAACTCTTTAGTATCTCGAGCGGCAATTAGCATCCAAAAGATTGCTCCGCGCTGATCTCGTTAGATGATATTCAATTTTAATTTCAGTTTCGGTTCAGTTTCGGTTTCGTGCGGGACGCGAGGCACGCACAAAACGGCAACTTCAAGACAAATTGTAGGCTCAACTACCTTTATTTTCCTCGATTTTTGTGTTTTGAATTTTTTTTCTTTGGTAGTTGGAGCGGCTTAGAAAATAACGAAGCAAACGATTGTCTGTCGGCCGGCCTTTTTGGCCTTGGCCTTGACGTCGGTTATTGGCAGCCATAAACTAAAATTAAGCGAAACGTTTTCAACAAAAAATGCCACACATACAAAAAAAACACATCTCTGCAAATTGCGTAAAGAGTTTTTTAATTGCCCCCCACTGAAAAGCGTAGATCTCGAAATTAAACAATGCCCAAAACATTCAGGCGGTCAAAGCGAACAAAATAAATATATAAAGAGCCAGACCCCCTTGTGCATATATGAATATAGATTTGTGGGCAGCCAAAATATTTTTCCCGGATGTACCTGTTGCTGCAGGAAATTCACACGTGAAATGTTTAATTAATGAACAAGAAACTAACCAATAATCGAAATGTCGATGACAAAATTCAAAGGAAATAATTTCGGGGGCCAAGATACTTATCTAACGGTAACTTGTTGTTCTTCGTTGGCCTTTTCTTGTTCAATTGGTCTTCAAACTGTTTTTTGCTGATATACTTTAAGCTGATTTAACTTAATGACTATATTTGTATTTAAACAAGAGAAAATGGCAAGGAAAAACGGTATCGATAAGTTACTTAACGGTTCGAAACGGCAATGCCAAGGCAATTAAAACAATTCGATTGGCAAAACTTACGAAATTCCACAAAAGATTCGGGGGCAATGGACAAAGATGTTAGCAATTGCTGATTTGTCATCCAGAAATGATGAAGTTGTTAGAAAAACGACGAAAACTATTTGTAAAAGTGGTTGAAAAAAAAGTGACTGAGAAAAAATTAAAGAGGAGCTGGGAATTCGATCAAGTATTGATCGAAAACACTGCCGCATAGAAAATAAACATTAATTAGCATAATCAAAATCCACTTCCCTTCCTTTTCAGTTCTATGATCTGTGCGATCTACCCGAAGCCAAAGAAACCGCAAGGAAAGATTATGATTTGTGCGAGTTGAAACAGAAAACTTTGCCAGATGGTCGGCGCTTTAATTAGATGGTGTAAGAATAAGCATACATATAGGTCTCTCCATATCCATATGTACTGTGTGTTATATAAACTACCGCACAACATGCGAAATTCTCACGCAACAGAGCAAGACGCTAAAAAAAGAAGAGGGAAATAGACAAATAATAAACGAGTTGAAAGAGCGGAGAGAAGCAGAAATTCTGGCCAATAAATTTCAATGTCACTTACACTTGATTTATAAACCAAGAGCAAATTGGATAAAGGCGGGAAAAAAGGGGGAATATCTGGAACTGTAAACTAAATGAAGAAAAGAAGAGTTAATCTAATTACTTCCTCATTGATTTCAAGTGCATTTGAGCGTGCTGCAAATTAACTGGCATCTCGTCCACTTCTCTTCTTTAAAATAGAAAAATAATATTATGATGCAATCATTAGGCGTTAAATTAAAATTACCGAACTGTAGCCATTTTTATAAATTTTTTTTAAAAACTGTTAAATATAGGTATATATGAAATATAAAAAACTATTCAATACATATCAAATCTCCTGAAGAGTCGCCTTATGATCCTTTAATGGGCTAAATTAAAGAGCTATTCTTCTCCTGTTTTTTCGTTCCGGTAACGATGCATACAGCTACTAAAAAAAAGTTAAGCGTTGTAACATTCTAATGGAGCAGCATTTTGTGGCCAAAAATGGACTGCAGTTGTTGTTTGCCAACGAAAAGCACTTGTTGCCAACTTGTGGTTCCTCTGATTCGGACTTAGATTCAGATTTAGATGCCTCTCTGCCACAATGAGCTTTCATTGTAATAACAAAAAAAGGAGAAAAAAAGGTGAAACAATGGGCAAAGTTGCTCGATGTTGTTGCTTTTGTTGTCCCTGACTTTGTGGCATGATAATGATGTTGTTGGTTGGTTACTGCAAAAAGAACAACAACAGAGCGATTCACACGAACTTCAACACTTGAGGCAGCAACAACAATCATGGCAGGCAAAGCGTCTGCCTTTGTTGTGATACCCTATCAAAAATTATTTAAATTAGGTTTATTATGGTTAAAAAATATATTTTTTTTTCATGATAAGTAAATTATTTTTATTTTATTAGGCAATCATATCTTATAGCTGCCATAGGAACCTATGGTAATACTACCAAAAATTTGTATCGAAAAAAAAATAGTTTTTTATAACAAAATATATAATTATTTTTCAATAATATTCACAGTGAATTTAATTTTTTAATTTTTAATTCATTGATATATTAATTTACCATTAACAATTTAAGGGTACAACAAGGCCGAGTTGTTGAACATTTTTTTCGGTTTTTTTTTTTGTTGCAAATCACACAATAGACATGACAACAACAACAAGCTGAGCTGCGCAATGTTAGCTGCAAAAATCTATTTCCATTTCAATAAGAAACGAAAAATGTTGTATTTTGTTTTTATGTTTTTTGTAGCAATTTTGTTGTTTTTTAGCTGCTACTTTTGCTGTTGTTCATTGTTTGTTCTTGTCACGCTGCTCTGCACAAAACGAGGGGGAAAAGGGGTTGGGTGTGAGGGGCACGGGGGCGTGGCATTTGGTGTTTGTTAGAATTCGCAATCATAGAATTTGTGCTAAGTACACAAACCCACAATGAATTTGAGTTTGTTCTGGTCAGTTGATGTGTAATTTGGTATTTAAATTCTTTTGTGCGTTTCTCAATAAAAAGTGCTACTTTATCTCCTCCTCTTTTTTTCTCACACACCCCTTTTATCCATTTGTAAGTTTTCAAAAATTACTAATTTCACAGAAAAAATAGCACTCACTTTTACACTTTTTAGATCAAGTAAAATAATATTTGATTCTATGCTTTTAAATTAAACTTTATCAACTGGTAATTTTGTTTTCTTATGGTAATGGTTAATTAGGTTAATACATATTTTAACGTATATTGTATATAATATACAAAAACTTAAGCAGTAAATATTTTCAAGTTCGTTGCCTAAGTCTTTCGTTTCCCTGAAAAAGCCAAAAACAAAAGCCGAGCCAACAACACACAAACAATTCGGTTCACTTCAGTTCATTTCATTTCGTTCGACTACAGTTAGCCAAGTCAAGTTCGCCCCTTTTGCCAGGTTTCTGACCAAGTACAAGTTCTAATGAAATTTGTCAATAAAAATTCGCAGAATTCCAACAAGCGAAACGAAAAAAAACACGAAAAACCAACAAAAACAGGGATCATAAAAATAAAACGAGTCAACAAGCAAAAGCTTGATTTTGTTGTTGCGTACAAGTATGAATCAAATTTACTTTTTTACCGTTTTAAGCGAAAGGAGAAGATTCCAAATATATGTATGTATATAAGATATGTGCGTTCAAATTTGTTAAGTCAACGAAAAAACAAAAATGTATTAAGGCAAGACACGAAGTTTGCGACACTGAGAAAATGTTTACGAAACATTTTAAATTCAGTTTTAATTTATGTAACACGAAGAATAATGAGTTTCCTATCCTATAATACTTATATACATATGTTCTTGATCAGGATAAATAGTCAAGTCGATCTGTCCTTATAAAGGCTGAGATCTTGTGACTAATCATAGAGATTTTAAAGACTGTTACGACGCGTGTCGTATTTTTACATAAATCACTACTTTCTGTCATAAAACAACTTATTATCGATTTTCAAAAAATGTTTTCAATTTTTTTTTTGTCAGTGTAAAAGTGATGTATTATATGTGAGTGCTAATGTACATAAGTGGAACAGCCGACAGTCCAGTAGAGCTTTAGCTCAGTTCAGTCATTGTCATTCTCGAAGAATTTTTGATTTTTTGGGGATATATACAAGCACCTCAGATATACAGATCTTAAGGCGTATATAGCAAAAACTTGTCAGACATGCCCATCAAAACGTGGGTGTGCTGTGTTTCTGGAGTTGATTTTGGTGAGTAGCAGGACAAGGTCGTTAGAGGAATTTCTGTTTGCAAACCAAGATGATAGGAATTTATTAAGGATAAATAAATAATTTAGTTTTCAATTTATTACAAGAAAATAGCATATATTTTTCCAGGCGAACCAAGCGAGTTAATGCAAAATTTCTTTGAAACCAAACAAATTGCTGGGTTATCTGGCGACATTCATCAGTAAATTCCTGAGTGATTACCATGCTGGAAAATTGAACTTACGAGACTGATGTATAACAGCCCAGCCTATAAAGCGAGTGCCTTAAATTAGATATGCGCTTAATGCGATGAAAACATTAAAAATGCATCACAGCCGAGTCGGCTGTCGAGTCAGCTCCCACGACATTGGCTTGGCAAAATATATATATATACGTATACTATGTAGTATAAATAGAGTGTGTGTCGTTGTGGGGAGGGAATATACCCCACTAAGAAGGTGCCACACCACCGTCAGCAGCCGAACCACCACAAAAAACAATTGCTCACCCACCGACGCCACCGCAATGAACTCATGGAATAATTATCCTATGAATGAGCAGTTTGCATGATCATTGCCAAAGCTTCCGCTTTTGTTTTGCTTCTTTTTTTTTGTTGTTTTGTTTTTCTTCTGTTGTTGTTTTTTTTTTTGGTTTTTGTTGCCGCCGTTCTTTGCAATTACCGCATGAAAATGTTGCATTTAAGAGGCATTTTCGAAGCATTTTCCTATGTAATAGACACGGGAGTTACTCAGAGAATATTCCAACTAATTCAGCGACTTTTTCCCATCAGTATACACGTATATATATATATTTATATATATAGCCATATAGTGAGGAGAATTTGCCTTTTATGAATTCCGCTCATGGTATAAGAAGAGCACTCGACTCAGATCCACTCTGAAAGTCTGGTGTTCTTGTGGTGTTCGGGTAACGAGTGGTACATTCCTCGTTCTGCAATAAAACTATGCAAAATTATGTGTAGCATTCACTGCTAGAACTCTCCCATGATGTTAGGCCCCCGAAAGTTGCACAAATTTATAAGAGAGCCAAAGACAAAGACCTGCGGCATCGCCCAGTCGGCCACAAAATGATGAAATATCCCCAGACATTCCTTTTGCCCATCTAAATATATTTATACAAGCCAATTATTATGCCCAGATGCAACGTGCTTCTGTTCAATACGTTGCATAGAAAGCAGCTGGAAGAAGTCAACGAAAAATGAACCCTAGCTAATCATAAATGCCAAGCATAGTTAAAGATATTTTCTTCTTTTTTCGGATCCGTGGAAGAGCTTGTATTTTATTTATTTAATTTAAAATTACTTCTTTCACAACAAAATTAAAAACATATTTAACAGGTTGGATTTAAGCAGTTTTGTTAAATATATATTTAAATATACTAATCTTCTATGTTGCAAAACTTCAAAATAATATTAATTTACAAACATAATTTGCGATTATCAATTGGTACACAATTTATTTAACATTAAATTTAATAATTTTCTCTGTTGCAGAATTTCAAAATAATATTCATTATTACCCCAAAATTTCCGTTTATCAATATGATTTGCAATATTTAAAAACTTGCTCAACTTATTTGGCAGAATTTATTTAACATAAAATTTACAGAATTTTAAAATAAAATTTATTATTAAACAAATTTTTCGTTTATAAATATGATTTGCAATATTTAAAAACTTGCTCAACTTATTTGGCGGAAAAGTAAGTAAGTAACTTTGTGGCTTTAATATTTTTAAGATTCTTTGAAAGTCACTGTTTCGTATATGGTATAACAAGTAAGAATCACTTTTCAACCTTAATCCCCTTAAGTTTACTTTGCGGTATTGACTGTCATATATCAGACCCAAAATTTTAATTGGCTTCCTATGGTTTTTTTTGCACGCTTTTAATTTGTGGCTTTCTTTTTCGGGGTTTTTGGTTTCGAAATGATTCAGGGGCTGCATCTGGCCACCCCACCCACTCCCCATTTCTCAATCCGCATTTAAAAAAGGAGAATCGGGCTGGATGTGGGTCTGGGTCTGGATTTTGGGACCGTTGTCAGATTCGACTCGCAATATGCATAAATTTTCGAAAAAAGAATTGCTTCGATGCGCGAAGCGAGTGAACAAAGAAAAACGTTTGGCATATGATTAATGAGCAACACCCCCTCTTTTTGTTTTTTTTTAAAGCTTTTAAAATACTGCCCATAGTATTCATCACAGATGTCGTGGCATTGTAAAAGAGGAATAATTATAAAATATTTTTTAGCCCTAAAGACTTTGTGTTGCATAAAAAAAAAAGACTTGGGAAATTCATTTTAAGTTTGTGTGGAATTTTTCTTAAAACAAAAATAATTTTGTAATAATAATTTGATTTAAACAATAATAAAACAAATCATTATTAACTTAAATAAATCACCATAAGATTCTCGATAAAGGTAGCGAGGACTAAAAGTATCTTCCTACCCCAAACCAACCGCAAAAGGGGCGGTACCTAAGTGGGCGTGTCTTTCTTGTCTGTTCAATTGCACGTAATTAATTTGCGGTAACTGTGTGACAGCTAAATGAATGCAAAAAAAATTTAACTTAAACTATATAAGCACAGTTGTGCGAGAAATTGGGGGAAATATTGGAAAAGAAGAGGAGTTCCTATTGAAAATGCACATTTAATGCACTCGAATTAAATGAATCAATTTCTAGGCTTATCATTGTAATCTTTAAATCAAATTAATATTTCCAAGTTTATTACACAGTGCAACACGAAAAATGTAACCGCAGTTTGGTTTTCAAAACCTGAAAGTACTCATCAATACGAGTTAAACCACATACGGCGTTCTTCTGGCTTAGCTCGCGTTTGGATATTACAGCGATTTAAAGATTTGGTGTAAAAATTGATCTATAAATGCAATATGTCTTCAAGTTTCAGGTACGCGTCCTTAACATTATTTTAGATAAAGACATTGAAAGGTACAACAAGTTATTAAATTTGGTTAAAACTATGAATATAAAATTGTAGACACAAAAACGTGAATAAATCATAGCATTTGGTATTAAAATACAATAAATACAATCTGGTATTTTTCCCGACATTTTGAAGCCTATCTCACGATAGCTGCACTTTTTCTATAAACGTTGTTCAGCATTTGTATTCCTTAGGTTAATACCTATAATAGTCCGGAATACATACAGATAAAATTTCATTCGACTCTTGAGATATAGCGAATTTTTAATTGAAATTTTTAAATCGCTATAATATCCAAACACGAGCTAAGCCAGAAGAACGCCGTATGTGAATTAACTCGTATTGATGAGTACTTTCAGGTTTTGAAATCCAAAATGCAGTTACATTTCCAAACATTAAAAATGTTGCACAGTGTTATTGTAGAACGAGATTTAAAATAAATCAGAATTTCGACTCTGCTTGACCTGTTGATCCATTACAAAGTTTTTACAAATCCTTATAACAATCGCATACCCAACAAGAGAGAACGCTATAGTCGGGTTGGTGTCCCGACTATCTAATACCCGTCACTCGGCTAAAGGGAGTGCGAGGGAGATGGAGATATAAACTTTGATCAGCTATAACTTTTTAACGAATGGTCCGATTTAAAAAATTTCTTCTATATTTCGATAGGTATTGATAAGCACAACAAAACTGCATTTTTACTTTTCCGAAATATTTAAATTTTTAAAATCGTTTATAAGCTATTGTGGGTGTTAGAGGGGGCGTGGCACCTTCTGGACTTGCGCTGCGTAGGAACTCCAAGAATCTTCATGCCAAATACCATACCCTAGCTTTTATAGTTTCCGAGATCTCAGCGTTCATACAGACGGACAGACAGACGGACAGACGGACAGACAGACATGGCTAGATCGACTCGGCTAGTGACCCTGATCAAGAATATATATACTTTATGGGGTCGGAAACGCTTCCTTCTAGCTGTTACATACTTTTGCACGAATACAATATACCCTTTTACTCTACAAGTAACGGGTATAAAAAGTGTTGAATTTTTTTCCATGTGCACTTTTAATATTTTTTGGAGTGGCTTTTGTCGCATGGGCGTTGTCACAATTTGTCGAAAGTCGGTTCAACGAATTTCTTGGTCGGGCGCTTCAGCCTGACCTTGAAATGATTTCCTCCACCTCCCTCTCCCCGTCTCGCTCACTCCCATATCCCGGCTTGCAGCTGTTACTGACTTTCATTTGTCAGACCGTTTTCAATTTGTATTTGCCGCAATTTACTTTATTTGGCTTACGTGTGGTTTGTTACCAACAAAAACAACAGCAAATGCCAAAAACCGAAGGCGCTGCAGTTTGGCAATCGTCTTCGTCATCGTCGAATCAACGTCATCTTCCACCGGATCCTCATCTTCATCCTCATTCTCGTCCCGACCCCCCAATCCCCAATCCCAAATTCCCGAACCCAACTTATCATCCTCAAGCTGCTTCACCATGTGGGATTGTTCAGCATTCGGTTCTCCGGAGCGCTTGATACTCTTATGGATAATTTAATATATTTCGATTATTGATTTTAATTAACAAGAGAATTTTTTTATTAAGCATTAAATATATTTAATTTATAAAAAAGGAAACGATCTGTTTTTATTTTTAATAAAAGATATATTTTATTTCTCTTTCTTGAAAAAAAGATTTAAATATTTTTCAAACCTTACATTTTAATTTTTAAAAATAATCATTATATTTAGTTAATGCAAATTTTTTCAACTTTACTTTTAGAGAATATTAAAAAGTCGTTTTTCTAAAAATATCCTCTTTACTTTCAACTCACAAAGTGCCCGAAAAAATCCGCAAAAAAGGAAGAAAAATGGCCAAAAATGTTCTGCGTTTTAATTTGAAAGCCGCGCACACACAAAAATTGTAACAATCAGCGCCGTAAGAACAAGAAAAAAAATGCAAGAATAAAATAAAGTACAGAAAAAAGCAGAGCAAAGTGCAGAAATAATGCCGAAAGAGGAGGAAAATGTGCGGACAACAATTTGTGGCGAGCGCACAGCTGCCTGCCTCCGCCTCCAGTGGCTCTCATGTTGCACCTTGCAACTGCAAAAACCACTGCGGTGCTGCAGTGAGTGGTGCGGTGGTGCAGGCCAACAACGCCCCACAAACAATCACTTACAAGCTGCTAAATTGCATAATCACCCAAAAAGGAATCAACGGCCGCAAGGAGTTAAAATCGTTGTGCACGGTGAGAATAGGAATGGTTTGGCAAAAGGTTTTGGACATTTTGTATTTGCTTTTATTCTTACTTTATCGCATTTTTTTTTAAATTTTTAATTTGAGGTACTAACAGCTAATTATGGACTTTTATTACTAGCTATATATTTTTATATCCACAAATATTTCAAACTATTAATTAAAATTGAAAATAATAATAATAAAATAATTCATAAATTATAAGAACAGTTTCTGCTTGCATGATAAAATATATAATTCATTAAATATTTGTTAGGTTTGTTTATTAAAAATTGTTTAAGGGAGGGGTAGGGTCTTGCAAAAAAAAAAATTCGTTTTTTTTTAAAATTTTTTTTCTTGTACATTAACATCTTAAGAGTATACAAAAAAAGTTTTAAGTCAATCGGACAAAAACTTTAGAAGTTATGCTAAAACTAGGGCCCTAACCTCTAAGACTTTAGGTACGTAAGTGCATCTTTAAGTGCGTTTTTCTCGAAACCACGTTTTGAAAGTCCGTGTTCATCGGCATTTCTAAACGGCTCAACCGATCGTTTTCAAATTTGTCGCATATTTTTCTGCATTAAAAAAACCCGCCCCCTGGGAAGCGTTTTTTTTTATTTTTTAACTTTAAATATTTTATTTTTAAGCCGAAAGTGAATTTTTTTAGGTGAAAAACGAATTTTTGACTTTGGACTTTCGGAAAAAATTCTTAAAAATAAAAAATTAAAAAAAGGGCTTCCCAGGGGGCGGGTTTTTTTAATTCTTAAGCGATTTGTAAAAACAAAATGGAAATCCGATCATTTTTAGCGGAGGTACAGTGAACACCGCAAAACGCCTTTTTTTAATAGTGTTCCAGCAATCGCTTTGCCACCGATATATTAGCCGATAGTATCGGCTATAAAAATTAGTGGATATTATTTAACTGACACTTAATAATATACAAAAGGTTTGAATTAAATCCACCCAACCAGTTTTTATAGAAAAAATCGCAAAGTTAGTCGATTTTTTGGTGCCAAAGACCCTACCCCCCCCCCCTTAAGTATTCTCAAATACGTATTTAAAAATGGTCTAAATTCGGGTTCTGTTAGCATTTAAATTTAAAAAAAAAAACCGCTTTAAAACTGTGAAAATAAATTATTTTATTTTGTACAATTTTTTATTAACAAATTTTGTTTTTTTTTACATTTAACTAAATGTGCACAAAAGTTTCAATGCAATTCGGCTGTTAAGTACTAATATTTTTGTGCTATGAAAATAATTATGTTGATTTTTCAATATAACATGACTTAAAATAAAAGCTTTTACATCCAACTTTAGAAATAACTTGTTACTTGGGTGACAAATTCCCTTTCAGAGTCGCATTTCGATATTATTTTTTGCGAGTGCAAAAGAGGAGTCCCCGATGTCTTGGGTTGGCTGCATTTGTTGGAATAATTGTTGCCATTATTTGCTCAAGGAATGACACACACAACCAAGCGCAGATGCAGATGCAGGAGCAGCTGCTCCGATTACCCACAGATAAGATATCATAAAGCACCGATCCCCACCCCCTTTAAAGCCCCCCCCTTTTGCCCCATTTTGGCCAGAATTTGCACTGATTATCTCAGAGGCGCACTTGAGCGCAATTTGCAAAGCAAACAAAGGCCAAAAGGAGTCAGAATCTCTTGGCTAAAGTTCTGCCTTTTGTTTTTGTTTTTATTTTTATTCATTTTCTGCTGCATGCTGCCACAAATGAAATGCAATCAAAATGCCGCCGCATCTCCACTACCTCCCTCTCTTTCTCTTTCTCTTTATCTTCTTCCGTCTCTCTCGCCCGGTGATCAGTGCTTTTGTTTTGCGGCTGCTCTTTAATTTATTTACACTGGCCAAAATGCCACACCCCATTAACATTAGCTGCGGACGTAAGAGCATCTGTGTACCCTGGAAATCGGGTTTTAAAAATGGCGAGTATGTTGGTTGGTTGGTTTCCATAAAAGCTGAACATTGACAAGATTTTGGAAATAAGAAAAGGTACTACACCCAAAAAAAAAAAACTGATATGAAACGATGATCAATTTGATATTATGTGGTATCAATTTTCACTTGATATGCGGCATCTCAATTTGACATGCTCAAAAATGTCTTTTGTGTCTTTCTTCCACCCACTCATGTAGCTTTAAGCGCTATCTCGCTTAATTTTGAATTGAGAGAGTCGTCATATTTCTTCTTACTCTCTTTTTCGGCGAAATAATGTATGATATCAATTCGGCAAAATGATATTATTTATTATCAGTGTACCCTCATCATTATTTATTCATATTTTCATAATTTCTAAGTAAATTATATTATATTATTTGGTATTTATTTTCAGCAAAGCTCTACATATTTTTTAGTTTATATAAATAAAGAGGATATCAAACCTGTCCATTTGCCTCATCCAAAGTGCAGCTGTTGCAGGTCCGCATTAGGGCAAAAGCCTTTTATTAAATTTATGTTTGATCAACTTGCGGCGTAAAATCATTTTGTGAGATTTTTTTGTTGCTTTATATTCTCAATTTTCTTTTTGTTTGCCTTGTGTTTGTTATTTTCTGGCCAAATGGCATGAAAGCGAAAATTTGATTGCAGTCTTGAAAACAGATTGCGGGCACTAAAAGGCAGCTGGCTGAGATTGTGGGTATCCCGAGGGGCATTGGGTGTGGGGGTCTCCAGATTTCCGATGGGGGCTTACAGGCTTACTTCTACAGGCCATATAGACGACACTCCAACTAACGGTGCCGCGAAGCCAAAGCCAAACTATAAAATCATTTAAAATGCATAAAAACTAATTTCGCTGATTAATTGCCATCTTGTGTGCTGAAGCTGCTGTCGCTCTTGGCTTTTGATGGAACTGGTGTGGTGTGGCATGATCGTTCATCCCCCCATCCAAAGTCATTGATTTTATTTCTCCAATTTAATATCCTCAGACTGGTGGCAGTCCATAAATGGCCCGGCCATGTTGGCTATGTTCAATATTTTATGAGCTTTGTAACAAAGCAGTTTTGGGGTTGGGCTGGGGAAATGGTTTTTAATGGTTAATCGGGCTCAGAATGAACTCTTGATTTGCCATTAGCTTCCTTCGTGTAAGCTGGAGAAACAATTAAAAAATTATAATACTTATGCACACTTTATTTTTATATTTTATATTTACCATATATTTAAATTTTTGTTCTATATTTTTTTTTTTAATTATTGGTTTCATATTGTTTCATGTTTTTTCTACTAATATTCTGAAAGCACAATTAAATATTTAAATTTGTTGTTGTATCATTTCGCCCCTCTCTGAAGTATCGTGAATATTTTCATAGAGCATCCCAAGCACCCTAATAAATTGTTACAGCTTTTTGCGCTATCTTAGGTTGCGGTATCATCGGCTTCTCCAGATCTGGTTGCCTCATATGTAATGCAAATCGAGTTGATTGAAAATTAATGTAAACACGTATGGGACACTCCACTTTGTTGTCGCTACTGGCGCAAACGTTTGATTTTCCATTAAAAAGTAGACATACATATATACCAAGGAGGAGGGACGGGACGGGGAGCGGAGTTTTTCCAGTAGTCAACTTGATTTTTAAATATCAAACTTTGTCAAACGGCGATGAGACAAATACGCTTTTAAATACTTTCGATGTCTTGAATGTGTTGATAACACCTCCCGAAAATGTCGGCGCTTTGTCCATCCATATTAACCTATCATGAGAAACAAAGAAAAGCTACCAACTAACTAACGGCTATTCTTTTGTTCGCCTGTATTAATTTCCCATTTTCATTTTTCTTTTGCCCTAATGAGTTGGAAACGTTTTTGAATTTTTTGGAGGGCGGGGCAGTCTCGGGACAAGCGAAACGCGTTTAGATACTTAAATAATGGAATAAATTAAAACTTATAAATACAGCTGCGATAAGGTTGGTGGGATCCTTAAGTTGAGATAATATAACTTGCAAATTTAATGTATAGCTAAACAAATAAATTAAATAGATCTTTCAATAAACAATTTAAACTATAACCAAATGTTAAAGTAAGGATTAAAATAGTTATTTTTTGGTTTCCTCTTCCAAAAATTTCTAAGCAGCCGAAAAGCAGATCATTCTACCATCCAAAGTATGAGTAAAGTTGAATGTATTATCTTGATTTGCATTAGCATAATTCTCTGTAGCATTTTTGTGTAATTAAAGTATCATTCACACCGTATGTTCGCACAATCTAACGGTGTTTTGCTAAAATAATAATAATGAAAAAAATAAAAACAAACAAACCGAAAAAGGAAAAACCAAACAAAGAACAACAATAACAAAAAATGTTGTCGTTCGTTGTTTCCGCTGAGTTCGTCCAACTGGAGGAAGAAGAAGCGATGGCTCCCCTTCAATGAGTCAACACTAGACAAAAAAAGAACCGAAAAACAACTTTTTAACCCTTTCCTACTACTAGTTCTTCCCCTACAAAACTGCGTTTTCAGCTACATCCACTTCCCTACTTTTTCCAGAAGCATATGACTATGTTACTTAAAGAGTCTTTAAGTGCTGACAAAAAAATGGATATTTTGTAGATCTACAAATTCTTATTCTCAAGCTAATAAAGTTAATATTTTTAACAAATCAATTGTTTTTAAGGGTTTAAAGGTAATATTGATTAATATATTAAGAATATTATTAAAAAATCAAATTAGAAAGTATGTGTATAAAGCTTAAAAAACATTAAAATATTGTTACATGTAAAACAGGTTGTAATTATTATTAGATTAATAAAATATATTGTAATACTTTTTTTTTGCAGAATTTTAAAGTTTTAATAGTTTCTAAACCTTATTTTTTAAATTTATATCTCAGCTCTTTTGTCTCTTTTCCTTTGTATCACTGTGTCTCTGCTCATTCGCTCCGTCGACCTGTCCACGGTTGACAATTCTTTTAGTCTTTGACCTTTCGGGGGCATAATAGTGTGCCCCCGTCCCTTCCCAACCCCAGCTAGCCCTCTCTTTTCCTCTTGCTGAGTTGAGTGCCTGGGACAATTAACATGAACTTTTAGCTTTGCTTAATTACTCGACGTTGACGTTGTCGTTGTTCTAAAAGTGACGCAAAAAAAGGAGGAAAAAAATATACAAAACCAAAGAGCCGAAAAAAATGACAACAAAAAAACTTGAGGTTAATTACATTTTGAAGAGCACAACAAAAACAAATTGAAATGTTGCCTGGCTGTTTTTGTTAATGGCACAGGCACAAGACGGCGAAAAAACAACAATGCAAGAAGTAAGAAATCAGTGTGACAATTATGTAAATGGAGGCACTTGGAGCTGTGTGAACTTCTTTTAGTGTTTGTAAGGTTTTTTTGTGGGTTGCTAAAAGCTTTGGTTAGGTGAATTTGTTGTTGTTGCTGAAGGTCACACGAAAACACGTCGATGGAGAAGTTACCGTTAAGTTTTTCGGGTCGAATGCATCAAGTTTGTGTCGCAAGGCAGCGAGGCGATTAGCAATGCCCAACAGAAAACAGGGATTATTACTAGATGAATTTCAATCTTGAATACATTATTTTTATCTCTGGATATTAGTAGTGTTAATGGGGGTTTATTAAGTTTAATAAGAAGATTGTGAAATATATTTATTCATTATACCAGTTAATCGTAGAGTAAAAAGATATATTGTATTCGTGCAAAAGTACGCAAATGTTGTAGTGTTTATTAATAACTATTGAAATGTAGAAGAAATTTTTCATTAAAAAGTTATGACCAAATAATAAAATTCAAGCAGTGCAAGCAGTCCGTCTCCCTCACGTTTTCCTTAGCTGCGTAACGGGTATCTGATAGTCGAGGTACTCGATTATGTCGTTCTCTCTTGTTTTAAAAAATTTTCAAGTTTAATAAATAGATTATCATATATATTTTCTCATTTTAAAATATTTTAAAATTTAACATTCATTAAATTAATACAATTTCATTTAAAGCTTTATAATAACATTCGTTTTAATTTATATATCCACCTAAGAACAAAAAAAAACAATGTTTTGGCTCATATTTTTTTTTACAAAATATTTTTTGTTTACATTTATAGGATATTTCATAAATTTGTACTTAACATGATCCTTTTGGCATGTTAAGGCGAGCAGTGAATTTGGTTAACAGCTTCTTAGAAGCTCTTATTTAAGGCACAATTCAGCGACTTCCCTCTGCCTTCAATGGCACGTTGAAATGACCCTCACCCAAATAGCAAACCACTCAGCCCTGAGGCACGCAAGCTATAATCATAAAATGTATATTATATAAAGCAAAAACCGAAAGAAATTAAACTAAACTTGAGAAGCAGTTCAGCGTAAGCCCAGATATAATATATTTCACATATATATTTATTAATATGCGGCCTGGGAAGCACGAGAATTTCGCATAAAATTATCAAGCTGCGGAGGGATAAGGAACAAGATGAAGAAGAAGACGAACGATCACCGACTTCAATATAAAGTTAATGCGCTCATAGGAAGATCACACAAAAAGTGTAGATATAAAGAGCGACTTTGTGGGAATAACAGCAAACGTAGTAAGCTACAAGAACTGAAAGGCGGAAGAACGACGGAAGCAGGCGACAAAAAATGAATAAATATGTATACACTAAGAGAAAAAGGAATCAACGACTTTATTTTGAAAATTAAAGTGTTAGTTAATAAATGTAATATTTTTTTAGACGTTCAGTGCAAAAATTGGATTTTCCAAAAATCATATCATTTTTAACTGAGTATTGATTAAATAAATGTTAAACTGTTTTTATATGATATTCCATTTATTTTTCTGAAAAAAATCATTCTAAAAACAAAAGATACGAAAAAACAATTATAATTAATAAGTTCTAAAAAATCAAGTATTGTGAAAGTATTTTTTCAAAGTGCATTAGGTAAGCCGCTGACATCAGTAGGTAGTCGCGTAATAAAGAAGAACAAACAAGCAGCTCAGGAATTATGAACTCCATCGACTTGGGCGGCCAGCCAATTTAGAAGCAATAAAAAACCTCTCGATCAAACTTCCGAACTTTCGACAAGTTTTGATCGTCTTTTTTGTCAAATTTTTTCATTGACCAAAAACTACAAATTATGTGCATGCCAAGGAGGCTTAGAGTCCCATCTTTATCGAGGCAACAAATCAGCAACTAAACGATCGAACCGGATAAGAAAGAGATCGCATCGGGGAACCCACACACCTGAAAGTTCTCGTCGGATGCGTAGGATAAAAATCGGAATGGATCGGAATGGAAATGCTTTTTTGTCAACGTTTTGTTGTCTGGGCATGAATGAAGGATTTTCGGAACCAGAACCGAGAACATTATTGGTCTTAAACAGATCAGCATAATTTGTTGTCAATCTGTTGTTTGTGCTTATACGTGGGGGCAACTTCCAGTGGGCAGTGAAAAAATGTTAAACTATTAGGAGAGTTTTGTAAGAGTTGGATTTCCCAGAGGTTCAATGAAAATCGATAGCGATCGATAGATCTGTGGCCAATTCGAGCCCCAAAATGCATTGCAAACTAAATCGGCACCACCCAAAGGCCATAAAGCGATTCAACAGGAAAATAGTTCACATAATTCCATTTTATGGATCAAGAAACCAGACGTGCGGAGAGATCGTGTCTGGGGATTTCAGCAAAGGATGTTTAGCATTGGTAAATGTGCGTTTATAAATTTAAAAACCTATAATAAAGTCATTTGCTGTGGTCTTGGCCACTTGGCCAGCAGCACAGCGCTCGAAAAGTTGGCAAGGGGAGTGAGTTTTGGTCTTTTGGCCAAGAGACGCATGCGTCGAAGGAGGGAGAAGGAAGCCAACGAAAAGTCCCCTACAAACAGAACAGACAGCAAAGTGAGCAAAACAGACACGGACACAAAAACAGAAAACTGTCGACAGGCGACAAGTGCCTGGCAACAACAAATGGCCGAGGAAAATAGTACCAGAGGAAAATCTGGCCAAAAGCCAGGAAGCAAGTCGACTAGTTCAGTGTTCTTTAAAATGCAAAGATAATTTCTAAAAAAATGTATGTTATTAAAATTATTAAATTGGTAATATACTTTAATGTTGGTATCCGGAGACGTAAAGAAGAAAATTTCAAAATAAATATTAAACGTTACATTCATTCATTTAATTAATGAATAAATTACAAAAATATTATTCAATATAATAGTTGTTATGTGTTTATAAAAAGTTAGATTTCTTATTTATATAAAAATTATTATACAATTTTATTATTATAATTTTTCCAAATTGATGTGTGTTTTATTTTCTTATAAGTTACAGTATACATTTATTAAAAATGTATTGGAATATAAATAAATTTAAGTTGGTTTTTAAAAAATATACATTCCCTTAAGATATTGTTGATTCTATGTTCTATTTAAAAAGACTTCTAGGAAAATACGATAATATACATGGTTTACAAGAAAAATAATATATTGTTATTAAAATAAAATCTAAAATTTTTATGAAGTTCTTAATTAAAATACATATACATGGTTTACATTAGGTTATACGAGAAAAAGTAAGTTTTAAAATTAAAATAAAATCTAAAGTTATTAATTAATTAATTTTTATTAATTTTAACTTTTTATTTCCATAAAGTAACTTTTACAATTTCACATATTTCGTAGACACGCCAGTGGGGCAGCCGAATCGTCGGCTATATCCATCTCCACTCCTTGAAATTTCCAGCTTACACTCCCTGCAGATATAGACAACGACTGCAACAACATGTCACACTGATTATTGTGTTCAATTTTAATTTGTGCAACATTTTGTGTTGTTTGCAGCACGATGCCATTGCCATTGCCAATGCGATGTGGCTGTTGTGTTGCACTCGTTTCATTTGATGGCCCCAAATGTTTTGTGCCCGCAGCTGACGATTGCCGGAGGAGATCAGATCGGAGGGGGCCAGATCGGAGTTGAATCTATAGCTAAAGCCGGGGGTTTCGAGCGGGCCCGATGCAATCTGGGACCTGGCCGCTCTGCTCCTCCAGCCAGTTATCAACTTTCTTTTAACCGTTCGAACAATGTCAAGAACTTTGCCACTTGTTTTTTGTCTTTGTTTGCCTTTTGTTGTTTACCCGCTCAATTGCCGATTCGCAATTGATTATTTCAAGTTTTTAATCCCATGCGACACCCACCGATAAACCGGGTAAATCGAATCGATCAAAACGAATCCAAATGCAAATGACAAAAGACCCGTGTACTTAGACATTGTATTCTGGTGTTTCAGCTTTTTGTTGGGTCTTGCCATTTTTTTTTTATTTGATCAGCCTTTGTTGCCCGGCTGCCGTTGATATATTTTCTCACAATTAAGCGAACAAACGAGCGCGCAGGCGAACCAGCCATCAGTAATCAGCATCAGTGAACAGTGAACAGTGGAACAAGTGGACAATGGACAGTGGGAGGAAAAGACAAAAAAAAATATATAGAACCCTTAAATTAAAAACAAATACAGACATTGAGATGTAGGTTTTTATTTTATTATTTTATTCACCAATAATTCGATGAAAAATATTTACTGAACTTTATAAACTATATTTCGATATAGAATTTATACTTCACTTTTTTTTTACTTTTTTAATTAACGCTGAAATTGCAGAATTAAGTAATATAAAAAATACCATATTTAAAGTTTCATACATTTAAATTAATTTTGATAATAGCCCCATTTTTGAGGGCATAAATATCCACAGACTATGCCAGAAAATTGTTGTACCCACGGGCGTATCAAATATATACCGCATATGGCGCCTTAGATCGCCCATTGTTGGTGTTTTTAGTGTTTTTATTGCTGGTTGCGGTGGTGCAGCTGCTGTCCAAGAAACTTGGAGAGCCACCAAAATGGCAATCGGCAGTCAAGTCAAGTTAAGTCGAGCCCCAAGTCAAGTTGAATAAAACTCGGGGTGAGGGGGGCAAAACGAGAAGAAAGACCAAAGTGATTTTTAATTGTCAGCCTCAAGTGCTGTTCGAATGTGTGAACTTAATAAATCTTCGTGGATACGAGTATTTCGCTTTGATTTCTCTTAATACACAGTAAAAAATCTTTCTTCTCTAGCAATGTTCAATTTATAGAAATATTTTTTAGAAATATTGATGCTCTTTAAGATTTTCTGATTAATGAAGAGTTGGCTTTTATTTTTTAATGAAATATTAAAGCATTCACAGATTTTTTTTTAGCATACATACATTATTATAATACAAAATAATTTTTCAAAATTAAAATTCATTGAATCATAATTTTTTTACGTGTAGCAATTGACAATTGCTGGAGTTATTTTCTTAATGCCTTAATTGAAACGCGACAACAAAACCGAATAATGATTATGCATATCAATTATGCTCACCGCGATGTGGGGGCGTTACTTGGATGATGGATGGCGGACTGTTGTGCGATGGTGGATCAGTGGATCGCCCTTGGCTATCAATCGGTTGAACAGGTGCTCGAGCTCCACTCAACTCCCGCTGAGATCTCAATTCAATTCAACTTGCGGCCTGATTGAAATGGTTCCTTCTCGTCCGGATTGGATTGCAAGTGGTTTTAAGTTTCGGACAACAGTTGATTGACGGACTGGCAATTAGCCGTGATAAGTTTATACATTGAGAGCGGTTTCAAAGGCGGAAGATCAAAACTAATTGCAAAGTTAAGTTTCCAGTTTAAAATCATTTTTAATCCGTAAGCATTAATATAATGATTTTAAGCTCTTATCTTTAGTTTCTCGACCTAAGGTTAAGCTAAGGGTAGGTTTTAAGCTAACCATATTCAGTTTACAAAGGTAATAAATCGTTTCCTCTGTTGCTAAAACTTCTACACCCAATACCAGATGTTCAATGCCAGCTCAAAAATCTCTGCCAGAGAACCACTAAATCTTTTCCAGAATTACCCGATACCAGTTAAAAATTTAATCGCGATTTATTCAATTGCTGTCTGCGGTAATTCCACTCCACATTCTGGCGACAAAGTTGCCGCTAAAAATGCGCAAACTTGGCAAATTATAATTTGTGCATCGAACAGTTGGCCGTTAGCATCAGTTGGCCAATTGGAGCAGCAACGGGCCAACGAGCATATAAACAATGGTTAATTGTGGCAGACTATGGACATAAGTTGCTGAATTATTGGGCAGTGGCTGAGCTTATCGATCGCCGCCTCTGCCCGTCAGTCGATATCAAGCCAATGTGTTCGGGAATTTACTGCGTGCAAATGGAGTTTCTGTTTGAGTTTTCAACTCTACTGGTTCGCTCTCAACCTTCTTTATTTTTTTCGGTTTTTTTTCGTTTTTTTGAAATTTTGTCGGAGGTTCTGGCTGCTTGATTTCTTCAACTTTGTGCGTCTGGCTAATAGAATCATTTGGCAAAGTTGCCAGCCCGGTTGTGCAGCATTTTGACTAATTAACTGCAAAGTTTTATTGCAGCCAGCGAAGAGAAGATAGAAATGCTGCAGATGGAAGTTGCTCGGTTCGCATGTGCATGGTGCACAGCAAAAAAATCATCATAGTGTCCACAATCGATATTTTTGGCTATCGGTGGTGGTCACTATCAATACTATCGATAATTTCGGTAATTAAAGAAAATAAATAAAAAATTACAACATTTAAAGGAAAATGTTGAAAAGAAATAATTGAAAATTGATGTTTGTATCATATTATACAACTTTTGGGAAGATCGATCTAAATTTTACTGCGATCAAAGTGAAACAAAATTTAATGTTGAGCCCTAACATTTGAAATACCGTTTTTCTTCTAAAAATATAACAAAATTTACATGTAAAATTCAATTATTTTTCTAAGCGATAGTATCGATATTGGGCTCAAACTATATGTTTCCTTCATTTTAAAACCAAGGTTACGATAGTGCTATCGATTTTTTAACCAAACCTGAAAGTAGTATATAAACAAAAAGTTTTAAAACTTATAGAAAATACAAATTGGTAAAGATTTCTATTTAATACATTTCTATATATTTTTAAAATATTCTCCATAAATACAATTAACTTTGCTTTACCATTTTCATTAACTATCATCTTTCTGCGACTTATGGAAATTTAATTGGATGAAATTCTTGTTAAGTGGCTGCATTTTTTCCGCGTGTTTCTGCTTTTGGCCCGGCTAGCATTTCCTGTCCATAATGTGGAGGCTCCTCTCGATGGGTTTTCTCGCTTCTCGCTCCCCGGAAAACTTTCTGAGCGGGGCGACGACAATCATAATCGGCATTGACAAACGCACATTGCGTATACGTAAGTATACCTATCGAGTGTAGCGCGCATATGCATTTCTACGGGTATTTTCAACTGGTATTACATGGTCTTTCGGGACGAAGGTGGACTTGGGGGCTGGGGAGATGGCTTTCAAAACATTCCCAAAGGTGTCAAGATTATGTGCATAAATAATGAGATTTTCAGACAGCAGCGAGTGGGCTAATTAATTGATTTGGCCAAAGGTTAACGCTGGACAAATACGACTAGGAAATAGGTGAATGCTTCTTGGGATTTACTTAGAACTTCAAATGTGGGTAAATTACATATTCTGTTTGCTCATTAATTTCTTTCCAATATTTTATCCTCTTTAATTAAAGCCAAAAGATGAAGTGTCTTCGGTTCCTGTTTCCAGTTTGCAGATCCACTTTTGGTGCTACTTTCAATTTACATGTTCGTGTCCGTAATGGAAAATGGCAATTTTTCAGCTACTTCAAGGAGTTGCGAATGAGCTGGAATGAAATGTTTATCAATTAGCGTGCAAAAATGGTAAATATTTGGATCGATTAGTGGAGCTCCAGTTTGCTCGATCGTTTTGATCGTTACAAAGTAGCCATCGAAACTAGTTCTGAAATCTTGGCCAGAACAGTTCCTGCTCTAAAATTTCATTTAGCTTTCTCACGAATGTTCTTATTATGTTAGATTGGTTTCTTTTATGAACAATTTGAATTTTTACTTTATATTGCCAAAGATTATTCTTTTAATAAATTTCAAAATAGGTAAAATTTTTATTCGATTTAATAATCAAGGATTTCCTAAATTGTTGAACTTTGAATTGTTGACTTTTGATCCCACAAAATCTACTTTCAGAAATTTGTATCAACAACCTTGAGCCTTTTACAAATTTTGGTTAATCGTTGAAAACCAAAGTTGTCAACTATTTTATTAAAAGTCATGGCAACTCTGTAACATTTTGGCCAGTTCGCATTGTTTACTTGAAATCAATTTAGAATTTATATTTGCAGTTCTTTTATCTTTTTAAAAATTTTAAACAGTAACTAACCATTTTTTTAAAATTCAAAGTTGTCAACTATTTTATTAAAAGTCATGGCAACTCTGTAACATTTTGGCCAGTTCGCATTGTTTACTTAAAATCAATTTAGAATTTATATTTGCAGTTCTTTTATCTTTTTAAAAATTTTAAACAGTAACTAACAATTTTTTTAAAATTCAACAGGGTTCCTTCAATTCTGTTGATTTGAAACGATTCAGCAATTGAACAGTTTATGGAATACCCAGATTATTTTTTCTGTTAGTCTTGCGATTTATATTAATTTAAGTTACAACTTCAGTTAGCAATTTTATAGTGCAAATTTGGAAATAAAATTGATAGCACGAACATAAGCGAGCGACATCGAAAATCCGCAGCAGCCCGACCAACAATAAAGCTCAACACCAATTGCAATTGTCAGCGGCACGTTATCAGGCAGGGGAAAATCGGAAAAGCGGGGGGTACAACTCTCGGGAGAAATGGTGAAAAATAGGGGGAAATACGGGGAGACTTCGCGACGATAAAGCCAAAGTGTTTACGAGCTGTTTAGTGTTTGATGATCGTCGGTACGTAAGAATGGAGACTCCGGGAAGAAAAAATAAAGCTCTGCCCTGTCTTTCCGTCTTTCCCGCCTCCTTTTCATTCTGCCACCCTCCCCCCCCCCCTATTTTTTCTCGATCTGGAAAAACTTGTAACCTTGCAGCCTTGTCATTGTCATCATGCAGACAGCAAAAGAGCTGGGAGCTGGAACTCTGCCACTGCCAAAGCCGAGATCCCAAGCCCGAGGTTTGTTGGCAGGCGGATCGTGCAAATCTTGTTAGCATTTTTCAGCCATTTCCTTTTTACATACAAACCCCCCAGAAGAGTGGGGGCCAAATATATATAAGCTTAGAGGAGCAACAACAACAAATACAAGCGAGAACGTTGAATATTTAATATTTCGACTCGATGGATACCCGTTGTTACTTTTGAATAGGCTAATAATATTTTAAAAAAATATATATTCAAAATATTAAAATTATTTTACAAATACAAGCTAGAATATTGCATATTTAATATTTCGACCCGTTGTTAGTTTTGAGTAAAGATAGTAAAGATGACTATTAAAAAAAAAAATATATATATATAAAATATTTCACTTCTTAACTTTACATTTTATTTTTATTAAAAAGTTAATAAATGTTTACAAATTATTTTAAGTGCATTAAAAGTGTAAATTGATATTCAAATACTTTTATTCCCCAAGTAATTATGTTTACTATTGTTATTCTTGTATGTAAATTCCCACATCCCATAGTTATACCGACGATTTTGATATACCCATGCTATATCGGTCGTTGCGAGGTAGAAAAAATATGTTTAAAAGAAAAACAAAAAATTATGTTCGATATCAATTTCGCGTGGACACATGCCAAGAGACACGCAACGCCACCAAACACGCGGACCACATTTTTCCAAAACCCCTTTTCCCCCTTCCTCCGATCGGTGGTAATTGAAAATCCCCAAAGAGAGAGAGACCAAAAAAACCCGATGCGGTTTGCCTCTACTGCCCTCCATTGGAAAATGGAGATGCGATGCAGGATGGAGGCTGGGTATATGGGGATGGGTAGGAAGTAATTACGTCTGGCAGCGGATGGAATAGTTTGACACACCGAAAAAAATACAACTAAAATTGCATAATATTTTCAATACGAATTTATTTCTGTTCAAATATATTTGGTGCTGCTTTTATATACGTTTATATGCTGTAAACGTATGGGAATTTTAAGTATATAGAGTACTTTTAACTTAACATGCCCTAAATGTTGATTTCAAATAATATTTGTGTAAACTTATTATAATTTTAAATAATATTTTAAGTGCTAGGTAATATAAAGGCTGCTAATTATTTATTTAAAAAGCTCGATTTATGTTATTTGATTGTTTGTTTTTCTGTAATATATTAATATCTATTATAAACACAAGTATTTGCTTTTGCTGCTAGGACGCAAAATAAAATAAATAATGATAATTAATAAATAATAAACTAAAAAAACTGCATATCTGTGTAATTCAACTATAATTTCGAATTTAATTTTCTGTGCATGAAATGGGCGATTTAAGATCTTGAAAGTCGAGCAGGCAGCAGGAATTAGAATTAGCCCCCCGTCCGTGGGTAAATACATGCAAGATTTGTGCGTGTTATAGGCTGGAGAACAGTTCTACTCGCCCCCTTCCGAAAGAATAACAAGAATCGAAGGAAAAACTTAAACGCAAAGCTCAGCCCATCGTGGCTTTTATTTAGTTTAAGTTTTAGTTAGCTGGCCCGAGGGAGTGGGCGTGGCGGATTGGATCGGTTGGCGAGTGCGAGTGCGAGTGGGCTTGACTCCGCCGATTGGCTGGCTTATATCTGTCCAGTCCAACAGTTGTTGCCTTCTTGTAAATGACCGTTTAATGGAATCATGCGCGGATCCACGGGGGGTGATATGGGTGATATATCACCCCCCACTCGGGTGAAAAATGAAAGAAATTTTGGTACTCAAAAAGTATGCAACAAAAAAATTGTTCTGATATCACCCCCCACAACAAAATCCTGGATCCGCCACTGAATGGAATTGTCATAAAATTCGATTACTAAAACCGATGCGTAGTCTTTATTTTGCGGCCATGGGGTAGCGAAATGATTTGCTGTGTGGGCAGTTTGATGGCTTTGGATCACCTGGAGCAGGGAAAAAGATATTTGCCATTAATAGATTGAGTGGAGTGCCCCTATTGCATTTTTTTATGATCAGGGTGTTTAGTAGCCTTTTTATTTGCTTTTGCAATTGGTATTTATTTATGTCTTTTATTTCCGGTTGGTTTTTGGTTTTTTTCAATTTTGATTACAGTTTCCTCGAGGGTCTTCCAATTTTCTTCATTTCTCTGGGTTATTTACATTAAATCCTCGACTGGGAGTGTTCCGTTAAAAGCTCAAACTAATAATCTCTTTAAACATTTCACCCACTTTTGGGGCATTATGCCGCAGCCCCTCCCACTTCTCTTTATGTATAATCAGGCCTGGACATTATGACCAAACGATTTTACATAATTCCTGCATGGCCATAAGTCTGCAAATGTGGACCACTGGTGCCACGCCCCTTTTAGAGAATGCAGGCGGCAACAAAGGAATAATCAAGAGCGTTCTAATTTCAAAAACACAAGGCTGGCTGGTTGGTTGGCTGCAGGAAAAAATACAAAACATACATATGAGGCGTTGTAAGCAGCTCGCCTAATAAAGTGCTCAAAAAAAAAAAGAAAACTAAAGCGATGGGATGAGTACGAATTTGATGATGTCCAGGTTTAGCGTGCGTGCAGCACATGCATAAAACATCATTCCATAATGCCATGGATCTCGAGACCCAGACTTCAGAGTCCAGAATCCACAATACAGACTCCAGAATCGAGAATCATCCGATCCAAGATGAGAGTGCGGCAAGCCGGGCATTTTTGCTTTTATCTCGGGCTCTGATATCTGTGGCTAATGCATAAAATCTTATAATTTGCGCACGTGTTAATCAGACATTATGATGCACACACAACACACGGCGCACAGCACAGCTGCAAGACTCGAACTGTTTGAAACTGTGGCTAGTCACACGGCGAAAAATCGGGAGAGGGGAATCTTGAGAAATTCTCAAAAGGTTTAAGAATAAGACAGGAATTACCATGAAATTTAATTAGCATTTAATATATATTCACATTTTATTGTAATAAATGGATTAAAATTATTTCCTTAAAATTTAAATACTCACAAAAAAAATTTGATTGGGTAAAATTGACCTATGCGGATAGTTACGTAACTATAAAAGCTAATACCTCTTTTTTATTTATTTTATTTTATTTTGCTTTGGGTACTATTTAATAGTAACCCTACTGTAAAATAGTCAGTTGTTGACAATTTACTTTTATATTAGTTAGATTTACCAATCGATTTTTTGTGTGTAGGATAAAAATTAACATCATGTTTTTAGCAGTATAGATATAATTATAAATAGTGTATTTAATTGTAACAAAACAATGCCAATGAGTCCAAAAATGTTTTATTACTGGCAAATACTTATAAACTGCACTTTTGCATCCACTGCATCTGGTTTTCTCAGTGCATGCCCAGCTTAGAAGAAAATCCGCGGGGCAAGGCGTCTGCTGGCCATGACCAAGTCGGCAAACTAACAATTTTAGGCTAATGATGTGCTCATATTTAAGTTAGTTGAAACGCTTTTAGTGCAAGGCATAACTCAAGTTGAGACGG
This sequence comes from Drosophila prostipennis, assembly GCA_037075205.1. Lineage (NCBI taxonomy): Eukaryota > Metazoa > Arthropoda > Insecta > Diptera > Drosophilidae > Drosophila > Drosophila prostipennis. Next base: position 230,015 of record JBAMCJ010001546.1, read on the forward strand.
GGAATCTGGGAGTTTCTGTCTCCCCAGCCAGGTGCCACTCCATGGAGACAGAGGCAGAGACAGAGAATCGGAGAAGAGGAGAGGTGGACATAAGGGGAACCATTGGAGACACAGAGACTGGGAGAATCGGGACCGCATGCTGTTGCATTTAATGATTGCACGCCTTGACTTTGGCAATAAAACAAATTTGTGGCCATAATTTTCGAAATTCAAATAACAAATGCTGAGGCAGCCGCTGCTGGATTTGGTTTGCTTTCGGCCAGAATGGCCGTCTTGGCCAAGACGCTTCTCTACCAACTTGTTTGCATTGAAAATTTATTGTTACGCAGCCACGAGCGGAACTTCTGGGGAAGTGGCGGGGCGAAGGGGCGATCGCGGCTTCGAATGCTTGTCCAACGATTTATGGCATTGCTGCAATTGTTGCCAACTGTAAATGCTGCGGCAAACAAGTCAATTGAATTTATTTCGTTTATAAATTGCCAACAGCAGCTGGCCGCGGGGCGGGGCCACTCTCAAGTGTCAATTGGCCAGCGGGAAGGCAGGAGTTCTCCCAATCCCAATCCCAATGCGAATCCGAATCCGAATACGAACCCCATCCGAATCCCAATGCCATCCCAACCAAGAGACTACCGATTGGAGACAAATCACTGCCCGATTTGACAACGCTGCAACGTTCACTCGAGATAAACAGCGATACTCTAGAGATGTGATCCTTCTGCCGGCATTATGCAAGAATAATAATCGCATCTGGGGAATCCATAATAAGTGCTACGATTATATGTGAATACACTTTTGTCGATAGCACTTCAGCACATTGGCACGCGACTTTACTGCATTCCATATAAAGCGCTCGTCTGTAGTGTCAATAGTTGTAAATAATAATTATACTGAATATATAAATTGTTTTCTATTCAAATATATTTTTTAAAGCTAATAGTTTTATTTCCTTCTAAAATATAAGAAATTGCCTTTAACTTCTTTAAATAGTTATCGAATTGATATGCTCGAAATGTAGACAACATGTTCTAAGTAGGCCAGTTCGAATTTCGAATGTGTCTTTCTCCCTTCCACTCATCTAACTTTAAGCGCTATCCCGCTCTATTTCTCCGAAAGTGAGAGAAATCGGTATTGCATGGTAAAAACGATATGCGTATAAATACCATATTGTTTACCATGCGCATATCGATTTGACACTGGCGTGTTTTTTTTTGTGTGTACAAACGCCACAACTTAAAGTTTATTCGCATTAATAGCACCGCACGCACTCGATTAAATCATCAGCTATTCTTTACCAAAATGGGATAATTGCTCCATCACGATTCGCCAAAGTTTCGTGTCACCGCAATCACGCTGCCATCGCCGGGAAGGCGGAAAAGCCAAAGATTGCCGGTGAATTCTATGCGCGGCATTTGAATGGTCGATGGGGTTGTGGCTCGGAAACTCGGACCGAAGCTCGCAGGATGGCGATGATGTTGCCAGTGTGCTGCAGCTGCACTTCTGTGATTTACAATTTTTTCCGTTTGCCTATTTTCTTTCCCGCCAGCCAACTGTCTCTTTGGCTATTTGCTTTTCTATCTTATTTTTTCTGTTTTTATTGTAGAAGCAGCAAATTTGCATACGATCTACGGACTTCCTTTCACAACAAACGACCAACTCTTGGGCCAATATAAAGAGTTGAAAAATCTTTAAATACTTTCGAAATGCGAGCAGAGCACAACGAAAATATCAATATAAATACAAAGTGATTTATTGGCAGGGAGGAAAGAAGAAGATGCAGAAGGAGGAGATGAAGAAATGGCCGTTTCCTTGCTGGCCAAACAAAAGACTTAGGCAACGAACTTGCTTTCACAAGTTCGAAGCTAGCGCCTCTTAACAAATTATTGATTTATTGCCCTCAACACAGAAAACTCGCCAGCACACATATGCAACGGCGTTTGACAAAGAATGGTAGATCATAAAATATATCTTTTTATATCGAGTTATAAATATCAGTATATTACCCGGGCTCGATTGATGGCTCAGTAAAATATTTTTAAGTGCCTCACAATTAGTCAGGTCTATTTGTCATAAAGTATGAAAACATCCCAAAGCCATAAGAAATCATTCGTTTTTGTTTCTTTTCGCTTTGAACGAAAGAGTTAATAAAATTCTCAACACAACCTCGAATGATATGGGGTCGATTTTCGACACTAATCGCACAGTAGGCCATAAAAAGTTACAGCTTTTGATTGGTTAGTCAAATTATTTTTATATTCGTCTGTGGTAGGTTGTCTCCTGCTTAACTTGTTATTTATTTCCTAAGTACACTAACTGATTTTGGAAAATAGAATCTAATACGAGACAGAGAACAAATGTGATAAGAGGGGCGAGGGAAAATTGTTAAGTATTACCAATTTCATATTATATTATTTATTCACCCAGAAAAAAATACCAAAAAATCGAAGACCGAATTTCTTACATTAATACTGTGTTGTTATACCCTTGCAGGGGGTATTATGATTTCATTCAATATTGCTTATACGATTTTTGGGCTCCCAAATCGAACAACCCAACTGATCACTGTTGGATATCGAGTTATCCGCGATCAAAGTTTTATATCTCCATCTCCCTCGCACTACCTTTGGCTGAGTAACGGGTATCTGATAGTCGACGCACCCGACTATAGCGTTCTCTCTTGTTATTAGTTAAAGTTGTCTAGATTATACATCCAAAACTTGATTCGATCGGACCAATACATTAGGAGATATAGGACTTTAAAGTGGAACACAAATACATTTAGAAAACACAAATTTCACAAATTCAAATTCATTATGACTACTTTGATATTTTTCCTCAAAAAAGCAGTATTTTTCATTCGCGTTGGGGGGTCAAACGGCATTTTAGACCATAAGTTTGTTCGCCAATATTGCTTAGAATCCTTTAAAGATTGCGTTCCCCCTATTCGATTCATCACTTTTTTCGGCCCCATACAAATCGACCCGCCCTAATGTACATATGTATGTGCAGATTTGTACACTTCAAGATTTTTTTTAATGCGGTAAAGGTAATTCTCATCTTCAGGCCAAATCAGATTATCATTAAAAAGTTATGATCATTGAGCAATTAATAAAAATTGACGCTAGGTGGCGCTCGTTGGGAATCTCGGAATACCCGCTTTACTGCTTGCATATCTCCATCTCCCTCGCACTCTCATTAGCTGAGTAAGGGGTACTTCATAGGCGAAGTATTCGACTTTAGCGGTCTCTCTTGGTTTTGTCCTGTCTTACCAGTATTAAAAATGTATTATTTAATAATTTATCGTGTATTTTTGAGCACCACGAGTTTTAATGCCTGACTCCATCTGAACAGAAGTGACAAATAAATAATAGATAAAACGAGTCCGTCCGGGGCAGTTTGAGATCGATCTGAGAATGTGGTGCTAGTTATGTAATGTCATCAGACCTTCCAGCCGGCCGACTGGGAGCTGCGAACCAAAAGCACACTTTAAGCAGCTTTATGATGTGTTAAAACTGTTGCAACAACAACCGCCGCCATGACAAGCATCGGCAGCAGAAAGATAAAAAAGGATGACGATGACTGGCCAACGTCATCGTCATCGTCATTGTCGTTGTCATTGTCGTCATCGTGGAAATGTCGGACTGACGGACGGACGGCTTCGCTTTGGTTGGGATCAAGTGCTCAAGTTCTCGGCCAGTTGTGCACAGGAAAAAAATGTATATGTAAATATATAAGAAGTTTACAAAAATCACTTTGGTCATTTTTATGTAAATTAATTGATAAAACAAATGAATGCATTAAAACGCTTTATATTTAAACTATAAAATTGAAGTGATAATATAAATAGCATGTGGAATATGAAAAGGAAATCATCAAGTTCCAATAATTACCTTTTTTTTCAGTGTATTTTCAAATCAAGATCAGGCCAGAGCCGCAGCTTCTTCACTTTGGTCTTCATCTTTCGCCGATAATTGATCATCATCAGTCGGTTTTAATTGATCGCTTTTGCCTTGCCCCGCCGCGTCTTGCATTACATTGTATTACATTTAGCTGGATCTGCGATCGCTGCATCGATTGTAATCAATCACTTTCGTGGAATTGTGCCTGCTGAATGAAACGAACTATGCTATATGCTACAGGCTGCAGCCGCCTTTCCGTCGGTGGCCCAATAATCCGGCCCATAAGTTGTAGCTCCAGTTCTCTTTGGTCTTTAGCACGCAAGGCGTTGTCAACGGGCCCCGGACTTTGGCTTTGGCTTTGGCTTTGACTTTGGCATTTTCCTTCCAATCATCAGCCACAATTGCGTACGTGAGCTGCACTCCAACTGGCGATCCCCATTCGATTCCATCCGCCATCCGCGATCAGCGATCCAAGATCCCAGTTTCAGTTGCAGGTTGCCTTGCCACATGCTGCGTCAATAAGTCACTCGTTGGCATTTGTGAAATGCATTAGATCAGCGCACATATCGAAAAAAGCGATCGATGAATAACCGATCGTGAGCAGGAGCACGGAGTAGCACAAATTCCTATGCAAATTGTTGTGGGCAGTTTTGTATTCTTTTTATTGATCTTCTCCGAATCGCTACCAAGGATCTTTCAAGGCCAATATTTAGATTGGTTATGGGTCAATGTCCACGGTTGATTATTGGGCTTTGAGTTCTAGAGGAACGTATGTTTTTAAACCCGTTACTCGAAGAGCAATTGGGCGTGCCCAATGTCATACCTCGTATAGCTCTTAATTTAAGTCCCAGTCGATTAAATTATTAAGCCTGAATACTTTCATTTTAGCCATTTGGGAATCGTTAGCTAAGGCTGGTCATAACACTCGAACGTTTTAGCTGTGCGTCTTAGTTCGACTGAATTACGATGGAAAATCCGTTAAAATGAGATACATACATACATATAAATACGTTCGCGCAGATCTAGATATCTTCGTCAAAGTCCTGAAACTTTTTCATTTTCGCTATATTTTTCTCAAAAAAACTGATGTAATCCCTTAAGGAAAATGATAGAACAGACCAACAAATTAGTTTTCTAGAAAGTGATAAGGATTGTTGGTTAAGATTGTCCAAATTAGGATTGAGAAATTGTGAAAAAAAGGTATTTATACTTGTTATTCGAAGAGTTTACTTACGCCCACTGCGGAGGCACATTAGTCTTGAAAGTAACTGACTATCGGGTATCTGATAGTCGAGGCACTCGACATGGCGTTCCATCTTGTTAAAGTTCATATAAAAAATTTGGCTTAGTTTTTTACTAACATTATAAAAATGAATTTTTTTGAACTGTAAATTATTTTAGGGCGAATGATTTATTTTATCACCAAAATATCTATCCAATATAAATAAATAAAAGCAAAATAAATGTGAGAGAAATATAAATAATATTAAAAAAATGGTATTTCTCGATGATGCTGAGAGTCTCCATTGGTTATTTTCTTATCTCTGTAATTAGCGGTGGTATTTCCCTGAGAATTTTCGACTTCGATTGGGACTTGGATTTGGACTCGGATTGGATTCTCCCATTAGAGCGGCTGTCAATTAGAGCGAGATGTCTGCGATGTCAGCCAGATGTTTTGGCCCAAACGGAATGCACTCGATCTTTGGTTGGCCACCTCTCTTTTTCTCCGATTCTCCGAGATGTCTAATTAGCATTCGGTTTAGTGGCCCCCAAGGCCAGCGAATGGCCCCTCCCACTTTTCCGCCGACCGAAAACTGCAGGCCGAAATGAAAAAATAAAAGAAAACATCCCCCAACCTCCCATATGAACATCGAACCAAATCGAACCGAATCGAACAGGAACCGGAGCAATAAACAAAGACATCAATGGCCCAGGGGCTATAGCTGCCCGATTCTTCAGCGATCGAGCCGATCTTCTTCTTCTGCGTCTTCTGAATTAGATGCAGTCCCATAAATAATAATTCGACGGCAAATGCAAAGTGGAAAAGCAAATACTTGCCATGGCGACAAATGCTCAGCACAACAGTGGGCGAAAGAAGGAGAGGCGAGGGGAGTCTGCGGCGAAGAAAGAGAGGGGTGGCTGCGGCGAAGAGAGAGAGGGGGCTATGGAGAGCCACTGCTTGGCACACGTTTGCCCAGAGACCCAGAGCAATCAATAATCCGAAGCGTAGAATAGGGGGACGTGCGCGGGGATCAAGCTTAGATCGCAATGAATTCGCACTGCGAAGAGATCAGAGAGAAGAATGGCGGCGAAGAGAGGGGAGAAGACTGGGAAGAGAGGTCCTCAGAATGGCGAGAAGAAGGGGCTCAGAACCTGTTCACCCAACGGGCCGCACATTAGGAGGTAGTTGAGAAGTAAGGCAGATTCTTCTCTGTCTTTTTTTTTCTGCTGGTATCCTTTGGGTTCGGAAGCTACAGATTATGCGTGAGAATGCGGTTTGGACTTTGAGAATATCCTATAAAATTAACAAGGATAAACTAAAGTAATATTTTCAGACTGTGTTTGTTTCATTATAAATATATTTAGTTTTATAACCTTTTAGTAATGGAATATATATGTATATTCCGAGAAAGTTATAATCTTTATACTTGTCCTAACAGCTTTCTCATTAGATAAATCTCAGCAATCTCTCTCCAATGTCCGATCTATCTATCTTTGGTAAATTCTTACTATATGTACATATACTTAATCATAATTCGATCGATCCATGTGCAAAGTCCGTAATTTGGATAAAGAATAAAAAACAAAGTTGATGTACCATTAACTTATTTATACCCATGTAATTCCGCAAATGTTTTGTTAGCCAACCCCTCCGTGCCATAATCTCTTATCGTACTACTCATCAATTCCCTGTTCGGCCCCCAATGAGTATACCCCATTATTGCCCAGTTATTTCGATCTTGCTGATTATAAAAATAGCAAACGAGTCACGGCCAGATCGACAAGCAGCGCCAGTTCAAGGAGACACCACAACAAACATACACACTGGGAAGAGAGTCGGGGATGGGGGAAGAGCGAAGAATTGACCAATCGAGAATCGAGCAGAAGAACCATGAAGAACGTAGGTATATCGTATCGTATCGTCTTTCAATGCTCTTTCAGTCGCGGATTCCTGTTTGCTATGCCCATCTCTTTTGCACTTGCCTTTTTTCGGCATTAGAAGAGCCTCACATCCTCAGAAAAATCTGCTGCCAAGAAGGAGAAAAATTATTATAATAAAAATAATAGCAAACCGGAATTTCCTGATCCTCTTTGTCTGCCTATCAACCTACCAACCAACCTACCAACCAACAAACTAAACAAACTACCAACTGTGATTCCTTTTTGCATGTAAAGTTCGCTTGCCGCAGATGTTTTTTTCTTCCTTTATAGAGTTCGTCCCGCGATTTCCTATGTAAGGCATTGGGTTTGACTGGAGATGGGATTTTTAGAAGCGGGGCCAACTGACCATCAGGATTACCCTTTGCCATCGTTTCGCTTTCATTTCTCACTGCCCAGAACTTTTGCTGCAGAACTGCTCATTTAAAATATTTTACTAAATGTTTTATTCTCCAATTCATTAGTACCTACTTGTATCGATAAATAAATTTCTTAGGCATTTTACGAGGATTCAAGGACTGGAACTTACTATTTGTTTGCCATTTAGTAATAATTGATTCTCGCTATATTTATGATAATTAATATTTTAAAGAATGCGATAGTAACAGCTGTTCATTTTGCATTTTGATTGCTTTTTGCAATGTATTTCCAACTTGCTTTGCGCTTTGAAGCCGGCTATCACGGGTAGCATCCCATTTAGCTATTGCATCTGCCACCCGATCAGCTGCAACACTGGTGTTAGCTTTAGCTTTGGATTCCGATCCCCCTCCTAAAAAGAACTGGCCAGGAAGAAGTCAGACGGCTTTAAACTTGGCAGCAATATTTATGAGTGGCTCCACGGCGCTGGCAATTAATACGATTATCGGGCAGATTAATTGGCAATGCGAGTGCAATTAATACCAGGTCGGATCTGCACTTGTCTGGCAGTCGGATAATACGTCTAGAAGACTATATTCTTGATGCCAAAAAACTCCGTCGTATGTCATTAACTGAATGTATAACTATTTATCGTCTTGGGTGATCAAAAAAATACATTTTAAAAATCTTCCTTGGTAAAATGAAATCTAAATAAATTATTCTCGTTAAAATATTGATAATAAAGGTAAGGAACCGATTGAAATAACAAACCAGAAAGATGTATTTACTCAAGGTATACAAAAATATGTAAAATCGTTAACAACAAAATGGTCACTGTTTATTTGCCTTACAAAAATTAATCGCGTGGAAAATGTGGATAAAAATAATCAAAAAAGTACAAAAACATTGACAATATCAATATATATATTTTTATAACTGTTCTTCAAAACGAAAACGAAGGCTGGCCGAAAACAGAATAAATATAAAACGCGTGCAAAATAAAGCTAACATATATGAGAAATGAATTTGTACTTATTTGTTGTTGATTTTTGAACCTTTTTTATTTTTTGTTTCATTTGCTTGCCTCCCTCCGTCAAGTGCAATATGCTGATAAGGCTGGAGAATCCAGATCCGATTCGGAAGACAGGAGACTGGAGACAGGAGAACGAAGATCCAGACAGATTTTATGGCCAAAATAAATGATGAACAGGGAAAACGGCGAAAGGCAAACGGCAACAAAAGGAACAGGCTAATAAAAAGCCATTAAAGCCAAGTTCAGGCAGGTCATGCGAGTCAGTTCGTTTGTTTTGTTTCGGGGCCTTTTAAGAATTCTCAGATTGCCGATTTTTGGGTGGGACCCAAAGTGTCTCTCTCTCACCCGTTTCCATAAATCAGCGAAATTAGAAAAACGAAATAAAAATTGCCAAAAAGGAAGAAATGGAAAAGCAATCCAAACGTAAGACTAATGAGGGAAAATATATTTCAAAAAGTCACCAAAGGAGAAAAGAGTGGGGTGCTGGCCCTTTTGAGGGAGCCAACCTCCTTTGATTCTTTACCACCTTCCTACCTTCTTCTTGCTTTTCGCTTTGTCCGCCGTTTTTGGCGTTGTTCCTTACGTCTTTCCCATCGTATTTCTTTTCTTGGAAAGCAACTGTATTTGAAAAGGAAAAGGGAGAAACCAGTTTCGGTTTTGTTCTCTTTAGTTGCTAACTTCCATTTTCCTTTTGGGAATTTCGCATTTTGCTTTATACGAGTTTTGGTCTTGTAAAATAGGAAGAAACTAATTATATTTGATTTTTAGATTGTAAGATTTTTTTATATATTATTTTCTTTTAATACGATTTAAATTTTAAGCACAATTTTCGGGGGAATTTTTGGAAGTTCCTTTCAGATTTTTTTTTTTTTTGTTCATGATGACATCATGGAATGCCAAGCAAACACAATGAGCAGATCAACAGAAAAGACGGTCAAAGAACAATGGAAAAGCAATGAAATCCGCTGGACAAAAGTCTGGAAAATCGTATCTTTTTTACCATGGTGAAAAATTCCTAAGATCTCCCAAGTCCGAGAATAAAACTCATAATATTTGCATAACAAATTGGGTCAAATGAGCGAGCAACGCACGCGTAATGCTAAGCAAATCAAAACACAAATAAATATATATGTTTTATTTGATATGTACAAAGATATAGATTTATATGCAGATGCGCGACTCCCCCCTCTGTGTGTATGCTAATCAAATGAGCGTGTCCATATGGAAATGAATGAACGACGACAAAAACAAACTGTAAAAGTTGTACAATAATCTACAGTCGGTGGGGTCTTTGGGGGGTGCTACCTGGATATATATTTATATTTATACTTATATACATTTATATGTATAAAGAGAGAGACAATGCACAATTGCCTATTAGCATAATGATGCCATAAAGTGCGATCGATTGGATGGCTTTTGGGCGGTAGTTGACCAAAAGAATGCGGTGAATGCCAAACGGAATGTGAACAGGCCGAAAGCAGTGCTTATCAACGGCCCCATAGACACCTCATCAAGGTGTAGTCCCCCTCTATATACGCATAAATATATATATATATATAAATTCTTTCCTATACACGCATGTATATGTTTATTCCTCTGCGCATCGTTTCGTTTTATGACAATTAACACCGCTCAAGAAGGCAAACAAACAGCGACATCGTCTGGTTGTCTCCGCTTTATGGACAAGTTGGTTGCGGACGAGTTGCGGACAAGTTACGGACAAGGGGCTTGGGTTTGGGTTTGGGTAATGTGTGTGCAAATATGGCGTAATAAAGCGCAGTGTATGCATCCAAGAAAATACTTCCTAGTAATAGCTAGACGGCCATTAGGGTTCTCCTCACTCACGGTACTGTTAAATTGGTTGTATATATATGGTTCTCTGACTTCTTATCCATCCGCAATTATGTTTTATAAGAGCCTGGCATCTGAATGTCTAATTAAGTCGCAGCTGGTATTTCTGGTAATTTTGTTTTAGCACATTTAACTGAAATTGTTATTTTATCTTCAGTCTAAGTTTTTATGTTTAAATATTTACATATTACGAAATAGTCTGAATGTGTTCCAACTGAAATATATTTAAATATTTTTCACATTATTTAGATTTATTAAAAGATAATTTATGTAAAAATCAGTAACATTAATAGTTCCACTGTTTCAGTGTTCTTTGTCACTGTTATCGATTATCAATTCTTCTACGGTTGCCATTACCTTGTTGTATCTTTCCATCGGCTGTCTGTCAATCAATTTCCCAGCTTCAATCTGTTAACATATCGCAGATATATCTGCGAGATGCTAATGCACCTGTGTGCGTGTCTGTTATCGCTGGCAACAAAGTGGCTGGCAACATGTTGCATGTGCCGGGTGTCATCTATAAGAAAGGAACGATCAGGAATAGAATATGGAGTATAGCGCGTGTCTTGGCCGGCCGGTTGGACTTGACTCAATTCGTCATTTAAATGATAGACCAACCCCCCCACCCCTCCCGATTCCGATCGCCCCCCTTTGCCACGCCCCTGGGGCAATGGCAGCACTTAGCGCAACATCAACTTAAATTGCAAGAGCTGCAAAAAAAGAGAAAAAAGCACAACTGGAAGCAGACGAAACCGGAGCTACGATCCACTCCACTACCGGGGAACGTGCCAGGCCAAATTAATTGCTTCGTTAGATCGAAGAGGATGGCTTATGGATGGGAAACAGGGGGGTCGCCAGTGCCCCAGAAGAACCGCTTTGGCCAATTTTTTAGCTCTCCCACTTCCGCTGCAGCGGAAAAAGGGGGTAACACGAGCCACTGCCACTGCAACTGCCACTGCCCAACAACGATTGACAAATTTCCAAATGCCATTAAGCAGGCGTTGCATGCAACCAGCCACAGACTCCAAGCCCCAAGCCCCAAACCCCAAACCCCCGAGACAAAGGGGCGAAACGAGGTCCGATGCAGAGGAAGATGGCTAATGGATGACAAAACAGGTGGCCAACAACAGCGATAGCCACGAATCTGGACTGTTGAGGTTACCAAGGCACTTGGAAAAAACAAAAACATGTGGGACTTTGTAAAGAACTAGTAGCAAAAAAATAATAATATTTAACATTGCCCAATATGTAATTCCATTTATTTACTTAAAATTTAACAAGATATTTAGAGAACAAAAAAAGTTCGTTTAAAACCAATAAAATTTAATATTAAGGAGCTACTCAAAACTTTTTAATCTATCATAATACTACGATTTCAAAAAATTCGTAAAATCTTATTAATTTTTTTAAAAATAGAACCTCTTTGATTTTTCTTACTGTGTACCCTGTATTGCCATTGCAAAACGCCCCGCTGGCGTTTGCAATTACCGCGTGGATGCCACCACACAGCCATTAAATCACATTGCTGAAATATTTCATCTGTTTGCAAATTTTCGACAATCAACTTAATCGGAAATGCTCCGTTTTTTATAACTTTATCATCGCCCTGGATTGTGGACTCCGCGGACAGGGTCCAGATTTTGCCGCCACATCGTTGATGTTGCAGGCCGCAGGTGGCAGACCCCATCGCTGTTGCCGGTGATAAGAATCTTGTTGCGGCAATCTCTCCTGGGCATCTATGAATGTCTTTTCCCGCCCGGATCCTCAGATCCCCGAGAATCGCGCTTTCCATCCATAGCTTTAGTTTTGCCCCAACCATCTAGCTCGAGTCCATTTTGAGGCATGTTTGCTGCCATTTGTTGCTTAATTAATGCTGCAGGTGACGCTGCTAACGAGATGGAAGCCACGCCCAAATATAGATATACATATGTAAGCTCATATTCGAGGCAGGGAAATTCAAATAAATCATATTCAGGCAACAACTTCTGAAAACGCCGTTAAAATACGCCAAGAGAAAATGATGGCAGGATATTGAATTTCAACAAGCTGTGGCAAAAAAGATGAGATTATCTATAAAATAAAAATGTATATATGTACCTGATAAATAAAATAAAAATAAAAATGTATATATGTACCTGAGTGAAAAAAATTATCCATTTCTTATTTATTATTTTTCAAAAAGTCACATTTAGAGAAACGCAAGCCAATCGCAAAACAAAAGGGCCAAGAAACGAATTTTTACTGGTGGGGTGGTCGAGGGGTGGAGACTCTTGGATAGAGCCGAAAAAATGCCAGAGTCCAGTCACCTTCACGCACTTTGCATAAGACGAAAGCCGCGGACAAAGGGGCCAAAAATAGATTGCAAAAAATAGGGAAACAAATAACTATATCTTGAAATCGGCAAAGAAATGTTAAACCAATTTTCTATGAGATATATCAGGCTCAGAAGACAACAAAGCCGCGGCCCTTTCGGGATGATATAATGCAAAATAAATAATAAAAAAAAACCCACTGAACAAAGCGCCTGCGAATGTGTCGATATGGACAAAAATAAGCAGCAATTGTGGAGTCGAAATAGAAAAGGGGCGGTGCAATGCCGATTACGATGGGCTATGGGACAGGCAGACAGGTTGTTAATCGTATCGAATCGATTTATTTGTTGTATTCTTCTAAATTCCCAACTGGCGATGGGCGATGGTGACAAATGTCAACGAACAGCGAAACGAACCGAACAAAAGGTTCGATCAAGATTTCAAATTGTCTATTGTTGCCACAAATCGCCGGGGTGACAATGGGCCAGAAGTAGCCCCCAAGTAGTAGCCAAAAAACGATCCAAAGAGCTGCTGCTGAGGAAGATGCCTCCGACGAACGGTACTTCCCAAACCCGTCCCCGTACCGCCCCCCAAATATTTTTGGGGGCCGTTCTTTTACTCTCGCTCCGTGTTCCATTAATAGTCAAAGTTCATGTGTCAGGGCGTCGGAAAACGAAATCGATTGGCGGTCAAAGATCTTCGTCGATCGACAGGGAAGCCTGCTCTTAATCTACGGATTTTATTATACCCGCTACTCGTAGAATAAAAGGGTATATTGTATTCGTGCAAAAGTATGTAACAGCTAGAAGGAAGCGTTTCCGACCCCATAAAGTATATATATTCTTGATCAGGATCACTAGCCGAGTCGATCTAGCCATGTCTGTCTGTCTGTCTGTATGAACGCTGTGATCTCGGAAACTACAAAAGCTAGAAAGTTGGGATTACCAACACATATTCTTGGGCTTCCTACGCAGCGCAAGTTTATTTCAGCCGAGCGCCACGCCCCCTCTTACGCCCACAATAACCCAAATTCGCCCACAAACTATACTAAAATGTGTCTGGCGCCCACATTTTTAAAGATTTTGGATAAGTATAAATGCAATTCTGTTGTGTTTAGTTATACCTATCGAAATGTAGAAGAAATATTTTAAATCGGACCATTCGTTAAAAAGTTAGGCCTGATCAAAGTTTATATCTCCATCTCCCTCGCACTCCCTTTAGCCGAGTGACGGGTATTCCTCTTGTTTTTATATTTAAAAAAACTATTTCAATAGCTTTACTAAAAATAATAACCAACTATCTAATATTTATCTAATATATATTTAATCATTGCATTAATACACACAAAAAAAACATGGTAAAACTAACCAATATAATTGTCAAACAGTCCCCAACCACAAAAATTGTCAATTCTAACAATTAAATAGTTACTTTCAGAACAACAAATACACACAATTAGCAAAAACACACACCCAAAGCAAAAACAAAATACACGTAACTATTTTTTATAGTTACGTAACAATCCGTATAGGTCAATTTTACCAATCAAATTTTTTTGAGTGTACGAAAAACGAAATATTTCCAGTTTTTTTTTCAAATAAAATATTTAAAAATATTTAAACTATTTATTCAACTGCTTAAACTCCCTCATTTGATAAGAACCGCATAGCGAGGCTTGACTGTAAATTTGTTTATCTCAATATAAGAGCTCTTAGGGCTCTTTGACAAACTTTATTTATGTTTTTCTTCACGCTCGACCGTTAAGTTAACTGCACATTCGCTTTGTTTGGCTTATTGGCCGCTTATTGTTTTAACGCCGTGATCTCTGATCTCCGATCTCTTGGCCCTATGTGACATGATTTGTTTTCCTTCGTCGCCATCAAAGAGAATGTTTTAATTATTTCCGAAGCCAAGGAACCCCGACTTATCAGCTGATTAATGGCCCTTTCAATGCCTTCTCTAAATTTAGATATCCTACCACAAGTCTTCTTCGTCGATTTGCCACGCCCATCGATCTTCTTCTGTTCCCGCGGCAAGAAGTGGTAAAGGTGTCGGCGATAACTAATATTCCATTAAATAGCCGACTGCTAATAGCTGTCACTAAGTAGGCGTGTCCTAATCGCCGAAGAATACCACTGTGATTGCCGCCGGCGAGAAGATTCGGTGGCACGTGTGGGAAGACTCAACAATGTGCCTCGAAAAAGAATAAAAGAATAGTGAGAAATATGATATAAAGAATCTAATTTTAAATGGGTGCAAAATATTTGTATTGTTCTTCCCTAAACAGGGATTTGATAATTTCACAAGTTTACAAAATTAGACCGTCAAAATCTCAGACATATGCGAAATTGGTTTTTCGGTAAAATTGAGCACCCTGATTAGGGTCGACCTTCAACCTAACAAAAGGTCGTCAAAAAAAATTCATATGCAACAAAATTTCTTCACGTTTTTATACCCTTATACCCTATTATAATTTTGGTCAGAAGTTTGTAACGCAGTAAAGAAGACGTTTCCGACCCCATAATATATATATTTTCTTGATCAGGATCAATAGGGGAGTCGATATAGCCATGTCCGTCTGTTTCAATACCGTTTGCGAGCTCAGTTTAAAAGCTAGCGATGTGAAACTTTCACAGTCGACCTAAAACATGTGTACGCAGCTCAAGGTTGAAAAGCCCTGATCGGACGTCTATATCCTATAGCTCCCATAGGAACAATCGGATATAACTTGCAAGAATTCAAGATATTTCGCGCAGTGTAAAAGCTATTGACATGAATCTTTCTAAATCGTATTTTTTTGTGTAACCTGGATCAGGGTAAAAGCGGGTGCCGATCGGACGTCTATATCCTATAGATGCCATAGAAACAATAAGGTGAAATCGGTAAAAATTTGATGTTATTAAGGATATTTCGGGCAGTCTATAATCTATTGATAAGAATCTTTTCAAATCGTATTTTTAAATGCATACATTGATCAGGGTAAAAGCACGTTCCGATCGGATGCCTATATCCTATAGCTCCCATAGGAACAATAGGGCAAAAAATTAAAATATTTTTGTTTAATTATAAAATATTTTGTTGTTTATTAATTCATGTTGCTATTCTTGTCAAATTTTTATTCTTAAAATCTGCTAGGGTATTAAAACTTCGGCTTACCGAAGCCGTCCTCGTTTTATATGGAGCTTTATGTTTTGGACGACTTTTTGTTAGGTTGAAGACCAGCCCTTTGGTTTATATATGTTAAATTTATGTGGCGCCTGAAACTAAAATGTTATTTTAACTAATATAACTATATGATATAATTGACCCACAATCTGCAAAATTCAGTCAGTGCATGCACTATCTGTAGTGGCGCCATCTGGAGGCATTATTTTGAAAATGAAAAACAGTTTAAGGGTATCTGATAGTTGACAGTGTTTCTTTTTGTTCTTATTATATTTACCTAAGCAATAAATTGAGTACTAGTCAACTTATTATGACAGAATATTACTTAAATGGCTAAATTAGTGCTTAAATTAAGAACATGGATTTAATTCGTCATTAAAACTAAAAGGAAATGAAGAGGGGATACCTAAATATGGTATACAAACAAATTTCGCTTACGGAAAGCATTAGGGAAATCAATGGCTAAATAGAAGTAACGAGCCACAGCCACATTCCGAATCATTGGCAAACTCATTTGAGGGGAATCTCTGGCCAGGTAGCCAATGTCAGAATGTTCCCAAAGCCCCCGGAGATGTCCGTCTTAGGTGACTTCTGTTTCTGCTGCCTGATTTGTTCTGCAAAACTCCGTCTATGGGAGAGTTTCTCCAACATCTCCAACTGCCTGCCGCCCGTCCTGTCGCCCCTCACAGGTGTGCTGCTAAAATAGTTGACTAATTAATTTATAATGCAATTTCACTGCGATCGAAGCAAGGAGGCAGGAGGATGATCGCTACCATTTGCAACATGGAAACCGTTTTAATACACACCACAACTAGCACCACTAGCACCACCAGAACCACCAGCAGCCGCCTAATCATTGTTTATGACATGGTTAGCCACCGGCCAACCATTTGGCTGCACAGAAAAATAAGAGGACACTTGTGCACATTGGGATGTGTATTACCTGCTTTACAATAGGAATATTTAAAAATATTCAAATAAGAAAGTTGTAATTTATTTTTAATATTTTTTAATAAGAAATCCACCATTAAATATTAGCTTTAACCTTTTTCATTCTACGGTTCTTAAGTGGCAATTTTTTTTACATTTTTAATACAGCTAATTAATTAGAAAAAATATTATCTTAATACTCGTAAGCACAAGTTCTGACAAGCAAGTGCAAACTCAGGAAATCTTGGATAACCAAAAAGACATGTGTACAAATTGTTTGCCGTGTGGAGGATGAAGTCAGGTCTCAGTGGTCTTTCTCCGCAGAATCTCAGGTTGTGTGGTCCCCCCTTCTCCCCAGCAGCTTCCCCCTTTGCAAGGGAAATTTATGCAAATGGCTGGACAGATCTTTCCAAAGCTTTTGCGCAATTATCCCCGTAAAGCAGAAAAAGCGAGGAGCCGGGGAAAGACCTCACCTGCTGCAGCATTTGATTGAACTCAAGTGTGCCAGATGCGT
Source organism: Drosophila prostipennis (assembly GCA_037075205.1). Lineage (NCBI taxonomy): Eukaryota > Metazoa > Arthropoda > Insecta > Diptera > Drosophilidae > Drosophila > Drosophila prostipennis. The sequence continues at coordinate 247,235 of JBAMCJ010001546.1, forward strand.
AATGAGTTGATGGTGCAAGGGATCCAGTAGGCAGAAGACGATTAGCGGAGAAAGGGGGGGAAAATGAACAAGGAAGGGGGAGCCAACACGTGACAACTACGGTGCGGTCAATCGAAACTGAAAATCAATTGGAAATTCCTATGAATACCAGAAGAAAATTTAAAAAAAAAATCCCAAACCACGGCCAGTCGAAGAAACACCACTTGCATGTGGGTGAAACAAATTTATTTCTTTGTGGTACAGTGGGGTTCAGGTGAGGGAAAAACTACCTAATGGTTTATCATTCTAAAAACCATATCCGAAAAATACAGACTATAAAGCAGAAATTCAAAGATACTTTTTTAACGGTAATTTAATTTTATGTAACAAAAATTATTATTATTAATAATAACTTCGACAAGCTGATAGTTTACATATATTTTAATGCTCACTCGATCGGTGCTATTCCAGGAATTCCAGATAGATTATTGCCTACTTAAAATGTTATTTTTAAATTGTCAAAAATCAAAAATGCAAAAATGAAACGTGATATATTTTTTCGTCGAATATTTTTCCAATTGTGACCACTGTACGGACAACGGCATTTGTGCAACAAAACAACTGTTGCTGAAACCTCTGATTCTCCTTAACCCGGGCCAATGCCCAAAATGCAAATCGCTGCAGAGCGATCGAACTGGAGTACTCGATATATCTGATGCCGAGATGTTCTGCATTCTGCATTCAGATCGCCGCGTTGACAATTTGGTCGATGGTCGCGCCAAGGCTTTTCCTTGCAGTCGGGGCAAACCGCTATGCCCGAGACAACAAACGACCGGATGAATGGGGATTAGAGAGCCGAGACTTGGAGATTTCGATGTGTATATCGCGGATCGGCAATCGCGAATTAGGTTTTGCAATGTGGATGGAAATTTGGCGACTACGCACGCCAGGCAGCCGCAGGTGACCGCTCTTTGGATCACGAGCTGCAACGTGATGTGGACAAATCGGCAGGGGAGATCACAGATCGAAGTTCTATATGCCCAGCAGGGTGCTAGCGAAGGAAATACTCTATTTTAAACTAGAAATTAATATGAGAGAACGAGTACCTCGACTATCAGATACCCGTTAATCAGCTAAAGGAATTGCAAGGAAGATGGAGATACGCATGCAGCAAAGCGACTGCTTTCGCTTCTTGAATTTCATTATTTACTCATAACTCTTTCATGAATGATCCGATTGGAAAAATTTATGTTACATTTCGATAGGTTTTTTAAATAAACACAACAAAATTGCGTGGCATTCGGCTAAAACAAACTTGCGCTACGTAGGAACCCCTAGAATCCCATCTTTTTAGCTTTTATAGTTCCCGAGATCTCAGCGTTTATACAGATAGGCAGACGGACATCGCTAGATCGACGTGGCTAGTAATCCTGATGATAGGATCGGAAACGCTTTTATACCTGTTACATACTTTCCGACGAATACAATATACCCTTTTACTCTACTAGGAACGGGAATATTTAGATGGCACGATAAAAAATAAAATAGTTAAAATAAATAATTGCATCATTTAATATGAGATTCCTACTAAATATTTAAATTAAATAACAAAACTTAATATTTAATTGAATGGTTAATTTAACAAATGGAAATATTTCAATCAAGGATAAACTATTATTTAAAAATATTTTCTTATTGAAATCAAAGTTAAACGTTTTGAAAATTAACTTTAATTGTTAATTGTAATATTTTCATATTTACATTTAATAAAAACCGCAATGGATAAAAATCAAAGCGAAAAATATTTGGATTGAATATGAAATCTTTGGATTTACTACGTTTTTTTATTAGTGTAGATATTATGGAAAGGGAAATTAATAAATTAAAAAGACGTATGGCTTTAACTATTTTCCTGAGATGTGCAGGTTCTTTTCTGTTCAATATTATGACCATTTCTTTTCCAAGAATCAATCTGTTGAAGCGAACAGATGAAAACTAATCAACAATATAAAGACATGACAAGATCTTTTCCTCTAAAATTCCTGAGAAGCGGAAGAAGTTGAGGCTGGTATGGAGCATGGGAAGCCGAACCCAGAAGCCTGCGCTCCACCAACCAATGAAAACAAACAATGCGTTAATACAGTTTAATTTGTTTTGCCATAAAATAAATACTCAACAAGGGCCCCGCGGTTCGCAGGAGATGGCCAGGAGCAAGGCCAGCGATAAGGCTTCCAATTCATATATACTCGTATGTATATGCATTGACTTTAGTTCACTTTTTTGTTTTAAGCAATTTTTGTTTAATGCCATATCCCCTTTGGCTTAAGCGATCAATCTTTATGGCAGCTCGCATAAAAATTTACGACTCATCATCGTTGGAGCTGGAGGAGCCGAAGGAGCTGTAGAAGCTGGAGGAGCAGTGGGCACAAATATCCAGAAAAGCACCGGCGGCGGCCCCGACTCTCGCCGAAGGTATAGTGGATGACGCCGCGTCGGGTGCGGAGGACATCGTCCAGGTGCCTCTTGCTCATCTTGTTCTCCGTGAGGCACTCCTGCATCAGGTCGTCCGGCAGCTGGATGTGAAAGGGGAAGCAGTACATGTGGGCCACGTCCAGTTTGATCGTCTCGTTGCCATTATCGTCCAGGCAGAAGAACGTGGTCACATCGGCCAGTTGCAGGCGGTCGCAGTTCAGCAGCGCCGAGTCCTTCATCAGCACCATGACATGGTCCAAGGTATTCGGCATGTACAGGGCGAACGGCTCGCCGGTCTTAACGAAGGTATCGCGGAACTTGGTGAAAGCCATCAGGGGATAGGTGCCGGCACACTTTCGCTCGAACACATGGTCCGCCTCCAGCAAGTACTTGCATCTCACGGGCACCGTGTTCTTGAACTGATCGCATTCCTTGCAATGGCTGTGCCCGCCGAAGGCCAGGATGCCGCCGAAATGGTGCAGCAACAGCAGCAGCAAGCAATGCAGGTGCATCCGAATCCCGGCCAGCTCCATCCACTACCCACGAACTAGTCACGCTCCCAAGCTGTACCTGTGACCCCCGGTCTTCTTGTGTCTCCGAATCAAGCTGCCCGCGTCCAAGTCTGTGCGTCAGTGTGTCTCGAAATCGATTCATTTCGAACTGCGGCAAGCGTACAAATAATTACAGACCCGAACAGACAGCTGGCAAGCCGTTTGCTGAGGTCAGAATGACTCACTTTCTGGGTCGTGACTTTTGGACTGGGACTCGGGTGGGGGATTCTGATGCTCTGCCCTGAAAATGAGGGTTCCATAGGTTACACAACATCAAATAGAAAGATACGCCTTAAAGGAAATTCCTTTAAAGGCATAGGAAACATTAAGTGTCAATAATGGTAAACATTTTTTGGAATTTTCGTACCTCTTTAAGTTGCTCAACATTTTAAAATAATATTTTCCATGATAGATTTTGTTCATAAAAATATGGGGGTTATAATAAAATAAAAGGTAAGTATACAAAAAATAATTGTAATTTTTAAATTTAAGAATCACCTTTCTTACAAACGGAAGACTCTGCTTTATTTTAAAAGACGCCACTCATAGATCACCTTCATTGGAATTATTCATTCCCCACTGGCGCTGATTTGCTGCCGATTTAATTGATTCAATTACGGGGCGGCATTATTTCAATTAGGCGAAATGAAGAGCGTCGATCGGAGATCGGGGATCGGGGATCGGGGGGTCTTGACATGACACGTTGGAGTCGAGTCGAGCTATCATCGATAATTATGATGAGTGCGATCGGAGCGATCGGTTCTGATTTGCCTGCATAGCTTTGGGTGATTAATGCAACGGCAGTCTGCAGACTGCCAACTGTTTGGCTTCCTTCAGTCGCCGATTGAGTGATTGACTGATTGACTTTGCCGGAAGAAAACACTCGGCAGATTGTGATTGCATAATCCGTTCGAATGCAGCAGCAATGGTTTTTATTTAATTGATTTTTAGTCAGATTAAAGAGTTGGTAATTAATTGTTGAGGAATAGAAAAGATGAGAATTTCATTTCAATACCTGTTAACCCTATTTAATCCCTGATTTATATTCTCTATCCATTGGCATTTAAACAATCTATTGAAGATAAAATTCCACCTTTTCTAAAATATATTATATTTTGATCTAAAGTCTTTAATCTTACGATTCTTCCCCCGTCTAGTCCTTGTCCTATAATCGCTAAACAAAGTTGTTGAATTCTTAATCCAAGGGAGACCTTCTTGTGTAAGATCACCTCTTGATTTATCTGGCAAATCAATTTTATTCTCGCCTCCCTGCCTTCTCCCCCGTTGAGTTTTGTGTGCTCCCTCGAAGAATCCATTTAATTATTGATTTCTGTCCCTCTGTCGTGGAGAATTGGAGGGCCTTTAATTTAATATTGTATTTAAAACGCTGATTTAACGGCATTATGTCTGCCTGATTCATTCGGTTTTGTGAATGTCTCTCCGAATTTCGATTTGTTTATTTACTTGTGATGTCTGCTTGTGATGGAAATATGAATTTATTGATTTTGTCATTAATGGGATTTCCTTTCAGCCCAGCAGGTGGCAATTGTCATGCTGCCAGTGTTGTCAACATACGCTCTTGTGATTTATGGTTTGGCTTGGGTTCTTCTTCTCGCCGGCTCTTTCGATTTTTTATATAGACGCACATATGATCGGAAGTTGGCACACCATTTGCGGCAAGTGCTGTCGTTCTCCATATTAATCGATGGGCAGCGAAGTCTGATACTTCCGTCGCCCCCGTCCATTATTTTGGAATTGTGTCACGGAGAATCGGATAATTGGAGAATCCAAAATGTAGAATCGGAAGCAGAAAGAGGCGTTCAATATGCGTACATTGTGCCAGATTTTTCGACTACAGAGTATCAATGCAGTATTTCTGAATTAAAGTGTGACATCTAAAATGAAAATAAATATGACCAACGTCCAAACAAAGATCAAAGATATCTTTCACATCCTCAAGTTTATCTTAATCCCTCACGAAGATCGTGAAATGATCAGTACAGAAATAAACCTATGACCATAATGATCTCAGTCTCAGCTTTTTAATGCAGAAAATATTTTAAAATATTAGAGTATTCAAATAAAAATTCATTGGTATATAAAAAATAAAATATCTTTAGAGCTAGCATTATTATAGATAATATATAGATAATTTAAATACATTTCTGATTTCCAAGGTATTTCAAAAGTCGTGTTTACGCCCCTGTATTTTTGCGCACTTTTCGTTTTCCGCCTCTACACACATATAATATATTTTTTGCAGTTTTCTTCGATAGTTATATTCAATTTGGGATTCCATCAGTTTATGCTTTATTGCACTTGATATTGCTCTTTGTTTTAGTTTTATTTTTGTACCCATATCAGTATTGGTCGTATAGGATACAAAATATACTAGGTATAAATTTTCATGACGAAGGCGACCTTCCGATTGCCAATGGATTGGAGTTCGTTGGCCACTTGGCTGCCGGCGATTTTCGTGTTAATTTTTTTGTAAGCTTTTTGGATTGTTTCGTTTTTCATTTGGTTGCTTTTTTGTTTGTTGGTTTTTTCTTGCGTTGATTGGTGGCTCGGAGAACCGTTAAACTTTTTGCCCCTTGCCTTGACACCTGACACTTGACACATGACACCTGACACAGGCGACGACAGCGGTGCGGCTACACTAGAAAAAAAAACACCGCCCTGGGCGCCTCGAAATTGGGCATTGGATATTGGGAATGGGGATTCTTGCTTCATTAATCGCTCGCAATTAAGCGCCACTTTATTTTCAACTTCACACTTTGTTGGAGGCTGCCTTTCTTGTGCTTTTTTATTATTTACTTTCGCAGCTCCCCCCTTTCTTTATTTTCTTCGGGTTTTCGGTTTCGAATGCATTCAATCAGCGCAATTGATTGATGTCTCGCTGGCTTGCGTTGTTCGCTTTGGCACGTGTCGAGCTTTTTTTGTTTTTGTCAGGGTTTCACATTCCAAACTGCTAACGGATATGGAAAACCGATTCAGAGGCATCTTCGGGTTGGCTAAGATTAATTGGCCATGGCCCTCGAGAAGCGGCGAAGAAAAGGCCCAGAAAAATTGGTTCAAATCTGATGAATTAAAAATGGGATTAATCAAATGTGAAAACGGATAACATTAGTCAATGATGGTTGGAAATTTTGGAATTAATTTCCACTAAAATAAAGAATTGTCATGATCTTGTTATTGGTTTTAAAATTTGATATTGTTTAAAGTTTATCAACCTTTTTCCCTTAAAATTCCCCTCCTCACACCTTTTGGAAAATTAATTCCGGGTAAAGTAGCAATAAAAGTAAAACCCACTCAACTAGGAATAATTTAATTGAAAGAATAATTTTCAATTGCCGGAAGACGGATCCGATCTTTCACCACAGATGCCTGACTTAACAGCAACCACCTATGAATGGTGCGATATGAAGCGATCTATGTATAAACGTATAAAGTTGATATATATGTTGGTATATGTATATATATCTGGCCGGGCAAGGCGCACTTTAATCTGGTTCTGCGCACTGAGCGCATTAATTATGCGTTTCAAAGCGATGTCTGGAATATATATACGACTGCCACTGACTCGACGTACATAGATATGTGCTTTTTTGGTTTGCTGCTCATCTGCTTCGGTATGAAATTCTTGGCACGAGTTGCTTAATTAATTTAATTAATGTTTTACCAAAGAGACGCCGGCGTTGGCGAAGCGTCGACTTTGACGCCGCCCCTTCACATTTTCCCTCCCCTTTCCTCGAATTTTCCACACCACTCTTCGCTGTTGATTCTAACGGTAGCTCGAATATTAAAACCGAAAAAAATCAACTTAAATACCACACACACTCAGAGCGACAGAGAGGCCAATAAAAAGGCATACACTGAGAGATATTCTTTTGATTTTCCGTTCGATTTGTGTTTATTTTTGGCTACTAAACATCTTTCTTACCTGATCTTTTCAGAAACATAATTATTTTATTTATACTTCACTAAATGTTTACTTAAAAAAATATTTATTCTTGATTAATATATCGTATTTGTTTACTAAACATAATGTATTTTCAGTTCTAAAATTTGGTACTTAAGAGTTACCAATTATTATTAAACTTTTAAAGTTATTTACTAATTTGTGTTACACAATTTTTTTTGTGTGTACAGCAAGCAAAGGAGATGGATTAATTCAAGAGATGTAGATATAGACTTCTTTATGACCATTTTCTTTGTTTGCCTCTTTTCCACGCCACTTTGATGCTTTACAAAAAAAACAGAGTTTTCATCAAAAATTATTTAAATTTCATTTCGTTTTCAATAATTCCAGCTCTTTTCGGTTTTTATTTTCAATTAGAGCCAGGTTTTATATCAACGACGGCCATAAAGTTCCTTATCATTTAGCTGCTGCCGCGTGCATTTCTAATGAAAATTTATGGAACCCACCTCCACCGACTCTTGTGTGTTTTGTTCATTTTTGATTTTTTGGTTTTCAGTAAATTTGGTTATTTGGGATCTTCCTCGTGATCGTCGATGTCATTTTAAACTTGTCCAAGTGATTCTTATCGGCAGCTGGGGGAAAGAAAGTTTCATCCGTCACGAGATTCCCACTCGTAAAAATCGCAATTTGTTGTTTTTGAAACCAAAACTGAATGACCATAATATACCATTAAGTTTTCTATGCTTCCGAAATGAGATGGAAAAGTTCTAACGCATGCAAGAATTTTTAAGGCGCAGATAAGAAGAAAGAAATGGAAAAACGAATATATAAACTAAAATGCATTCATTTATTTATTATCCGTGGAGTCCTACATACATGTATGTATGGTTAAGTGCGGATAAACAAAAAATTATGTTGCCTTCCGCCATCTAAAAATTTATTAAAGTTGATATCTATTTTATCTAGCCTCCACCATATTATTCCTTATCTGTCAAGACAGGGAAATTTCGCTGGTATTCCTTAGCTTTTCGTGGTCCTCCTTCCTCTGATGCTGTTATTGTAGTTGTAAGTTTTGTTGCTTCTGCTCCTGCTTCTTGTTCTTCCTCCTCTTCAGTGGCTGCACTATTATTGATTTATGCGAATGCGGCGACCATCAAAGAAAAATTCCAGGCATGACTGCAACTACAACGGCGTCCACAACTACGATTGCAACTTAGCCAGTGACCGTGGGTTCCTCATCTAAAATGTTAAAGTAAAAATACAGAACAAACATAGATTTATGAAAAAAAATGTAATTAAAGATTTAACTGAAGGTTAAAAGTACTTATGATATAACATAATTAATGTTGCAGGTAAAAATTAATAAATATACAAATAATACTGGGTATGTGTAGAGCCAAGGTAGAAGAAGATAAATTTAGCTTATAAGCTATATATAAATTCATATTTAAATATATTAACTTTTTTTTAACCTTAGGTTAACTTTACTTCACTAACCCTTGCAAATATGAAGAGGAAAACTTAAACTTTTAGTAAAACCACAAATATTATTTTTATTAGGAAGCTTTTCACAACCAGAACGATATTAATAGAGCTATTAATAGAGCTACCATCTTGGCCACAACTGTATTGCACATAGTAGCCTGCGTTCTGCGGCAATTGTAGATTATCAATTTTCTTCGTTTTTGAAATTATAGCATAAAAATGCCTTTTGGGCAAGCAAACACACACACACACATAGAACAAGGCGAACAAGGCGTATACGTAATATACTGAAGAGTGGGACAACGACGACGACATTCAGCAATTGGATTACTTGAGTTTTTACAAAAAAACAAGAAAAGAATAAAAGAAGAGGCATTGGCAGTGGAGAAAAATTCAGAATCTGAAGCAATATTAACGCAAATTCACCGCTACAGAGCATTGACACTGAGCATAACATCATTATCATTATTAGGAATGGAATACTTGGGGGGCTTTTCAGGGGGATATTATCTTATATAGACGGATGACTGCCAGCAGTCATCGCACATGAGCCGAGCGACTATTGACAGCCGCAGTTAACAAGAGCTTTGCCAGAATTTATCTTTCAAGCATCATAAATCATACAGCGCCAATGAAAATGATCCGAGCGAAGCAAATGGAAAAGCCGAAAAATGTGAGACTATAAAATACCCTAAGTCGGCAAGATATTAGATGATATTAACTGCTGAAGATAAATTGTTTAGGGCTGATCACTAATCTTCTGGTTAGCCCAAAGTAAGCGTTACAAATTTTAAGAGCTCTGATTTGGGCAAATGTTAACATTTTTGATGGTTACAAGTATTTTCCTTAGAGTAAAATATTTAGTTATTTTATTTATTGCTTAAAGGGATCAGATAAAATAAAAGTATTGACTAAAACTGTATCTTAAGATTACCACCTTAGAATAAATTACTATACGCAACTCCGTATCTGCTAAACAGTTCTGCAGCAGTAAATTTCTAAGGTATTTAAGTTTATTAAAATAACCAAACGTTTGTCCAATAAACCCATGCCTTTACAGGGCATAAACCTAGCTTAAATTATATAATATTCTTCTAACTAGCTATTACTGCAAGGGCAGAGCACTTGCCATGCTCATTGCTTCCCAACTAACTCGTGTGTATATAATATTATATAGGAATAATTACTCCATGGAACGGTGTGCTCTTCATCTTCGTCTTCTTACTCATCATCAGCTGCTGTTGCTTCTTCTTCGTCTTGATCGTCTTTTGCGTTTTTTGACTGATTAAGAAAATGAAAATGCAGCCAAGCGTCGGAAAATGTGGCTGATAAAAACAAAGAGCACCTACAAAACAAAATGTTGTGTGCAGTCAATGAAAAGCAAGTGAATTTATTTATTAACATTAGCAGCACATATATCTTTATAATAAGTTACCCTAAAATATGTATTTCAAGATTACCCATAGGAAAACCATTATTTTTTTAAAAACACATACTCATTATGACTTTTTGTAGAATTTAGCAAATTTAATAGAATTCTTTGTTGACTAAACATCAACCAATTCCTGTCTTATAGTTTCAAGCAACTTTAGTATCGAATGGCGAATTTTGTCGCCGATCTCGCGGTCACATTTGTCCATTACTCATTCATTGTAAATTGTTTTATTGTCCCATAATTTGATGCAACAAAAGGCGGACAAAGTGAATACCCCACCCCACGAAAGCCCCATCGCATATATAGCATTTGTGTATATATATATACGACTGTCGTCTAATCATAATTCAGGGGCTTATCGCAGTGCTGGGCATCTCCAGTTTCGTTTCGTTTCGTTTCGTTGGGATTGGGATTGGGATTCGTATTGGTATTGGTAATGGGATGACTATGATCACGAAGATGATGATGATGATGCTCCTGCTGCGGGGAGTTACCTCATCTTCTTCATGGCGTTCAAGATCTTTGGGGCCTTATAGTTGCATTTGTTGCCTGTCGTCGACCGTAAACTTGCGACAAAATGTCGCGTGCTCTAAACTGCAGTTATGTAACTTTACTATGCCTGACAACTTGCTGGCAACTCGCTCATAAAATCTTTAGCTTTATCGCAATAAAGGAGTACACGCCCCACCCCAGTACGAGTACCCCATTGGCCCCTCCAGATCCCCCGATTCTTCTCTGTTCGATCGTTAATTCTTGATTGACAAATTATTGGCCAAATTGTTTGCTCTTTGCTCTGCTTCCGCCTTTCGTGAGGCAGATGTGAGGGAGACACACTATGGAAAAATAATTTTGAAAAAATTGTATAGAGCGAAAAGAGTTAATTAATTAGAAATCAGAAATTACCTCAAAAATATTATGAAAAAATATTATATTACCAATATAATACAATAAGGAAATATTAAACCTATGAGAGTATAATAAGTAATGTAAAAAAAATGTAGTAATTCATAAATTATTTCTGGCAATTTTAAAAGACTGATCAAATATTCTTATTAAAAGTATATTTTTCATCCAAAATAAAACATTCTATGGGCCAAGCTTTCTATCTAAAATACACCTGAGTTTTAAAATATTCTACATACATTTTTTTCAGTGTTCCATAGGAGAGCTGAGGCAATTAAAAACAATTTTCCCCCAGTGAAGTGTGCAGCACACAACAAAATGATTGAAAAGCGACGACACCTGATAATAAACGTTGCCACATGCTAAATTCAAATTCAGGCCAGTGGCGTTGGGCCAGGAGACTGTGGGGGGGATCGCGGATCGGGCTGCCTGACAGGCTGGCGTGGGTGTTAAATTACAGGGGCCAGGGGCGAACTGCAGCAGCAATCTCCGCCTGACAGGCGGGATTCAAATTCAGGTCCCAACTCCACGCTCCAATCTTCAGATGGATGGCTTCGCCTGGCGCGCGTCAATGTCATCCGCATTACGCCCGCGGTTGTTAAAAGAAAAAAACCACTAAAAAACACCCATGTATCGTATCCTACGTGGAATAAACAACCACTCACGGCGAGGGTTTCTTAGGCTGTGCCATTCGTTTGGTGTAGGCCATTTGTTTAGATTGCTGTTCCATGTTGTTGGCGTCAATGTTCCGCATGTTGCTCAAGTTGATCCTGACCAAACAACAAACCAAATGCTACAGTTGGCTGGGACTCAAAATACCCTCTTAATTTCATATTCAATTTTCTAGTGTACCCTGAATTCCTGAAGATTATTTCACAAGAAGCCCCTTCGAAGAAGAAACTGACAATTTTCATAATTTTAATATAGCAATATTTAAATTTAAAATTGTTCTTAATTTCAAAAACTTTTAAATTGAAGAAATACACTCTGTCTTGTATTTCTATTTCATTTTAACAGCTGTTGTTTATTAATCCTTAAATTTTTTATCATTGAAAATCTTCTTTTTCAAATAAAAATATTTAAATTTAATATGTTGATTTATACCAAAAACTTCTAAGCTGTATAAATATATTTTTTTAAATTTTGTTTCTTATATTTTCTATTTAATTCTACTTGTTTAGTTTGTATTCTTGGCAAATGAAATCATTTTAAAAAACCAGTTGGGCAACCAGTTCCCCAACCGATTATACCCTCATCCAGGGTATGCAGAAAAGTTAATAATTGTTATTTGCCGCACTTGTGGGCTGCAGTGGGCGTGGCAGTGGCAGCTATACCCGTTGCCTTGACTTTGACACTTTGCGGTTAATTGCATGGAGGAGCTCTCTTGGCCTTAGATTGCCTCAATTCAATTCCTCTCGTCTCACGTGGCGTATACGTAATGTGGGGAATTTGGTGACTTTGGCAATCGCATCTCCATAGAGACGATCATTAAGGCCCGTCCACATAATTTGACCAAATGCAGAGCCTCAGAGCGGCACTGAAAAACAAGTCGAACTGAAAACTCGAACTGAAAGACAAAGTCAAAGTCAATAAAAATTCTAGAGTCGGCAAAGATGAGACACTCGGCCAGTCGAGTCGGAGCGATCAGTGGGTAAAAAAGCGCAGCAAATAAATGCAGGCAAACTTCGATCGCAAAAGATCGAAAGAGCGACCAAGAAGCCGGCTAAATTAGTTGTCATGGGAATTTATTGTGCTCAAGTGTGAGACGAAGAGCCGGGGCCCCAAGAATCGGGAATCCGAGAGTCGAGGAGGTTGCTGTGCCGGTGGTAACCCTAATGTGCCCACATGCATCCATCCCAAAGATCATGCGCATGATTAGCTGGCAAAAAACAAAAAAAAAAGGCAAGCGAAATAAACCCCAAGCCAAATGAAAAACAAAAACAGAATTGCAGGTCTTTTGGTTCTCAGCGTAGAGATGGTAGGAATTTCACTCAGAGATCAATACTAGTCAAATATAAAAAAATTAATGGACTGACTTTGTATTTAATGTGCAATTACTTACACCCAAAAAAAAACTTGTTATGAAACGATGATCAATTTGATATTATGTGGTATCAATTCTGACTTGGTATGCGGCATATCAAATTGAAATGCTGGAAATGTAAGCAACATGATTTATGTGGGGGAGTTCGAATTTCGAATGTGTCTTTCGCCCTCTCACTCATGTAACTTTAGGCGCTATTTCGCTCTACCATCGAATTAAGAGAATTTGTTCCTCGCTCCCACTCACGTGATTAAAGTCGTCACTTTGCTTATTTCTCTCTTATTGCATGGTAAAAACGATATGCGTATAATTACTATTTACTTACCATGCGCATATCGATTTCATCCTGACTGGTGTTTTTTGTTTGTATGTACCTTATTACAAATACAAATATTCAATGACTAAATTTCGTTCCAAACTCCCATCTCTAATATCCGCATCCCCGTGTAAAAGTGTCCAAGTGAATGTGTGGCCGTCCAAGCGTAAATTGTTTGAGTTGCCAATTTGTATTAAAGTTGAATTATGCAAATAATGCCGAGACTTTGCGATGAACTCGCAACTCCCAGTCAATTTCAGTCGCCGTCTCTTCCGCCCGTCTCTTCCCCAGTCTCCCCGTGTGGCGAAGACACTCTTCTGCAGCTTCTTCTCCTAACTGTCAACTGTCACACAGACACTTAAAAAAAAAGAAAGAAAGAAAAAAATACCAAAGAGTCTGCGAAATTTGTTTAGTGGCAAACATCATTTGTCTCAGGGCATCTCTCTGGCAGCTCCGTCTTAATCTACTGTTGTCGTCGCCAGCGTCGTAATCTATTATTAAAATGCCATTAGAGCGGTGCACCTCGCCTCCTGCCCCTCACCTCTTACCTCTCACCTCGGTCCATCGCACCCATCCACCTCCCAAACTCCTCTTCGGATCTTCGAATCTTTGGATCTTCGGCTCCAGGTGGCAGCTGTCGTCCGTCGCCGCGGCCAACGGCAAATGTAATTATTGATGAAAACATATTTCAATACATTTTCCAAATATCTGCCTTCACTGTCTTTAGAGATTCGAACACTCTTTCCCGGAAGGCATCACGATTTGCCTAGAATTTTAGTAATTAAGCGATCTTAGAAGTTTCAGTTTGGATCGAACTTTATACTTATCAATGAAAAGTTGTCATTAAATAAATTTTAAATGTCATCTGAATACCAAAAAGGAGTTTGATATCAACGAAAAACTTCTTATTCAGCTCTTTTAAATTTTTTAAACACGACAAAAAACAAATGTTAAATAATAGTCATTTTGTTTAAATATGTCATTTCCACAAACGAAATTATAATCTTTTTTTCGCTATTAGATGATTTATCTTTCAAGTTTTTTTTAAACCTAAACTGTAACATTACATTACTATATGGTTCATTTTAGAGTACTTGAGACTTCGACTTCCCAATAAACCCTATTTTTCGTGGGCCTTTCGTAAATGTTGTCAAATTTGGCGCGAGTAAATCGCACGCGTGTCCTCGGGGCGAAAGCCGGCGACTCAGATTGTTGGTTTTTGCGGTGTTGAAATTAATTAGGGGTAAGTTCGAGAGCCGAGACCTTTGCATAATCAAGTGTCAGAAATAGGTAAGAGCTTTGGCTTAGCCCATTAACTGCAATTAAGCCGCCAGTATTGGGGGGTCTCTGGGCAATTAACAGTTCATTAGCTAAAGTTTTGGCAAATATTTTAACTTTGTCGCCGATCGGCGTGGAGTTTGGTGCCCCGGGACAAATTTGTGTATTTAAGCGGCAGAAAATCGTTTGAAAAGCTGCCAAAAAATAAAAGAGTAAACTATCGAAAGCCGTTATATAAAATGGAATGCCTCTTGCCCTTTTTTCCATGCCTCTGGGTTTTCAGCAACTTGTGTGAAAATGACCCCAGGTCGAGTGAGAATTCCAAAAATATTTTATGGATTTCTGATCCAATGGAATGTTATTTTGGGATATATTATATTTTGAAATATAACTTATACCCACTATTCAACTTATACTTTAAGCGGTTGTGGGTTAGATAGAATAACGCATGCTGACGACCTTGGAGTCTATATGGATCCTAAACTTAAATTTTGTGATCACATTACTACAATGGTAAATAAAGCCAGGGGTGTGCTTGCATTTATCAAAAGGTGGTCGAAGGAATTCGATGATCCCTATGTTACTAAGACCTTGTTTATTTCATTAGTCCGACCAATTCTTGAGTACTGCGCCCCAATATGGGGTACATATAGACCGGATTGAGAAAAATTTTAATATTTGCCTTACGGGGACTTAACTGGGATACAAGCCGAATACTGCCATCCTACTCTAGTAGACTTCTTCTAATTAACTTACCATCATTAGTTAATCGAAGAACTATGCTTGGTATTACGTTTATTAGGAATCTTATTCATGGTGATGTGGAGAGTCCCGAGTTACTGGGTCGCCTGCATTTTAATGTGCCAAATAGATTCACAAGAAACTATATTCCTCTAGTTTTAAATCATTGTATCTCTAATTATGCAATGCATGAACCTTTTAGAGTACTCTGCAATGATTATAATAGATTATATCACCTAATATCTACTACCGACTCACTGCCTATCCTTAAATCAATAATACTATCCTACTTAGCAACTAATTAGTTTTACTTTATGTATCTTGACTATTCGTATTTTGACCTGCATGTATTTTTAATTGTCTTTTGTGAAATTGTCTTTTTTGTCCGCGATTTCGTTTACTCGCCCAAAACGGTGTAGGGCCCCGCGCGTAACAAGCATTGCCTTGGTGTCGTAAGGGCCACTTGATTGTACTGACCATAGTGCATCAACGCCCAAGAAGAAGGTAAAGTTCCAAACAATATCTCTACATACATTAACTTCAACTCATTACTACAATTTCTCAATCTTATTGCATTTCACTTCTCTGCTGTATTTTTATCAGCTTTCCACATATCACACATCTAAATCGTGTGATCTTCAGTTTATGGGCAAACCCATTCAATTGGTTTAGCGAAATGATAGCCAGGCCATAGAACAGAGTATTAAGTGTCCATAATTGATTGCTCATCGCTGTTCACTCATTAAAATCACATTAATTTGGCATGAAAATCGGGAACACATCACGAGACTCACTCTTATTCGATTTTGGATTTCAGATCTCGGACTCTGGCCCCAATAGCCCATGGTCGACAAAAGAGACAAGAGACAAAGCCCAAATCGATGGGATCAGTTTGGGGAGTCGTTAAAAATATAATAGCAATAGAAACGAAACCATTTCCATTGTCTTAAAAGACTGGCAAAGCATTTCGAATTAATTTAATAATTTATTTGTTTCTTTCTTTCAAATATGGCAGTGAAATTAGAATATCGAGAGCTGCATACACACAGCAAAAATATGGATACATTTCTTGATTAATTGCATATTTTATTAATATCAAGAATGCCATGATTGTTCAAAAATATTCTACACACAAAAAAACACGCCGGGATCAAATCGATATGCGCAAGGTAAATTTCTGGTATTTATACGAATATCGATCTTACCATACAATACCGATTTCTCTCTTTCAGAGATTCTCCGACTTCGAAAAGAAGAGCAATAAGCAATATGGCGACTTAAATTGCGTGAGAATACGTGCGATAATAACTAATTCTTTCAATTCAAAATAGATCGGGAGAAAAACACATTCGAAATTGGAACTGGCCTACTTAGAACATTTGGCTTACATTTTGATCATATCAAGGCAAAATTGATACCACATAACATCAAATCGATCATCGTTTCTTATAAACATTTTTTTTTGGGGTTAATCATGTAAAATATTTTTAAAGATTACAAATATGCGATTAAATAGACCTAAGCTCTAATTTCTCTCATTTTTCTGTGTGTTTATAGGGGACTTTGGAATTAATAGGTGGGGGAACTGGCCTACTTAGAACATTTGGCTTACATTTTGATCATATCAAGGCAAAATTGATACCACATAACATCAAATCGATCATCGTTTCTTATAAAAATTTTTTTTTGGGGTTAATCATGTAAAATATTTTTAAAGATTACAAATATGCGATTAAATAGACCTAAGCTCTAATTTCTCTCATTTTTCTGTGTGTTTATAGGGGACTTTGGAATTAATAGGTGGGGGATCTGGTCTCTCTTTTTTGCCTAATTGGCATGCGTAAGGCGGCCAGCTTGGAGTCGCCACCATCGGAGTTTGATACTGAATCCGAACCCGAATCCAAATCGGAATCCAAATCCGAGTCCCAGTCGACGCCTGTCAGCCCAGGAATTTTGTGCGCCCAAATTGGCAGCTATTGTTGGTTTTATTTTTATTGTTGTTGCTGCTGTTGCTGTTGCTGCCGAGTGACCCACTTTGGCGCCAAGGCAGAGGCGCTTTTTTCCTTCGCCTTTTGCTCTTGGCTAAAATCCAAAAACAGTCGGAGAACGAGACAGCCGAACAACGTTCAGCAAATTGCAGTTGAATGCAATGCCCCCACCACCAATTCGGCCAGCTTCTTTTGTTTATTGTTTATTCTGCGGCGGGTTTTTGCCATGTTGCGTTGTTCCATCGATCCTGCGATGCCCAGACTGACAAATTATAATGCATATAATATGCAACTGACAGGGGCGTCGCAAAAGGATAAATAAATAAATCATTGGTTACATTTTTGGCTGCGAACTTGGGTCCAAAATTAATTTCAAATTAAATTATAGATGGTTGGGAAAATTGAGACAAATTCTAGGGGGTTTTCCTAACTTTCGCGCAAAAAATAAAAAATAAAAAACTATCAATTAATTGAACATCTAAGTAATTCCCCGCTGCAATCGAAAAATAAATAAATTGTACATGGCATTTTATATATACATATATATATGTTTATTCCCCGTCCATCTCAATCACCAAAGTCTACCGTTCGCCTGCCCAAAAATGGACACAAGTTGTACGTATTAAAATGTTCGGTTTTTGCCTTTTCATTTCTTTTGTGCTGTTAAGCTTTATTTTCTTTTTGATTGCTGTTGTCGCAGAGTTTAACTTATAATTGATTGATTTATTGTTTTATTGTTTGCAAAATAAGTCATCTCGCAGCAAAAGGCAAAAGAATTTAGCGCTGTGGCGCTCCATAAAATCGACATTAAATAAAGATCAACGCAAAAACCACCCAAATAAAAAAGGGAACGACGAAGGACAGAAACCCAAACGAAACAAAAAATAAAAGACGAGAACTGAAAGCCGACTGACAGGCAAGAGTCAGAAAAAACCGAAACCTTGCTTATCAATTGACAAGAAACTCAATATTTTTTCCTTTTCCAAAGATTGCCCTCCCGATTTTTTCAACCAAAATTTAAACTGCAATTTATTAAACTGTATTGGCCTTTTCCAGCATTAATTTGTAATAGATAAATGCTGCTTTGTGGCCGACAAGTTCCGTTTAAAATCCAATTGGTCGCAGCTTCAGCTGAGGAACAAACCATTTGACACATTTCCCTGCAGTTTTCCCTCGCAGGTGGACATTTTCCGTTAATTGCTGGCAAACAACATGGATTTGTTCCACCCCATGCTTGTTTTTCCGATTGCGAAACGGACGAGGGGCTTTAAGTAAGCTAAGTTGAGTGGAGTGGAGTGTCGCCCATGGGATTCGCACATTGACTAGCGATTTAGCATCGTTCGATCAACAGTTAATGCATTTAGCCATTATATAAATAATTGCACAAAAATGCAAACAATTTTAATCGCCACTCCGCAATAGTTGAAAATCGATTTTGCACTTGGAAATCATGAGATCATGGACTCAAAGGCGAAGTCAGACTCCATGGAGGCCGGAACCGAGCTCATAATCATGCAAATGTGTCGCCAAATGAGATGCGGCGGATGTCGGCAGCTGGAGCGTCGTAATCTCGAAGCTATCCACTTTATTTATCGTATTCAATGCGATCCGATGTCGTCCATCAATGTCAATTTTATGTAATGCAGCGCTAAATGTTTCATTGGTGCAGATAAAGAAAAATGAATATCAAATATTTGTTAACTTCGAAATTATGAAATTTATTTTTCACGCTGAAAATGTTCTGACATTTTATATAAGTTTTTATTTTAGTAAATTTTGTTGTTTCAAAGTTATTAAAAAAGTAATTTAATTTAAGAACGAAAAGCATTTAATATTTATTTTTAAGCTACACAAGTTAGCAAGAAATCAATTCTGTGATATAAAAATGAGTTCAGAAAAAAATTCCTTTAACATAAATTTTAATAAATTAAATCAAATAGTGTAAGAAATAAAGTATTAAAAATTTTGATTTTTATATTTTAAACTAAAGCACAAAAGATAATTTTTCCCCGTGCTGTTAATTGCTTATTACCCGGTTTTTTAATTTGCAGCTAATTTCAGGCTAATTCCTAGCTAATTTAAAGCCACCGCCAAGACCTTAACACCCCCCTCCCTCCGGCACCCAACATCCTCTTTTATTATGCGGAAACGGAAGCGCGAGATAAAAAGAGACACAAAGTCACAGAGTTGTAAAATCAAATCTCGAAATCATTTGTAATTATCGACCGAGAGATGCAAATAAATGATAAAGGCACCCGGTTCTTCCTCTTTTCACCAATATTAGTTCATATTTTTGATGATTTCGGTTTATTATTTTTTTGCTCCACCTTGTTGTTCGGCTTGTGTAAACAAGTATTTTAATAACTCAATCAAAATAAATTAGCCAACGGAGGCAAAAGAAAACCTGCACGGGTAAAGGCGAAAGGGGCGTGGCTAACTGTTGAGCAGTTATGCTGGTAGAAGTTTGTGTTAGTCACTTAGCTGGTTAGTCGGTCCAAGAAGACTGACTGTCAAACGCATGCCAACAACAGTTTAGTGGCAACAATTAGCCACACTATTTGCCAAAGCGCCTCGAAACTTAAGGAGACACTGGAAGACATCTGGAGACAATTTCAGAGGCACTGGCATAAAGTTGGGAATTCTTCAAGACATGGCACATTCAATTTTCCCGGTCAGCAGTCCAGCAGCTTTCTTAGTTCCCACTGATCACCTCTCAAATATTTCAGTTGGGGGATTCCCATTGAGATTCTGGTTTAGGCTGAGCAGTTCAGACAACTAGAGCCATTAAATGCACTGGATTTAATGGCATAGTGAACCATACAAACTCTAAAATATTTTAATAAAATTATAGAATTTCTGTTTCTTTATAATTTTTTCTCTGACTGCTGTGACATCATATCTGGGTAAAGTTCTTCTTAATCAAGCGTTAATTCGCCGGCCAACAACAGCAGCATGGAAAATCGAGAGACAAAGTGAATATCTTGTAAACTGGGTATGCGATGGAACGGATTGGATCGCATTGGATGGGATTAGTTTGAATCGGATTAATTCAGATGCGATTAGATAGCAATCCTTTTATCAGTAGACCAAAGAATCGCACAAGACCCAACCGAATGGGCCTCTCTCTTTGCCCTGGTAGCAAAAAGGTTCAATAACCCAATCAATCGACTGATAGATTCACGTTTTACAACAACAAAACAAAAAAAAGAAATATATATAAAAACAGAACCTGATAACAATGAAATCAAATTTTGTATGCAATGACATATATTGTTGTTGCTGGTTCAGCTTCCTATTTGCAAAGCAGATCGACCAAAAACAAAATAAACAAACAGTCCCACCGACGGGCAGAAAGAGATGGATAGACGCCACTTTAAACTAAAGACAAAACTATCGGTAAAATATAATAAAAATTTATGGCAGGCCATTGTTCAATTTTATTGTTATTATTTGCTGGCTATTTCGCGTTTTTTATTCACATCTGTCTTATGTTCTTATGCCAGCGTTTAGACAATAAAAATTTCAGGACTATTGTCTGGCAATCTAAATCAATACACAATAGACGTGAATTTTATCGAAATATTTGTGGATATCTCTTAGAACTCGAGGGCTAACAGCCGAGTTAACAATTAAAACCGTTAGTAAAATAGTTAAAATATTTTCAAGTAAATGGAGGGTGGTGAAAATTGGCCAGGTATTTCAGCTGGAAACGAGCCAATTTCTACGGCTCTTCTCAATGAAATTCATTCGTTTTTCGTAATCCGCATAAATCGTCAGGTGTCTTAATGTTCTGTCCCATTAACTTTGCATAATTCCGAAATGCCATCAAATGCTTTAATTTATTTAACATCTTCTGGACACAAGGGAACCCAACATCATCATCATTTTGTGGTTCGCGTTGACAATCTCTTTTTATTTATCACGTTTATTTATTTATTTTGTCTGTGAGTCGTTCTTTTTTTTTTGCTGCTGCTGCCTAAATGCGAAGCGTGAAGTTTTATCAATTCCGGCAGACACCTGGCTACCAGGTCGCAAAAAAAGAAGATAAATGAATTCAAAATCGATTGGAAATATTGATCAATAGAATGGCAGCAGCGAATCAAAACGAAAGGTTTAGCCAAGGCGATAACAATCGAAGAAAGAACCAATAAACATCATCATTAGCATCGACATCTACGATCCGTTGTCTATCCCTGATCAAGTGTGAATTATATTAGAGGAGTTGTTGCCAGAGAATGTTAACGAGATGGTTCCAGTTCGGCTGAAAGAATGGTATAAATAGATATTACCTTTGATTATGAATTATCCAAATCATTGGGAAAATAACATATTTAAAATTAAAACTATAAAAAAACTACAAAAATTTTAAAATGTTGTTTAAATACATCTTTCAACCACTTTTCCCAGGGAACTGCAATACATAAAGAATTTACGGAAACGTAAACCATATTCCCCAAAAACCGGAAAAGAACAGGTAAACTTTTTTAAACTTCCTTTTCCCAAACGACAAGCGACTTTCCGTCATTAACCTTTCACTCTCCGAATATTATAACCCAAAATGATCAGTCATAAATATCAATGAGGCAAAAAGATGTGCATAATGTAAAAGTCGAGCAAAGATCGTGAGAAATCCCTGGGAATTACGAGAGCAAACAGCCCTGGAAACTCTCATTATGAAGGTTACATAAATTGCCTGCTTTTCCCCAGAAAGAATATAGTGTTTCGATCAACAAAAATTAACATACGCCGAGAAGACTTTGATTAAGTTGTAAGTTTCCCCACAGTATCGCTAGAAGACCGAAATCGAAGCAAAGCAATCATCGCTGGACCATCTTCAAGACCCCATCTCCAAGTCCCCAAGTTCCTGGGGAAAGGTGTGAAATATTACAGCTTTTCTTCTTCTCCCTGGGCAGCGGGAAATGTTTTGATTTCGAACAAAACAAACGCCACGGGTAGAAGAAGAAAAAAAGGGGGAAGGCCTTTCAAAAATATTCAAATCATTTTGAAATACGAGTCTGTATTTATTAGCGATTAGTTTTGAGATGGGCCGCGGAATAGAGATGTGTCGAGTCGATGTGGAGTCCAACTTCGAGATTATGGAAGTTTTGGAATTTACTGTGAACTTATGCAAATCGCCGCTAACAAATTTTCGAAAGTGTCAAAAAGCAGGCGATGCCCAAGAACTGGCCTTAGAACAGGTGCCTCTGCCAGCCGCCCATTGAAAACTGATATCTTTATCTACCATTCCGGGCCTCTCCTCTTATATTCTTGTTAGCAGAGTTCTTAAATTTATTTAGGCAGTGGAAGGTGTTAGAAAAAAGAGCCGCAGAATCGGCGGGTAGGGGATCACAGGTGAGCTTGGCGCACGCTAAGGTTCAACACTCGTGTCACCTCCAAGTCAATTGAAATGCAAATGCCGCCGACAGTCGACAGCCTTAAGTTGAAATATTTAAATACAAAATGACAAATCGTTGAATTATGAATCGAAATCTCGAGAAGGGACTCCTCGAAACAGAAAACAATTGAAATAATACATTTTCTTTACATACAAGGCACACGAAAAATGTCCCAGGTGGAAAACTTAATTAATTAAAGAAAGAGTACACCCTAGTTGAACATAAATGTGATAGTTCAAAAGATTTTTCATCTTCATCCATTTTGATCCCTTGAGTAATATAGAATCTCCCAATATTTTTGTAGCCTCAAAAACCCGTACAGACATTAAAAATTTGTATATTTATTATGTATTCCACAAAATCAAAATAAAACCAATATACCCACAATAATTTTAGGTATCATGTTTGTATCTCATTTGATTTCAATATAGATTTCAAGAGGCCCCCCGATTCCCCTTCTTTAATATGAATTAATATGTCTTGAATGCTTTTGGCCCTTGGTTGTTTTTGTTCTATTTAAGAACAATTTATTGAGCCAGCCAGCCAGTCAGAATGGAGAAAGGAACGTGAGCATATATCTTATGCTGTGTTTATGAATAAAGATGTAGTAAGTTTTAAACTGATGAAATACGAGAGCAGCTGCAAAAGATGAAATTAACGTGTTGGATTATATTTGGGGCTTAAGAGCCAAATAATTTAGATTAACAAAAACATTTTCTTTACTGAGTTTCCAGCTTTGAATGCCAATTTATTTACGAGTCATTTCAAATTCTAACCTTCATTTGCACCATAACTTTTTAGTGCGGAAAACACGGAAAAGAACTTTCGACAAAAATTCCCATACTATTCTACTCTGAGGTAAGCGTTTTTTGAATATTTCAGATCCACGAAGTTAAAAATTGGATCGATTGAACGATCAAAAAATTTCCTTTTTTTAGCGTTTTATGAAGAACAATTTGTAATCAAACAAAAATTAGTCAAACATCCACCTATCGGTCTATTTATATCCAAATCAGAGGCATTTATTTAATATGATTTGAATAGCATGATATGGTTTTAGCAGCAAATTAAATTAATCATGGCTGAAGTTCGCTTCTTTTCTTGCTACTTGTAAAAGTTATCGATAAAAAAATAATATAAATGTAACAATATGCACAAATTTACAGATAAGAAAACCACTAAATTAACAATCAAATGAGTAAGAGTATCGATAGGCCAAGAAAACTCTCGCCAAAAATACTTAAGATCATGTTTATTTTCTTTGGTAAATAAAAACATCAAAAATAATTTTCCTGTGTGTTGTGGATGGCACGACAACTGCAGCAACTTTAGCCATGAAAGCCAAATGCGAACGAGGCACGTTGCCAGCTGAAATCGGAAAATGGGAAAATCGGGAAATCGGGAGGAGAAGTCAGGGCTTTGGAGTCACTCAGTCAGCAGCCGTGCGGCAAATGAAAATATTTATATACAGACTCGCACATTGATTCCGCCGCGGTTAACGGTAAGTGCACTCTATGCAAACATCAACGATACCGAGTACGAGTATGAGTATGAGTACGAGTACGAGTACTGGTACTCGCAATATGATGAGCCGTCTGTCTTGCAGACTCTCGAGCTTGCCCCTACTTAAGCTCCTCGCCCCTCGTAATCCCCTTTGAAATCCCCATCGTAAGCCTTATCCTTATTATTTTCCTGACTCCACACACGTGGCGTATGCGTAATCTGGCGCTAATTTTAATTAGGCCTTAAGGTGAAAGAAGCAAGAACAAGGCTGAGATTTGGCGGGGAGGGGCAACAAGCTGTCTGCTTAATTAATTTATTACTACTGCTGCATGTTGCCATGTTTCTGCGTTGTTGCTGCTGCTGCAGTTGATATTGTTGATGCTAAAAGATATTGCCGCTGTTTTTGCTCCCGGTCATAGAGGCTTAATTGCTCTTTTAGTAACTCAAGTTGGATTTTATAATGAATTATTTTCTGTTATAAAAATCGTTCCTTATTTACTTGTTCATTTATGTTCGAACTTCAAAGTAATGGTATTTATTACAATACTATATTTCATCATGGTTAATTTGTGCATTGATCTTGGCCTGCCTGTTTCTGCGGCTTTTCGGCGATCTACCTCCACTTTTTTGATCACCTGTTTGATAACCCATTAAATGCTGGCCAAAGAACAACCTTCACCAATCGAGATTCTCAGATGTTGCTGCTGCAGCAGTTGCTGTTGCTGTTGCTGTTGGCAGCCTGTTGCTGATAATCTATCGTCGTCTATCAGCATGCATCATGTTGCAAGTGCAGCAACTGTTTGGGAAAATGTTGCAAATGTTGCGAGCTATAGTTCTCCGTCTGCAGCTGCATCTGCAGCACATGCTGCAGTCTGGCCAAAGCCGAGATTTCCCGGCAATCATTCACTTTTAGCCAAAGCATAATAACAATATTTCAACTAGTCGCAGTCGCCTGGCACGCGATCCATCTTTTCTAGACGGAGGGGATTATTTTTTACTATTTTATTTTTCTGCTTTATTTTTTTTTTTTGAGTCCAGTTGAGAAGAAGGAGGAGCGGTCAATGGCGCATAGAATTTCGATTTAATCGCGTTCGCTGCTGCTGCTGCTGCTGCTGTCCCCGCTGCTGTTGCTGCATTTGATCTGATCTAAGTTGCATTTAATAATCGTCGTCGTCGTAGTCGTCTTCGTCTGCAGCAGCAACAAAACAGGCAAAACAGGCTGCAAGTGCTGCAGATGCTGCATGTTGCTGCTGTACTCTGGCTCTTGTTGCTGCATGTTGCTATTGCTGCTGCTGCTGCCGCTGTCAACGTCAAAGTCAAGGCATTTGTTGCTGTTGCGCCTACATTCATATTTCAGCAATTAAAAATCTAATTGACAAATACTCGAGAGACAACGTGAAGGCAGCCGACTAGACGAGTTCGAGTTCACAGTTGTTGCAGCTGCTCCACATGCAACATTCATTGCACTGTCTCTTTAATAGAGATGTGTGCAAAGTTTCGTGCGTGTTGCGTGTCCTCTTGATACGTTTTCCTTTATAATTTATACACATGTCTATATTAAGCGAAGGCTTCCCTCAAAGCAAAGGTAGATACATTTTGCATTGCAGTTCTAGTACAGCATACAGGGCAAAAATTT
The DNA here is from genome assembly GCA_037075205.1 of Drosophila prostipennis. NCBI lineage: Eukaryota > Metazoa > Arthropoda > Insecta > Diptera > Drosophilidae > Drosophila > Drosophila prostipennis. The sequence continues at coordinate 272,884 of JBAMCJ010001546.1, forward strand.
TAACAACATAAAAACCCGACTTTAAAATGTCTTTTACTAAGTTAGTATTTTGATTATTACCCACAAGGCACTCCTTAAATACATGAATTAAAAATTAAGCTTAAGCATTACTAGAAATATGTCATGTTTTAATTTCAAAACTCTTTGTATTTAAGAAACTCTCCTCACGTAATCACCCCCAATCACTACGTCTCTTTCTCTTTAATGTATCCAACCATTTATTTTCATGAGCCCCAACAAGTTTTAATAACTTTATCCATTTAAAGCAAATCCAAATATGATGTTTCGATTATTTCCCCCCGTGGCATTGGATTATTAGATGATTATGCAGAGTTGTCACTGTACCAAAAGTGGGTGTTTCTCGAAAGTACAGTTGAGCCCAGCTTAACGGACGGCTGACTGTCTTGATTGACCATCAAGCGTGCTCTATGCTTGATCTTCAAAAGAAAAACCACAAAATGCACCCAGAGGGTCAGGTGGATGGGGTTAGAGGATGGGGCTGGACTTGTGGGTGGGGTTTCGGATGGGCACGCGACCAAGACGAACGCAGGTCAGCACGTGGCCCACTAAGGAAAATATGGACCCCTTTCATTTATCAAATGCTTGTTATGGCTTTCTAGACTGCGACTTTAGTGCACTTTAATTATGCCGAACCCACAACAAGCTTGTCATTAGCCACCGAGTTAGGAAAGTGGGTCTCTCTCCACCCGGCAAAACCCTTCTACACAGGGAAAAATATATTTCTAATTTCACTTGAAAATTATGTTTATAAAATATTAAAATCCGAAGGTAGTTAAAGATAAAAAACAGTTGATTTAAATTTAATTCTTGAAAGGTAAATTAAACAAATTAATTTCCAAGTTTAAAACTAACTCTTTACTCATTTCTGCCAGTACCACCTTTTGTTTCGAGTTCGAGGAAAATCGACCGCTTAATTAAGGAATAAAGCCATGAAAATGCTTTCAACACTTGAACTTCTTGGCGTCGGCAGCTGCTCGGTTTGCTTCTTTCTTCGAGGGGCTTAGGCGAAATTGCTCGGCCATGTAATGGCTCTCCAAAACAAAAATTACCATAATTTAATTTCAGTCCACGAGAGGGTGCAAGCGATTTTGTTCTACTCACTGAGCTCATTAAGATAAGATAGTGTCCAGGGAAATGCCAAAGGCAAAAGTGAAAGTGGGCCAAGGCTAAAAGAAAAGAAAGACAAGGACCCCGATTGAAATGCCATTTTTGGCAAGGATAAGAGAAAAGTGTCCTATCTGCGAGTCTGGATCTCTCTGTGCTACCTGCTGGATGTTTGAGTTCTACCTGAAAGGAGGCGTGAATGGGAAATCAAGAAGAGAACCGATCCTTTTCGGGACTGCTCCTTTTTTTCCTTTGGTTCCCTCTTATCGTGAGAAACTCCATTGCTGACAGGATGTTTTCGTTGAGCAAGGAGAGCTCATATGCAATATTCCTACCATTTCCCCCAACCGAAAAAAGCAAAGAAAAATCGCTGATATATCACACACCTGCACATGCGGCTGGTTTTCCGCTTTTCTTTGGGCCATTTGCATATACTTATGAGTAAGTATATCTGCATGCATTCGAGCCGCGGACGCATGTAACCGTGAAAACCCATTTTTCTTGTTCATTGACCAAAAAGCAACAACGAAAAACATTTTGCCAATGAGTTGTGGCCACAAAGTGCGACTCAGACTTGGTCTTTTGGACTTGCTCTTAGACTTTTGGCTCTTTCACTTGGCCACTTGACTCTTACACTGACAAAAATTTAGCCTAAAAAGATTTATGAATTCTTAACTATTAGAATTTTATTTTTAGAAAATTTGATTTAATTTTAATTAAGACATTTTCCAAAGTAACAATTTTTTAATTTTAATTTTCATTGGGTTTAAATATTATTTTAAAAATGTATTTTAAAGGCTTTGCTGTTTTCTCCTGTTCAAGCCTCCTGGCTCGATGTCCCTTCTCCTCCGCCGCCTCTCACTTTGGTTTGTTTTGTCTGTGATTAACGTTGACTTTGGTCTTTGGTTTACCCATCTACATCCACATCCACTTCCAATTCCCTCCACTTCGTCTTAGCCGTCTGTGTAGTCAGTCACGAGTTATGACCAACTTGTTGATATTGCTGCTATTGTCAGTATGGTTGTTGTTACTGGGGGTACGCGTGCTGTCGGCTCAATGACAGACAAGAAAGCAATCCCAGTTCTTTAAGAGTTCCATCGGAGTTGGGAATACACTATTTTACGAGCGAATTATGTTGGAAAAAAGTGTTACGACAGAGGTTAAATACGGTTTTGTTTAGAGTTCTGTAAAAATATGTAAGCACAGGAACATAAACTACTGGTTATAACAATATGTTTATACATTTTTGTATATTTTTTAATAGAAATTTAAGAACCCATAACACATATATGTACACACAAAAAAAATTTGATTGGTAAAATTGACCTATACAGATAGTTACGTAACTATAAAAAAAGGTATTCTACTATTAAAAGTAGTTACGTGTATATCGTTTTTGCTTTGAGTGTGTGTCCTTGCTATTTGTGTGATTTTGTTGTTGTGAGAGTAACTATTTGATTTGTAGGATTGACAATTTTTGTGGTTGCGAACTGTTTGACAATTCTATTGGTTAATTTTACCAATCGATTTTTTTGTGTGTAGCTATAACTTTCATTCAACTTGTTTTAATATTAAAAAACAATTTTTTACTCTCTCTTCTTAAGCATTACCAAAATTTAAACAACAACTATGGTAAATTACGGAGTTACTAGTTAATTGTATCATTACATTATTCAATACTTAATTGTTTTGCCTATTCAGCGAAATAGCTAATCTTTTGTAATATGCCTGGCCATTTAAGTTAGGGTATCGCAAACGGTAATCATAGTTTAGTTGGCAAACAAACAGGTGCCCTAATGTCAATAATGTGGCTGCTGTTGCAGATGTTGCTGCTGCTGTTGTTGTTCATGTTGCTGCTGTTCGTTGTCGTTTGTTGGGCTTAGCTCGGTTCGGTTGTCATATGATGTTGACAAATTGCTTACACATTTTGGCCACAATTTCGATTTGGTTGGTACTTGTTGGACAGGGTTTTTGTTTTCAACATGCACCATGATCAAATGTTGACAAAATTCATCGGTTTTCAATAGGGTAACCATATCTAAAGAAGATTTTATAACTATAATTAAAAAATTGCATTATTTAGTTTCAAATAAAAAGCCAATAATCGCTTTTTTTTAAAGATATATCTCTTTCCTTTGTTTTACAAAACAATAAATAATAAACATTTTATTAAAGATATTTTTTAATAAAATAAAATGTTTTTATAAGATATATCCTTTTCTTTAAACATATATTAAATTTAAATTAAATTTTAAATATTTATTCTTGTTTAAACAAAAGGGTATTAAAGGTGCCTATCCTAATTGACAATGTTTTCATAGAAAGATTAGTCATTTAGGCCTGTAGGGATAAAGAGATTGGGAATTTGGTCTTGGGTTTTTGGGTTTTTACTATTAGCGATTTGTTGTTGCCGAGGGGTTTGCAAACTTCTGGCTGTCGCTTCTGTTCATTGTTGCTGTTGTTCCTTACATTGTCTGCTTTTCAGCTTCTGTTTCAGCTGATCTTGCTTTTTCCATTTCTTTTCCGATGGTCTTGATCTTTTGGGACCATAAATCGTGATTTTTGTGTGATCGTGATTTGTTGATTTGTGCGACTGTCATTATTGCGGTTGTCATTCTGTCCAGCTTCTGTTTTATCAAATCATTTTCGTTAATTGCCAGTTCTTCTTTAGTGTTTTGTGAATCCCCTTGACCACACAAGAGCAAATGAAGAACAGAACAAAAATCACTAAAATCGCATTTGGAAAAATTATCCAATGCACACGCCCTCGAAGGAAAATTCTCACAAAACAAATCGGATTAAGCAAATATTTGCAACAATGTTTGGGGGAAATATGAGCAAAAGTATTGAATTTCATATCAGCCATTTGGAAACAGCACCTGTGAGCGTTTCCCACGACTGGCGAATGGAAAATGGAAAATGGATGTGGAAAATCGGGCGAGGGTGCGATCGAAATGCGAATCAAATTGTGTTGATCGATATGTGAGAACTGAACTTGAGCACATGAATATCTTCCTCTTTTATTTTTTGCATCCGCATTCGAAAGCAGGTAGCACTAGTCAAATATTCACCTATTTCAGGATCTCAACCCTCCTCTTTCTCTATTTACCTGTGACAGATATTCAGCTAGAGAACAGATGATGATGATCAAGGGTGCGCAGAAGGGTTGATGGATCTGGATCTGTGGGAATGAATGGATGCTGCTCCCCCTATAAAACCTATCTATATAGTGTTCCATAATTTTATTCAGCGAGTAACGGACATGGGAATTTCCGACGAAAGGTGGAGCAGGGGCGGGAACTCAATTTTGGGTTAGAAAATGGCCCAAGTTGTTGGTCTTTTCATATGTTAACTTCCGCAAAGGGGAATAAACGATGGGATCGCGATCCATGAGAAGCGGAAATCCAAGAATGGTATATCAAAAAATATGACAATGAATACAATAAATTGAGAACTGAAAAAGATCTCCACCTGTGCACATTTACAAAAAATAAGTATTACCTCGAAAACTTTAAGTATTGATTATTTCGGAAAGAAACGGCTTTCTTTTAATAATGATTCATTAAACCCTAATATTGAAGGCTAAAGAAACAAAACAATATATAATGCGTAGAATTAAGGCATATTTCCTCTATTCTTATGCAAAAATAAATAGTTGCCAAAATGAAATATCTAACAGTGAGCGATGATCAGAAGTGGCGTTCTCATTTTTATGGAAACGAAATCGAGTCGAAGGGCCGTCCATAAAAAACTAAGCAAACACGAAACGTTTGCTTTATTTTTGATGATCCGAGGCGGTTTTGTTTTACCATTTTAAGGGCGACCTTGCCTGCCTTTCCTCACTCGATTGCAACTCCAGTTGACATTTCCCCGCCGCCGGTCTCCCAATTAGAAACCCATAAAAATCAAGACCCAACAATGGCCGGTGTGTGGACTCGGAATTGCATTCATTAAAAGCCAATAAAACGAAATAAACCCATTGGCTTTCTATAGAAAATCCTAATTGGGCAACAAAACCAAAGGGGGACAATTAAAAAATGAAAAGAAACAAAGCCAGGCGAAATGAAAAGAATAATGAAACGAGTCTCGACGAAGAAAAGAAAATAAACCAAAATAAATAAATAAATATACGCATATATTTTCGAATTCTGTAATGCAACCGGCCATGGAGCCAATGGACAGTGCGCGACGGCAATGTAAGGCACTAAGGCAAGCCCATAAAACTTCTATTCGGGAACTGATCGAAGCCCATAAAGTAGATGAATCTGCATTATCAATTTACATTTTTTGTGTTCTTCTGGTTCTTTCAACAAGGAAACACTTTTAGTTCTCGACCTGCATTTATTCAAATGGAAATCGAGGGAAACTGCTGGAAAACCAGGGGAATGAGCACGAAAAAGGGAATTAATTCCATCCTATTGACTTTAATTTAATTGAATTAGCTGAACTGCATTCAGCTCTCAGCTTTTCAGATTTCTTTTGCAAAACATAAATCGCTGCTATGGTAAAAAAAATCTTTGAAGCCAAAATTTTGCAAAAATAATTTCCAAAATAAGATTTATTTTACTTGAATTTATTTTACTAATATGTAATTAAATAACTGCGAGAAACCCCAATGGAAACTCTCAACCAAACCGAATAAATTGAAAACCATTCACTTTAATTTCAATTAAATGAGATGAACTGAAATGAGATGAGTGCTTAGATGATTTATTTGGCGAAAGAAAAGCCGCAGCTGGGGTAAAATGGCACTGGAAAATGAACGGCCAACGTTGAAGGCAATGAATGGAAATTCGCTTCGGACTGTGGCTCAAATGCTGGCTAATTGAGCCTGAGAACAATCCCAAGTGGGCCAACGCTAAACGGTAAACGATGGCTGGGTTGCAAGTCGGACTTTGGCAGCGAATATAAGTATATGATAAATCAATTGATGCCGGACCCTCGGGCCTCGGTCTTTTGCATTAGCTTTGCCATTTTTTCTATTTTTCCTTTTTTTTTGCTTTGAATATCAGGTGTATGGTTGGGTCTCAAACGACTCTCGACTGCAAAATCCTCTAAATTAAATTGTAAAAAAATTCAACCAGTCTTTGTTATAGGCTAAATATTTTTTAAAACATTTTCTTATAATATTTAAGTATTTTTAAAGATAAATTCAATAAAAATACTAAAGCTTAATAATTTAAACTACTTTAAAGAGCCATCAATTTGCCAATATCTAGCCAATCGTTTAGACCTTTAGCCCGTGAGGGTATGAGACGAAACGAAACGACTTTTACATGGATCGCACAACGATCTTTCCTCGGATCTTTCAGTTCGGATCGCAGATCTCCGGATCACAATGATGGGGGGAGGGCCAAAGAGATGCACATATTTAAGCGCAAATACGACAGTTATTATTGTTAGCCAAGCAATTGCGGAGAATGCAATCAATTAATTGACAAACTGCGATGATCAGTGAAGAAGCAAGTGAGATGGGGAGAAAGAAAAAAAACGAGATGTGGCCAAGCAGCGACGATCAACTTTTTATTGGCTTTGGTTCGAACCACGATCGTTCTTCGATACCTGCACAGAGAAAAAAATAGACAAAATTCAATCACAAAAGAATTAAATATTTAAATGTTTAAATGTAAGACGTAATGCAAGTCGAACATGTTTTTATACCCGTTACTGTAGAGTAAAAGGGTATATTGTATTCGTGCAAAAGTATGTAACAGCTGGAAGGAAGCATTTCCGACCCTATAAAGTATATCAAACAAAAACACCTCTTAACGAGGTAAAAAAATAGTGACGACCGCACCTTCAACATACAAAAGATCTGATATCATATTTTGTGACGAAAAATAATTTTACATTCGAAAATATAAAAACACTTTCTAAAATTTACTCATTCGGCCCGCTTCAGACAAATTTATAAGATTTTACCCACACGATCATTTTCTATTGTAGCGTGCCGAAAAAGTAAATTTTAGAAAGTGTTTTTATATTTTCGAATGTAAAATTATTTTTCGTCACAAAATATGATATCAGATCTTTTGTATGTTGAAGGTGCGGTCGTCACTATTTTTTGGTATTTCTTGGTATGCAATTCTTTAAGTTTTAGCAATACCTTTAATTTGGTGTATTACTCATTACGATCGGACTATCACAGCAGATTTTCATTTCTTCGTGTATATATAGTAGTCGCCTTCGCACACTCTCCTGGTGCGCTTCGTCACTACATGGACTGCCGTCCATAGTGATATATTATTGATCAGGGTCTCTAGCCGAGTCGAACTAGCCATGTCCGTGTGTCCGTCCGTATGAACGCTGAGATCTTGGAAACTATAACAGATAGAAGATTGAGATTTTGCATGCAGATCCTTGGAGTTCCTACGCAGCGCAAGTTTGTTTCAGCCTAGGGCCACGCCCCCTCTGACGCCCACAATCGCTATAAATGATTTTAAAAAATTTAAATATTTCGGAAAAGTAAAAATGCAGTTTAATTGTGTTGATCAATACGTGATCAACGTTTTATATCTCCATCTCCCTCACACTCCCTTTAGCTGAGTAACGGGTATCTGATAGTCGGCGCACCCGACTACTTCGTTCTTTCTTGCTTTTTATTATTTTAGAAAATGAATTATTGAAAACACATTATTCTTTTCAGAATTTTATTTTATGTGCACACTTTAGCTAACTTTGTGGGTATCCGTGTTTGTTGGCTTTGTCTCACTTCGACCACGTCGTAATTGAAAAATAAAAGAAAATGCGCGAAAATCCCAAACGCATTAACTAGAAGACCCTCTCTTTGATTTTTTTTTTAATTTTTTTACCTGGGAGCGAAGCGTGCGAACAATTTGCTGGCCATTCGATCTGCCTTTTCCTTGGGGCTTCCACAAGGGGCCAGCGACGGGGAATCCCAATAGGGGTAAAGCGGGACTGAAAAACTTGGGTCTGGGATTTCGCATTTGCATTCGTAATTTGTATGCGTGCAGCGGCTGCGGGCACGAAATGAAAAACGTTGCGAGCTTTTGGCGCCTTTCGACTTGGACATGGACATGGACACATCGCCACCTGAGTCTGGCCGAAGCCCCCAATCCTCCCCTTTTGCCTGATAAAATTTCCTTATTAAATAACGGTCGCAATCGATCGGTTGCCAAAATGCGAATTCTCCCATGGCCAACTGGGGGGTTTGGACAGCCGGGAAAACAGAGCCAAAGAACTAAAGGCTTTAAAAATATTGGGTTCCCAAAAGTGCAGGAATTAAATTAAAAATAATAATGATATCTGTGCTGCCATTACTTAGCTTGAAAAACAGGACTATTAAGCAAAAAAAAACGGAAAAAAGACAAAAAAAAGGATATAAGTAAATAATTCCACATATTTCACAGTTTTTATCAATGGGTCATATTTTTACTTAATTTAAATGGATTTAATATTAAATTTAATTATGTAATGATCTACTGCGCCCGACTCACAACCTTCTTCGCTTGATCATTTTACCATGGTAAATTTTTTTTGTGTATATAATATAATTATTAAAATATCTATAATTCTTCTACACTCAAAAAAAAAACGCCTAGAATCGCCTTTGGTTTTAGAAAATCGCCTATGGATTTGCGTCACTGGCGATTTTGTCTATATTAAAGAAAGTAGGTTTTTAAAATCAATGGCGTTTTTTTCTAAAAAACAAAAAAAAAATCTGCAATTTAGAAATTTTTTACTAGAAAGTAAAAAAGTTATGTCTTACAATTTAGAAATAAAGGTTTTCTAAGAAATAGAAATACTGTTTTTTTTTAATATAGAAAAATTTTTTTCTAAATACAAGAAAAAATTTCTCAAATCCAGAAAATACAAAAATGATGCTTTGGTGGTAATCGGAATTATGCCGGTTGTTTCTGTGACGCCACGCCCCCTTGTGTTGTTGTTCTCCGTTCTTGTTTGTCATCTTATTTTAATTTCCTTATATTGTGCACGTGGTGTAGGTGATGTATATGTTTATTATGTACATGCACTTTAAGTTTCAAATCGGACCTGTAATTATAACTGAAATGAGTATACAAATTACAAATTATAAATATAAAAACCCAACAACTTACACTTTTGAGAAAAACATCTGGAGTCGCCGCACGCGGGAATCGAACCGCTTCCCTCGGAGTTTGGAGTCAAGCACTCTAACCGCTGCGCCACGGATGCATCGCGTGAGGCGCTGTCCAAAGTCTATTCACATTTTGTTCTCTTATTTTTAGTCAAATTGATCTGGCTCGCTTCTAGTTATTCTTTTTGTTTATTTAATTTTGTTCGTAAATATTTATTGATTAATTTTAATATTTATACACGAATATATTTTACTATGGTTCAATAGTAACAGTATTTGAATTTCAAATTTGAAAAACATAAAAATCATTTTTAACAAAATATAACTATTAAAAAAATTTTAAAAAATGTAACACATTTTTTTTTTATTAATATGTAAATATTAAAGATTAAAAAAAAAAAAATAAAAAGACACCATGCATTTTTCGTCTCGACGTGGGATTGAACTCACACTTGCGGCTATTAGCTTGAATAACATATTCATGCACGCACGCGTTAGACCCCTAGGCTACCAAATTTTCTTCGATTAAAGGCGATTTTTTCTGAATGCTAGAAAAATTTTAAACATTTTTTCTGATTTTTAGAAAAACAATATTTCTATTATATAAGAATTTTTTCTAATTTGAATGGCGTTTTTTTTTTATTTTTAGAAATGTTTAGTCTTTTTTTTTCTAAAAGCAATGGCGATTTTAACCCTCAAATAAAGAAAGGCAGATTAGAAAAAACACCTTATAATTTAGAAAAAAAAAAGGATTTTTCTCATATTGAGAAAAAAATTTCTAAAAAATATCGTTTAACAGAGAAATTTTCTGAAGTTTAGAAATTTTTTTCTCTTTATAGAAAATTTTTTCTAAAGCACAGAAAATTTGTATTTTTCTATATTTAAGAAAAAATAATTTTTTGAGTGTATAATATTAAATCTATAATTATTAAAATAATAAAAGCTTTTCAAAATCCTTCGATTGCTTCACGTCTCTTTGATAATTCGTAAAAATAATTAGATTTTAAGTGCCTAACTGTAAGAATGATGGTTAAAAAGCAGTTTAAGCATATAAAAACAGGTTTATACAAATACGGCCAGCAAAAATAGCACTCAAACCTTATTTTTTAAAAAAGGACAGATTTCCGGACAGTGGATGTTTGAAATATTGTTCGGATAAAGCCGTTAAAAAAAAGGACAGATCTGTCCGGAAAAAGAAATAAAACGAAAGCACTGAATGATATACAAATTGTTGTCAGTTTTGTACCAACAGCGCTAGAAATAATACCATAATCTAAGCTCGTTTAACTCGTATTAAATTTTCCAATCGATTTAAATTCATTAAAACTTGAATAAAAAGTAATTATATTTTTAATCAACCGAAATGTAATTGATGTTACACAAATATTTATATCCTGTATTAGAACCACTTCAAACTCGCCCAAGCAAATCAACTTCCTTATCTATATGGTATTTTATTATGTCCATTCCTTGATTGAGCACTTTTCAAATGGCAAAGCTTTGGAGCTGCAGCTTAAGTCGGCGGCAGATGGACAACTTCATCAGGAGATGTGGGGATATTTGCATGGGAATTCTGCGGCAGAAAAGCAAGGAAAATCCAGGAAAATTGGAGAGTGAGGGGGAGGGGCTGGCAATCAAGCTAGTCAGGGGCATCAAAAGGCCGCATCGATCACGAAACCACTTTTTGGTCCAGTGCCAATGGCACTCGTCACTCGTCACCAAAGTGAATTTGCGGCGCCTCTTTTTCCACCGATTTCCACCAACGCCCCCCTTACCCCCCGTTGGATTTTCCACCCGCCCATGTGGACATGTCTAGGTAACAGTAATTTGGTGTCTTACTTGTTCTTGCGCGCCGGCAATCACACCTATGGGAATGTTTCTTACACATGTCCAAGCGTCTATCCCATGATCATTACCAACTGGCAACTGGCAATGATCATGATCATCACCATCGCGGTGGGATTCCAGCATGCACTTTGGACAACATATTAGAGATCCCCATACCCATACCCCATTCCCAAGTCCTCTGGCCTCCGTCGCATCATTAAAAATTTATCAGTTGATTGGAAAATTATAATTCTTTGCCTTTACGCTTTAGCAGCGCTTTGATTTTTACAAGTCCACCTCATCTCTCTCTATCTCTCTCTCTTTCTCTTTTTTGCACACAACATTCCCATTCGCAATTGTGCCCGCTGTTATGTAATAACTCCCCGAAACCCCCTCCTTTTCATCCGTCTTTGTCTGGTGTTGTTTCTATTTCTTATGGTAACATTTAATAACTGACTAACTGACCAACTGACTGAATGGGTGACTGACTGACTCACGGCGCTACTCTGATGGATGCACAGCACCAATCCGATCCCATCCGATCCAATCTGATCCTGGACCCCACTGGTTCCCCACTCCCCCAAGCCAACTGAACGTCGGAAAATCGCTTTCTTTGCTTCGCTTTTGATCGGCAGGTTACCTCTCGTCTGGCATTTTGAAGGGTATATTTATTTATAAAAAAGGTTATATATGGAAAACCTCAGATGTAGATAATAAAGTTATATCTTTCATATATGAACAACTTTTATCGAATTAATTACATTTCAATCTCTATATAATCCCTACAGGATATCACCACGTCGATCAATCAGGAGTGTAGCATTATTTTTTATGCGCTCGCTTCTCCACTTAGTTCCAGATGCGGAAATAAATGCACTTGAATTCCTCGACTTGTTACATAAATCGTAATTTTCTATTGACTTGTTCTATATCTAATGTATATTGCATTATTCGCTACTCGTTTTCTTTCGGTTGTTTCTGTTTCTGTGTCTGTGTTTTTTTATTATTATTATTATTATTTTATGATCACTTATCTTCGTCGGAGTCTTCTGCTTGCGCTGCTGATTGTTGCTACCGAAGCTACGAAGCCACGAAGATTTGACCGGGCCAAGTCGAGTCAAGTCAACTTGGGCCAACTCAAGTCGGAATATATGAATGTCTGAATGTATGGATCGTATTCTTCTTATTCGTATTCTCGAGCACTTGAACTTCCTGCATGACCAAGGCCTCCGGGAGATCGGGAGATCAGAAGATCAGCGGATCATGTGAACTTTTATGGCCATCATCGGTCATCACTCGTCTTGGATGTAATTAGGCATCTTAGCGGTACAGTTCGCGGCTCTCCCAGACTCTTCTTCATACTCCCTTCTAACTCGCTTTTTCACCCATGAAATGCAAATAAAATAAAACACATTATTATATAGGCAATGGGAAATAAGAATCTTCATGCTAAATACCAATCCTCTAGCTTTTACAATTTCCGAGATCTCAGCGTTCATACGGACGGACAGACAGACAGATCGACTCGGCTAGTGATCCTGATCAAGAGTATATATACTTTATACGGTCGGAAATGCTTCCTTCTAGCTGTTACATACTTTTGCACGACTACAATATACCCTTTTACTCTACGAATAACGGGTATAAAAAACGGTTACTGGTTGAGCAAAGACCGAAAACCTTTTAAATCAAAATAAACAGTTTCTATGTGACTATTTGTTGTCAACTGTTTTTTACATGCTCTAGTAGAAACCAATAATAACATATGGGCAATTCTCTGCTGTCGCACGCGACGTTCGTACGCTTTGCAGGTGAACAAAACATCTTCCAGGACTTATTTTCTTTTGGCACTAGGCTCAAATTAAAGGTCTTGATTAGCACTAAAATGCGTGCTAGAGCTGACTTAAAACAACTATTCGTTTTTAAGATATACAAAAAAACCAAGATTTTCGCACGCGACACCGATAGAACTGAATTTTTTGACTACCAGCTCAACTTTCGATTGTAGCGAAACGTGAAGGAATATTTTAATGCAGTTAATTTTATAGTGTTCCTAGTTCTTTCTTCTTTAAGATGTATTTGGTTTGGTTGAAAAATATGTAGAAGTTTTTTTTTTATTTGCATTGAAGTGACTGTCACACGCTACATGTCGCACGCGACAGTTTTTTCCGTCGTTTTCTTATGTGGTTTTTCTGTAACCTTAACGTCAAAAAAAACCGTTTAAGAGCCAGTTTAAAAAATACCAAAAAATGACTTTTTTGTCCATATTATAGGTATTGTCCTGGAAAATTATCCAAGGATACTGAAATTACTTAGCTTAGTTGAGGATCCATCTAACTAGAACCAAATATCAGTGGAAAATCATATAGAAATCTGTTTTTATCAAGTTTCAAGCTTTTTGGCTTGGTTGACATCCCCAGAGAATTGCCCATATACATAGGTATATTATAAACAAAAGATAAATACATTTGTCTACAAATGGTAAATTAGGTGGAAAATACAAATGGTTCTGAAAATATAACATATGTTGAGGATTGTGGTTCTTAATAAAATATTAAATTCAATTAACGGCTTCAATATCTTAACCTATAATATTTTCTGAATTGAGAAAAAATAACATAAATTTGCTATACTTTGCAAACAGTCTGCTAATCAAAGTTATTTTGAACTATATTCTTGTTCATTTATTACAGAGAAATATATTTCTTTATAAATGGTAAATTAGGTGGAAAATACAAATAGTTCTGAAAATATATATTTCTGTTGAGTATTGAGGTTCTTAGTAAAGTATTAAATTAAATTAACGGCTTCAATATCTTAACCTATAATATTTTCTGAATTGAGAAAAAATAACATAAATTTGCTATATTAACTCTTAATTAAATTAAGTTTAGAGTATAAGTATAATATTTAATAATAATTGTTAAGGGGATTATAAGAGTAACGGTAGTATTGGTCATGGTATGCTTGTGGGTAAGGAGCGGTCCTGGCTTGATTTATAGCCTGGACTTGAGGAACAGCCTGAGCCTGACGCGGCTGTTCTGGAACGGGAGCAGCCTGTGCCGATGGTGGAGCTCGCAAGACGTGACATCCGAAGATGTAGCGGATATCGCAATCCTGCGCAGGCTGCTTGCAGTATGGGCAGTCTCCCAAACGTCTCAAGTGTTGGCGGATGCAACTGTCGCCGAAGAGATGACCGCACTTTAAGGACACCATGCGATGGGCGCCCTCTGCCTCCCAAGGCGACAGGCAAATCGAACAGTTGTTCACCTCGTAGATCATCTCCAGCTTTTCTTCCGCCTCGTGCATCTGTTCGTGGAATATGTCCCGCTGGTCGATAAGCTCACCGATCTCCGATATCAGGTGCGTCTTTTGGGCTGCGTTCTCCTAAAGGATGCTCTCCACAATGGCATCCTTGGACTGGTCCTGCTCCAGGACTTGTTGGCGCAGAGCCTCGCTCTTGGCCATCTCCCGTTGGAGCTGCTGCAGCAGAGCGTCTCGCTCGGCGGCCAAAGCGTCCCTCTCAACGGTTAGCTCCTGGTTTTGGCGCATGGTCAACTGGTGCACTTGCTCCCGCTCCTGCGATGCGCGCCTGGTGTCCGTCAGCAGCTTGTTGCACTGCAGCAAGGTGGCCTTCAGCTCGTCCTTGCGCTTGACCATCGCCTGCATCCTCATCTGCTCCCGGCGAAGTTCGGCGATCAGTTCCGCACGCCTCATCCTGCTGATTCCACTTCGTGGAGGGGGCACCGCGGGTTCTTCGCCAAACAGGAAGGAGTCCGGTGCAACATTGACGGTGTGCTCCATCTTTACAGGTATTGGCTTCTGTTCTTCCATTGCTTTGTTTTTAAATTATTTTTAACTAGCGAGCTAAAAAGTTTAATCAGAGCAGTGTTGCCACAGCGGGAAACTAAATTGACAAGTAAAGATGTGCTATTTACGATTGACGAAAATATCGATTCTAATTTTACAAACTGTGAATTCCATAAACTGTTAAATTGCTAAATTGTTGAAAATTCAACAGAAAATTTCCGCAATTAAGGTATGGACCTTAAATTTTAAAACAGCTGTTATTTGTTGAAAAGTGTCGTGGAATTTAAAACACCTAAAATTTGATATTTTTATAGTTAATTAATGTTCAAAATTGTTAGCAAGGTAAGAATAACTTTAAATAATAAGTCTAACTTGATTTTAAACTTTAAAATTTAAAGTAAATATGGCGTACTGGTGATACTAAAATGGAACATATTGCCATGACTTTTAACAAAAAAAGGTGACAACTTTGGTTGTCAACGATTCAACAAAATGTTCAAGAGCCTCGAGGTTGTTGAATTGCTGAAATTTGTGAAATTTCTTTTTTTTATGGAACCGCTGATTAACAGCTGACCAAAATTCAACAATTCAAAAAAAGGTAACAACTCTGGTTTTCAATAATTCAACAAAATGCCAAAAGCCTCGAAGCTTTTGAATTGGTGATAATATCACCGTGATATTTCTAAAAGTTAACTTTGTATGGAACAGCTGAAAAAAATTCAACAAGTTTAGGGTACCCAGAAAGTTTAAATTCAGTTATGGCAGTAGAATTAATTGTATTCCAATGTGTTCTGATCGCTAATGAGCTCGAAGCTGTAGTGGAAACGAGACTTTACCAATATTTTGTACTTGTATTCTTTTTCATTTATTACAGAGCAGAGTATTATATGGTCTTTTCTGAATTGAGGAAAAACAACACAAATTCGTTGTACTAACTCTTAATTAAATTAAGTTCAGAGAAATGGCAACAGATTTCAAGAAAAAAATACAATGGTGATTTTCTTAAGGATTCTGAAACAATTTAACTAAACAAACCATTTCAAAATGAAAAACTAAAATAAATAATTAATGATGTTTATAGTACTCGCGCTCTTCGACCCCATTTCAAAAGTTTTGGTTGTCAATTCAGACATCACGACCACGATGATGGTAATGGAAAGCTTGTGGGTCAGGAGCGGCCTGAGCTCGGTGAGCAGGCTGAGCTTGATTTACGGCTTGAACTTGAGGAGCAGCCTAAGCTTGACGCTGCTGTTGTGGAACGGGAGCAGCCGGTGCCGATGGTGGAGCTCGCAGGACGCTACATCCGAAGATGTTTCGAATATCGCGATTCTGCACCGGCTGCTTGCAAAATGGACAGTCGCGCACATGGCTCAAGTGCCGGCGGATGCAACTATCGCCGAACAAATGTCCGCATTTTAGGGACACCAAGCGATGGGCGCCCTCTGCCTCCCAGGGAGACAGGCAAACGGAACAGTTGTTCACCTCGTAAATCTCCTCCAGCTTTTCCTCCGCCTCGTGCATCTTTTCGTGGAATATGTCCCGCTGGTCGATAAGCTCACCGATCTCCGATATCAGGTGCGACTTTTCGGCTGCGTTCTCCTGAAGGATGCTCTCCACAATGGCATCCTTGGACTGGTCCTGCTCCAGGACTTGTTGGCGCAGAGCCTCGCTCTTGGCCATTTCCTGTTGCAGCTGCTGCAGCAGACCGTCTCGCTCAACGGTTAGCTCCTGGTTTTGGCGCATGGTCAACTGGTGCACTTGCTCCCGCTCCTGCGATGCGCGCCTGGTGTCCGTCAGCAGCTTGTTGCACTGCAGCAAGGTGGCCTTCAGATCGTCCTTGCGCTTGACCATCGCCTGCATCCTCATCTGCTCCCGGCGAAGTTCGGCGATCAGTTCCGCACGCCTCATCCTGCTGATTCCACTTCGTGGAGGGGGCACCGCGGGTTCTTCGCCAAACAGGAAGGAGTCCGGTGCAACATTGACGGTGTGCTCCATCTTTACAGGTACTGGCTTCTGTTCTTCCATTGCTTTGTTTTTAAATAATTTTTAACTAGCGAGCTAAAAAGTTTAATCAGAGCTTAATCCCAAAGCGGGAAACTAAATTGACAAGTAAAGATGTGATATTTACGATTCACGAAAATATCGATTCTAATTCTACAGACTGTGTATTCTATAAACTGTTAAATTGCTAAATTGTTGAAAATTCAACAGAAAATTTCCGCAATTAAGGTATGGACCCTAAATTTTAAAACTGCTGTTATTTTTTGAAAAGTTCGTGGAACTTAAAACACCTAAAATTTGATGTTTTTATAGTTAGTTACTGTTTAAAATTGTTAGCAAGGTAAGAATAACTTTAAATAATCAGTCTAACTTGATTTTAAAGGAACTCCTAGAATCTGCATGCAAAATGCCAATCTTCTAGCTTTTATAGTTTCCGAAATCTCAGCGTTCATACAGACAGACAGACAGACAGACAGACGGACAGACAGACATGGCTAGATCGACTCGGCTAGTGATCCTGATCAAGAATATATATACTTTATGGGGTCGGAAACGCTTCCTTCTAGCTGTTACATACTTTTGCACGAATACAATATACCCTTTTACTCTACGAGTAACGGGTATAAAACACTGGTTGTCAACGATTCAACAAAATTTTCAACAGCCTCGAGGTTGTTGAATTGCTGAAATTTGTGAAATTTGGTTTTTTTATGGAACCGCTGATTAACAGCTGACCAAAATTCAACAATTCATCAATTCAAATAAAAGCCCTTTTTCTGTAAAGAAATATTTCTCCTTTAAAAATTTTCAATATGTATCTTAAGTAAACTTCTTGAAGTCTAAGTGGACATGGCCTAAGTTTGGTAAAAACTTATCCAAAACACAAAAGGTCGTATATAAAGCCAATATGTGGTTCAATTTATATATTTATAAACTATAATTATCTTTATATTTTGTGTAGCTTAGCTATATGTTTTTTGCATCTTAGCAATGGCTTCCAGGCTTCACTTAGTATTTGTATAACCTGACCCCATTCTTAGGCTTTCGTATCCTATCGCAGCTCACATGCTTAAACGTTTTCTTAGAGACCTGCGAAATTCCGCATGTGACAATTCAGCATTCAACAGATGCCTCAATAGCGAGATGGCTCCAAATGAAATAGCAAAGTTGGCTAAAAGCCTGTCAATCGGCGATGTTACGTGAAAAACACTGAACATAATTTGCACATATTCTTTGGACTTTAATAAATTTGTATCCATTTATTTTTTCATGATTTAATTTTTATTTAGTTACTGTGATTTTTGTTTAAAAGTTGTAAAGTATTCCTCAGAAAAATATTTATGTGATGTGATACTTTTTCATAGTTTGGGTTTATAGATTAAGTAAAAATATGTGTGCTATGACTTTGTTTCTCTGCCTCGGATGAGTTTGGGATGATGTCCTAAGTAGAGGCCCGAATCTCTGGCAAGCAATTAGCAAGGCAAAAAGCCCAGAAGAAAGATCACCGCAAGACCGCAGTTGGGGGCACCAATTGCAATTGGAGAAAGGGGAAGAAAGGGAAAGAATGGGCAAGAATGGGCAAGAATGGGCAAGAGATCCATAAGAAAAGGGGGAAGAGGAGTGGCAGGGAGCCGAAGACAGACAGAAGCGGGATTTATCAGAGACAGAAGACTTAGCTTGCGAGATGGAGATGGAGAAAAGCAATTCTGTGGCTGACGGTTTTCGCAAGAAAATTACAACTTGCGGGTAAACAAAGTCAACTGCCGGCAATACTGGAGGGACCACGGGGCGGGGGATGCGGGGGCAGAAAGGGGGAGTACTGACTAGAAGAATTGGCGATGAAGCCACACGCCAAAAGCCAGCCCACAAGCCTCTTCTCCACCGATTCTTTTGTTTTTGCTTCTCGTTTTCTGCTGCCGGACTTCATGTGGAGTGGATGTTTCTGGGGATTTGGATGTGGGGCTCTGAATGTGGGTGCGCAATTATGCCGCCAGAGCAACTGGGCAACCATAAATTTTCTTATCAGCGCAAAGTCAAAAAGACAGGAGCGGATCGGGGTTGAGCCAAACGTAGTTAAGATATATAATATATACACCAATTGAAAGGTATCGAAAAAACCAAAAGGATTGCGCTTACTAAGGATTTTCTAGTCCGTTTCTTAAATTTTAATTAGGGTTAAAACAATGATTTCCTATACGATTTCAAGGTTTAAACGCTACTTTAAATTTAAGAAACGAACGAGAAAACGGCCCTAAAACTTTAACAATACCAATTGTTTTAGGATGACAGTGTAAAAGTTTATATGTAAAAATTGAGAATATTTGAACTGTTGGGGCCTATTGAGATTATTAACCCCTTGTAATAACTTAGTTGTGTTGTTATTAAAAATACGCGTCGAATGAGGGATCATATAATAAAGACCGAAACTCCGTTCAAAAGCTATTCCAAACTCAAGATATTGTATGATTTTTCAAAACGAAAATATTTGTCCCTTTGTTCGTGATTTTAGAATTCTGAATTAAATTTTAAATTTTACTATGTTTTTCAGCCGGATGGGAACAACATTTGTTCTATGACTTTTCAAATAACCCGCTAGTTCGGCGGAAAATAATTTTAAAAAAAGCTAGATTTTGAAGGCTTATAGTTCCTGAACAACTAAACGTTAAAAAGGTAATTCAATATGCTAATAACGCTGCCTGTGTTAAAATTGGCATCGCATTATAGCCAAAGTTTATAGCTTTCCCTAATGTTTGAAAACTCACCCTAAAGTAGGCGTCCTTGGCAGTCAAACTAATGTTTTATATCTTCTAAGCTTGCACACACATTTTGTACCCCATAAATTCAGCCCTAAATCCAGAATTTTCAAGAGATCTCCGCATCCGACGGCTAGATGGAGAAGCTTACGCTAATGGATACCAGTGCGGGGGATCAGCAGGACTATATGCTCAACGAGGAGCTGGAACTGCTGGGCGAACTGGGCGATTGTCACAAGGCCAATTTGGCGGACATTGATGTGATAGCGCGAACGACCACCAAATGTCTGGTGACGAGTCCGCGGATGTATTCGATGGTCAGCCAAAGAACCACCTGGGAGCAACCGAGCACTGCCGTCGCCGAGGAGACGGACTCACAGGAGGAGGAAACGGAGCTGCTGCCCTTCGGGCTGGTCGAGGAGGACATGACCTCGGACGAGGAGTCGAAAACGCTCAGGGCCATTCATGGACTTGATCAGATACTGAAGCGAATCGATATAATGCAGAGTCAGATCCGCAGACATCAGCAGCTGGAGAACAGCACCGATCAAACGGAGACGGAGAAGCAGGTCTCCTGCAGTGGCCTGAACCCGAAGCACTCGGAGATTCGGTGCATTCAACGGGCCCAGCACCACATCCAGTGCCAGGTCACCGAGCTGCTGTGTCGCTACGATGGACTCCGGGACATGTTGCGCACCCTGAGTCAACAGTGGGCCTGTCTGGAGCGGAAGATTGCCGACATTCGCAGCCATAACCTGGTGCACCTGGACTGGACCGAGGAGTCGGCCAATGATCTCAGCAACTGCCAGCACCGCCATCGATCCCTGGCCGCCGTTAAGCTGACCAAGAAGATGGCCCTTCTCGTGACCAAGACGAACATGTCCAGCGGCTTCCGCTACAGCCGTCGATATCTTCGACAGGCCCTCCTCAGTCGGCATATCAACGACTTTCGCTACGAAATCGCCGAGCTGAAGCTCCTGAGTGAACAAATCTGTGCCGGAATCGATAGCCGACTCAACGAGATCAAGGTAAAGGCCCACAAAATGGGAATCCAAATGGGGACCACGCCGCGCGATTCCAAATTGGCCACCGAAGTGGCCGAGGTCTTCACCGTCGCAAGGAATCCTGCTCCAAAAGTTAAGGGGAAATAAGATGAAGAAGTTGCAGTAGCGTTGATACAATGAGAAGAATGATTAGAAATCAACATACAAATATCAGATGCGCTGGGAAAACGAAAGACGTGCGAGGAATAATGGCAGCAAGTTATCATAGAAAAGTTGCGAAAAGTAAGATCATTCTAATACGAGGAAAATTACGTTAAATAATATAGGAAATTCATTTAGTATTGCTCTGTACAGCAAATGAAAAAGAAGTGATTATTCTACCTATTTTGAAACTATTTTTATCCAAAATTATTAAAAATAAATAAAATATGTTAATTTGAAATGTTTTGAAATTTCGTTTTCTATTCATTTTCGTCAGTACAGCATTTCTTAAGGAATATTGAGCTGAATTATATAATTGATGGCAAAAGTTTATTTATAAGCTTAATAACGTACTTATGCGCATATCGTTTTTACCATGCAGTACTGGTAAAATGTATATTAAATAATATCATTTTGCCGATTTCCTCCTCTCGGATATTCTCTGACTTCGAAATAGAGAACAATGGGAGCAAGAATATTTAATTCTCTCAATTTTAAATTGAGTGGGATAGCGCTTAATGTTACATGAGTGGGAGAGAGAAAGGCACATTCGAAACTGGCATAAGTTCGAATTGATATGCCGCATATCAAGTCAAAATTGATACCGCATAATATCAAATTGATCATCGTTTCCTATCAGGTTTTCTTGGGTGTAGAAGAGTGTACCTCAATCCATTATATTAACCACACCAAACTTGACTTTTGGCCTCCATCGAAAAGTACGCTCCTGTGCTGGAACCGACAAAAAGGCAATAATAGTGGGGGCTGAAGGCTGGCGGAGTGGAAAATGGAAAATAGAAGAAAAGAAAACCAAAATGAGCCACCAGCACATGGGTAGTACATCATTTCGGACTTTATCAGCAAAACAGGCAGCCGAGCAGCGCGCGTGGGCAGCTCCAGAGTAGAATTCCGATGCCGCCAACGCTTCCCCGGCAGCAACATCAGTCGCAGCAGCAACACCAACAGCAGCAGCAGCAACAACAGCAGCAACATGAGCAACTTTAGCAGCAACAACTGCAATTGCAACTTAATTGAGGCTTGTCTATGCAGACTTAGCCAAAAGTAACTGCGGTTGCTCTTTTGCTTTTGTGTGTGTGTGTGTTGGCCATCTCATGTCGCCCATTGCGAACTTGATGCCTCGCTGCCCCAGTGCCTTGATGCTCCACAGACGACCAGACAGCAGCAATAGCAAAAGCAACAACGGCAACGGTAACACACACATATAAGAAAGATTACACATACCTACATATATATTCCTATATAATAACGTACTGAGGGCGTTGAGGCAGCAACATGCCATACAGGGGGGCCCAGGGGGCTTGGGGGAAAGTGGAAAGGGGGCGATGGGCTGATGGGTTGCAGAATCAGCCAGCGAAGCCATCATCATGGCCACCACCAAAACCGACCGAAAACCAACTCCCCTCCAGCTATTGCACAGTGGGCGGATTTATTTAGTTATGACTGAAAAGTGATAAAATTTTGGATTACAAAAATGTACAGTTTTATCATTAGCACACAAAAAAAAACAGGGTAAATTTTTGGTATTTATACGCATATCGTTTTCACCATGCAATACTGGTAAAATTGATATTAAATAATATAATTTTGCCGAATTCTCTTTCTCGAAGATTCTCTGACTTCAAAAACGAGATGCCGCATATCAAGTCAAAATTGATACCACATAATATCAAATTGATCATAGTTTTATATCAAGTTTTTTTTTTTGGGTGTGGGGTGTTTTTGGGGTAGTTGGTTGTAAATTCAAAAGATCTTTCAAAGGTATTAGACTTGATTTTATTTTTTTCAAAGCAGTGGCGCATTTTTCGTATCTCAGGCAGTAAGTTGAGAAAAAGTAATGTCAGATGTTCTCCAATAAATGCACTGTCTCGCCCACAGTGCCTTGGACAATTTAAGCTCATTCACTTGCCGCTGATTGCTGCTGGCAGTTGTTGCTGCCGATGGTGGCTGCTTCTCCTGGGTTTTGGCTTGTTGTCTAGCAAATTCACAAGTTCAAGACCAAGAGCAAGGCAAAGTTGCAGGGTCCGCTGTTGCCCGCTGCCTGCTGCCTGTTGCATGTTGCTGCCGCTGATGTTGCTGCTGTTGTGGCTGTGCCGGCAATACATGCAACCAAATTGCATGCAATGCACAATGCACTTATCTAAGATGTGGCAAATGCAGTGGGTGATGTCTGAGCTGGGGAGGCATGGGGACTGGGGGATTGGGGGATGTGAGATTGGGGATTGCGGAGCTGGAAATGAAAGGAAAGGAAAATGAGGGGGCGGAATGAAGCGTGGCAATTGCCAGTGCAATTTGCATTTTGCATTTCGCACCGGGCGTTGTCAAATGGCCATCCTCGGCAAATGGGGAATGGCTTTTTAATGGCCACAATGTGGGTTAAGTCCAGCTCCGGAATAGCTCTAATAGATCGGCTAACAAAGAACCAAGGAGCTGAAGAACCAAAGAACCAAGGAACCGAAGAACCGAGGGTAGACAATAATCCATTGGATTGAACACATCAGCCGAACATAGTTGGGGGAACCGAGGCCAGAACAACACGAAACAACTTCTCAAAGGCCGCCAGGCTTTGAGGGTGGGCAGCAAAACCTCATTTGCCAGCCAGAACTTTATGGCCCGGCCAAAACTGCCAACTTGCATGTCAATAGAACATCACTCTTTTGTATGGGAACTGAAAAATGATCAAGACGGAATAGCTACAGTCCCAAAGTCCATGTTTTTGTGTATTCCCTAAACAGTTAAATTGCTGAATTGTTGAAAATTGAACAGCAAATTTAAGCAATTAAGCGAACGACCAAAACTGGTACCTGTTGAATTTTTAAAAAGCGTTAAAATAAAAGTAAAAAAGTAAATAAAATAGTAAAATAGGCCGCGTTCAGCAGAACAACATGATCACTGATCACTGATGGATCAGCGCTTGGCTGAAATAAACTAGCGCTGCGTAGGAAGCCCAAGAATATGTGTTGTTAATCCCAACTTTCTAACTTTTGTAGTTTCCAAGATCTCAGCGTTCATACAGACAGACAGACGGACATGATCGATTCGGCTAGTGATCCTGATCAAGAATATATATACTTTATAGGGTCAGAAAAGCTTTTCTACATGTTACATACATTTGCACGAATACAATATACCATTTTGATCTACGAGTAACGTAAGCCAGGGCTGTGAACCCATATTATTTTGGCATGGGTTCGGTTCGGGGTTCAAATCGACAGATAAGGTTCCGGTTTACGAACCGGTTCATTGATGAGCCGGAGCAGGGTTCCGGTTCGAACCAGTGTTCAAATAAATCAAATTTAATGTGGGCATACTGCGAAAAGTTTTGGAAGATGAAAGTTACATATTATTCGATTGCATTAGATGTATGCATTGCATATGCATTTCCCTTAGTAAATAAAATCTATGTTAATACGATCAAAAAATTCCCGACAATGTTGAATAAAAAACACGAACACAAAACACAATTTTTTCGTGAACCGAACCGAATTTCAAAAAAAATAGTTCCGGTTCGGTTCCGGTTCAATTATAAAAAATTTCAGCGCTCCGGTTTACGGTTCGGTTTGTTTTCTAAAAATTTTGAACCACTCCACTGGTTCACCTCCGGAGTGGTTCACAGCCCTGATTTAAATTACAACTCTTTTTCGATAAGTTAAATCAACTGACAACTGGTAACGCAGCAACACTGTTGAAAAATAAGGAAATCTGACGTCTGATAATTTATTTTCTCGCACAGTGCCACGTCCGTCGAAAGCAGTAGTCGTCATGAATTTATCAGATTCTGATGTGGACGAAGAGTTTATGAAGAATTTGTTTAGCTCAAGGAGCTTGAGTTGGAGGACAGAAATAAGGAAAATGTACTAGGATCCAGAAAAAAAGAACCCTCAAACAGCCATGAGTATATGGAGCCCAAGAGAGGCAAGGGAAAGATCCCTGAGGCAGCGCGATCTGGGCAGGAAACCCCTGGGAATAGTTTGGCCAGGAAGGAGCGGTACTAGAAACTTATTTTGATGCCGAAAAACGTAAAAAAATAACGTATGTACTTTTTTTCTTTCATTTAGCGCCTCTCTGCCTAAAAAAGACACCTCCTTACCGTCCTGGTAAGCCATGTGCAATAAATTTGGTAAAGAATTACTAATTTTCATAACCATTTTAGTGCCCTGATTGTAGCAAGGTGGTGCCAAATCTCTTGTCAACCTTGCTACTTTGCCCGTCTGGTTAATTGACCAGAACTCTCGACCCATAACACCCATTAAAATGAACCTCGTGGATGGGTATAATGTTGATCTGCCTTCGTCGGAGGATATCTGGGAGATATACAAGAACTTAAAGGAAGGTTTGGTTCCGCCCCTAGAAGCTGAGTGGCCCTTGTGTTCTATGGCAAATCAGAAAAAACCGAAGTCTCCACCTCCAAAAGTAGTGGAATGTCGGACGTCCGTGCATTCTCCGTCGAAAATAGTTGAGTCTCAAGAAATAAATCCTGCGGAAGGGCTTATCTATTGGGACATGGACAGAATATTTAATAATGACACCCAGCAGCACCGCAATTTCCACGATGAAGATATCGGCGTTGAAGAAGAGCTGGCCTTGAAGGATTGGATAA
This sequence comes from Drosophila prostipennis, assembly GCA_037075205.1. Lineage (NCBI taxonomy): Eukaryota > Metazoa > Arthropoda > Insecta > Diptera > Drosophilidae > Drosophila > Drosophila prostipennis. Next base: position 298,300 of record JBAMCJ010001546.1, read on the forward strand.
AATCGGAAGAGCTCAACGATCCTCTAGTGATATAGAAGAATTTGATATGCTATTGAGCTTAGCCAGTGACTATGAACAAAATCGAAACGTCCTCTTTGAGCTGTTGAAGCCCAAAAATGTTCATACCGCGCAGGTGAAGCAAGTTCGAAAAAGAATGCCTCCTATCGCATTTGAAGTGGAACCTCGTAAAATTGATGCAGTGGAACCGCTGCATAGAAAATGACGCCGCTAACCGAAGAGGACACTCCAGTGATGAATGTTGCAGAGCCATTATAAGAAGTTCCACTGAATGGGCTTAGACCAGAACGTCCGATTATTCTTGAGGTCAAAGATATTAGATCAGTACCGCCATACTTACCGCCAAAACCCCAGCCAGGATTGGCTACAGCTGTGTAGTGAGACTGTTTCCCAGCAATTCCAATTTATTTTCAACGAGGAATGCTTCAAGACAGCATCTACAGAACTAGGAGCTATTAATTACGAAACCGAGATAAGCAAGGACCTAACGAAGCCACGAAATGGCTCCAGAATGACTTTCACGGCTTCGGGATCCTTGAACTCCTTCATGTTCTGGACGATGATATCCTCGAACTCCTTCGAAGGTCCTTCGACAAAGGTCCTTCGAAGGACTTCGGGGATATCGTCGACCAAAACATGACGGAATTCAAGGATCCCCAAGCCAAAGTAGTCCGCCCAAGTGGAACGAAAAATATGGCTCCAACACGTCGGAGAATCTGAAGAAAATTTTTCCGCTTCCGCCCTTACCAGATCATATGGACCAGTGCCGCCAGAATCATGTCATGTTTGTCAACGGAAGAAGTAATGCCATGCTGGCCGAGACCCAACGCAATATCGTGGCCAAGATTTGGGGAAAGGTGAACTTCAAGGCCGAACACTCCCATAATGTTTTGCATCTACGCCTCTGCTCCGTTGCCTACTATCCCTGGAGGGTTTCCTTGACAGAATTTAAAGAGACCTGCGCCCTCTCTTCAGACCCATTTCTTAGTGAGATGCAATTCGTCTACTAATTCGGGAATAGTCCTAGTGTTTGCCACGAACGCGTCTGAGGGGGATAAAACGGTGACGAAACTTTACCTGCTGACGGCCAATCATCGTAATCGTCGTTCACCGCAGACAAATTAAATAAATATTGACATGATTTAATAACAGATAATATATTTTTTTTATTTTCAATTTAAAGATTTAAAATCTTAAATGTACTTGTTGTAGAGACTCCACTGTATTTCTTTGTACCTAAGGACCCAAGTTGGCAACCTGGAAATTCCCTTTCGATGCGGCTGCATTCCTGGCTGAATTTGATTTTGGCTCTCCTATGATTTATTATGGTTACATCTAATTAAAACGGTTCTGCAGTGCGATGATGGCCAAGGCAGCAAACATGGCCCGACGTAATGAAGCTAAATGTTCCGCACTACGGTCAATTGGTATTGACCATAAGACAAGGCGAAGCGATGAGCAGCAGAGAGATGATGAGACCAAAACTCCGACATAGACTTTTAGCTAAGACTTGAGCAAAAGTTGCTACACGGAAAACAAAATAAATTACTGTGGGCCTTACAGGAAAGAAATGTAATTTATATAGCCATATTGAATATTCCTATTCTTCTTATGAAATATTTAAAAATAAAGACCATTGGACTTCGGAGTGAAATGATATTTATAATGTGAATACTAAATATTAAGTTTATTCAATTATTTATTTGGGAATTACCATCTACGTTCGTTAGAGACTAGCCAAGATTAAAGCTGAATTTTAAATAAACAAAACCAATCTATAAATCTATAAAAAAAATATAATATCGTATTAGCCATGTTTCCATGTTTTTTCTTTGTGTTTCCAATAGATCGTTTTTGGTTTTTCGCTGCAGCTATTGCTATGATGATGGAGAAGAAGTCAATTAAGCCAAACGCTAAAAGGCCACGAAAGATAAATGACAAATGACGTGTCTTAAACTGTGCTCAGTACCCATCTTTAACCAAAGAGAACACAGATCCCAGCTCTTTCGTATTCCATACACTGTGGCCGTGTGTAATTTCAAGCAAAGAAATATCGCACAACAAGTGCAAATGCAATTAGTCGCGAGCTTTATTTGTTTAAACGAATGCCGACTCGCACTGACATACACGATCAGCGTCATCATAGAGTGATCATGATGATCTAGCCATCCCGATCCGATCCTCGTCTTCCTCTTCCTGGAACTTGTTGCACACGGATCAAAAGCAAACAGCCAGCAACCAGCAACCAGCAGGTTGCAACTGCAACTCCTCGTCGTCATTGGACCAACATTTAGATGCCTTATAATTGCTCCGATGATTTTCGCTGTATTTGGCCTGCTTAGACCATTAAGATGGTTTAAATGCCCGCCTGTCTGTCTCTGGTGCTCTTGTAATGGTGCTGGGAAATTTCGAAATCCCATCGAAATCGGATCACAATTAAAAAAATATTTTATTTATTTACTAGCCGTCTTGTTAAGGAGAAAGCTCTATTGCGGTGAAAACGCATTTGAAATTTGTAATAAAAACCTTTTTCTCTATGGTTTCCATACGTTCTACATTTGTAGGTATTCATTGATTAATATTCTTCTTTTGTTTAACGGACCCCAAAAAACTCTTTAGCTAATAACTTTAGCAATTTAATTTAGTTAAAATCGCAATAAGGTGTTATTCTATTTAAAGATTGAAGATGAATTATAATTATCAAAATAATTTATCATGTTTTTATTTCCCAATTTATAATTACCTATTTTTGCCTTTTTTAAAGAACTGTATTTTACTTCCGAAAAGCATTCATAGCGTTCTTGTTTTTTTTTATGGAATTATATACCGAATTCCTTTAATAACGATGGACAAATATTTTTCATAGAAGACCTCTTGATCTAAAGAGAAAATTCTGCCCGCGATAGCCTTAAACGTGAATACTAAAAATCAAAAACATTTAAAAAACAAAAACGGAAGCTAACTTTGGTCAGCTGAAGCTGATATACCCTTCTAAACCATTCAAATTACATTACAAATTACAAAATGTTAAATGTCGAATTGTTTCGACATTCATTTTCCTATCCTTTCTATGGCAGCTACCTAATATAGTTATCCAATTATTGTTAAATTCAGCTCGAAATTCTAAAATAAAATCGAAGAGACGATCTTTTATTAAATTCCTTAAATTAAATTCGATTTAATCTCTGGAGCTAGTCAGCCGTTTCACGCCGAATGCGACTTTGGTGTGTTTCTTTTTTCGCCAAATGCAAATACTAAAAGTCTACTTATGGGCTGATGCCAAAAAAAATTCTTCACAAATTCTCGATAAATGTTCCACAAATTAAATTTTAAGCAAATTTGGTCACTCTCAAATTCACATTTAAGTTTAAAAATGAGAAGGAAGATTCAAATTATGAGATCTTCTATCCAGAAGTCGGAACCATTTTTTAAAAGCATGAATAGAAACAAAACGTGCAGCAAGTTTACATGTTAAAAATGCAAAGCTACGAAGTCATCAAGCTACCAAGGGCTTCACTGAGCGAGATCCTGCGGCACCTGGGGTACAAATCCCGGAGGTCGTCCCTGATGCAGCTCCAGGGGGAGAACTCGGAGTACCAGGTGAAGGCAGTGACGATCCGACGAAGCATTCCGGACTCCATGGTCAAACAAAAATTAACTATTTTATATAATTTTTAAAGATTTCCTTATTTTTCTTTGTGTGCCATACTTTTTAGCAACGAAAATGGTCCCTTAAAATCAAATGATAAATTCGTAGAAGATTTGTTAAAAAATATCAATTTTACTAGGCCAAGATATCCCAGTGCTGCCAAAAAAAGGACAGATGTAGATGAAAACGCAAAAGCCACCGAATACAATTTTTTAAATACAATTTTAATAAATAAAATGGATCTGTCCTGAAAAAGGCTAAAAACGGCAGCTTTAATCCCAACCTTCTATCAGAACATTTTTGTAAACACCTTTTTCGTTTGTTCATGTTTTCAATATAAATTTATTGATCTTGTGTAGATGCACATTTAAAAAAATAAAATAATTAAATACAATAAAATAAATGCTTATAACTTTAACTGCACATTGTTACAATTGCTATTGCTGCTTTGGCCGGATACAATGGAATCTCGTATTTATTTCAAGACATGGATGGCCAAAAAGCAAATGGAAGGTTTGCATGCAGTTAGAGCCAACATTTCGCTGACTAATAATGGACTAAAGTCTATCGATAAAACGTAACTAAACTATATAATAAAAATAATACACAATCGTTAAGAGTAAGAGTAATAGTAATAGTAAGCATAGTCATAATATCGATCGACGCGCACACTAAATGGAAACAAATGTACAAATCTATACACAACACGACAGAACAAATGGTAATAGATAATAGGTACAGGGATAGATACAAAAATAGGTAATAGATTATTACACCTGAAGCTTAAGTTTACGCTCTTGTTGGTTTGGTCTAATTTGGCGGCATTACATTAAATAAGCGGGCTAGCTAGCTTAGCTCTATGGCAAACAGGCGGTACGACGTACACGCATAAATGGCACAGGCCAAAACGCGGGCCATTATCCCGCGATCTCCACCAGTCCGAGCCTCCATAGATGATTCGGCTGGCAGTTGCAGCGGGATAAGGGCCACAAACTCAACTCATTTGACAGCAACTCCGAATGCCATTTTGTAGACAAATCACATCCAGCACATCACAGGCAGATTTTACGTACAGTATATGTAAAAAAAATAACTATAGGTACTATATATCATATGTAGATATTCCCGCAGCAGGCATCCTCAGATTCCCGTCTCAGCTATGCCTTCGTCATCTGGAAGAGTGCAAAAATGATTTACAAAAATGCTAAAAATCAATCGATTGCAGGAACATAACACATTAACTAAGACAGGCTAATGGGTTTTGAATTTTTCTCTCTTAGTTTTTGATTGGTTTTTTGTTTTTTGGTTGAATATCTAATGTTGTTCTTAACCCGTAACCGTGTTCATGTGTCAATGTTAGTTACTTTGCCAGTGCGGTTAGAATTTCGTGTTTGTTTTTAGTCTGGGATAAAAGCGAGTTAAAGCAAGTCATTTGGATATGGAACATAAAATTTGGGTCTGTGTTGTTGTGTTGTTTTGTGGGTACAAACCTAGAAAAAAGTCGACTTTTCTATCAATACCACCAGCCATCCTCATCGGCGACAGCCCCATCCTTGGTCACCGGCCCATCATCATCCTCATCCTCTGTGTCAGTGTCAGTGTCTGAATGGGATTTTGTGCCGGTGCAGATTTTCCTGTTCTCCTTCTCTTGTTTGGGGTGTTCTATGGCCTCCTTGAGATCCACATGCACATCCTGATTGCTGCTGCTAAAGCTAGCCGATGACAAGGTGGCAGTAGTTTCATTGTTCAACGGCTGCTGGTCATCATCGTCCTCGTCCTCATCCTCTTCATCGTCATCGCTGGACTTGTGCTTCTCATCCTTGGCCTGCTGCTGTTGCTGCTCGAGATCCTGATCCTTGTCGGCCGTTAAATCCGCATCCAGTTCCTCGGCCCTGGCCAAAGAAGCTCTGATGGGCAAGGTTCCCATTTTCGTTTGCGGCTGGCGCTCTAAGTAAATTTTAGTCACTTTTTTTGTGGGATTTTTCGGGGTTTTTGATTGGATTTTGGTTTTGGTTTTTTTTTTCAAATTTGTTTGCAGGAATAAAAGCATATGAAAATGTGTAGGTTAGGCGTATTTGTTTGATTTACAATTGTGTTTTAATTGTGTGATGGGTGTTTATGTATGATTGTGAAAAGAAAGAAGAAAATAAATTATTGAAAAATATAAAGGTTAGTTACAATCTCAATGAAATTAATAGAAACCCCTAGGGGAACCGCAGCCACAGAAAATCAATATAAACAAACACCAAAAAATAGAAATGATAGATCCAGCCCGTGTCCAGGTTGTGTGTTTGTAAAACAGATTAGTTAATTCGCAAGAGATTGTAATTAAAAAACTTTATCCGAAAAGAGAGTGAAAAATAGAGAAAAATCAGAAAGAACAGGTGTGGAGGACAAGGGAGAATTGGGATGATTCTGACTTGATGAAGAGTATCCTTTCAACTCACCTTCGTAGCCATCATTGGCATGCAGCTCCAACGAATCGGCCAGCAGATGCTCCTTGCCCTCGAGCACCGCCAGCAAGCACTGATGAATGCACACGTACTGCTGTTCCGTCTGCACCATGAAAACACGCTCTGCAAATATGGACAATCAGTGGGCATAACCATCAAGGGGGTTCAACTGGGTTCAAATATAATATCGCACCTTTTCGCATGGCAAATACGATGCCAAAGATGTCCACATAGTCCGACTTGTGAATGTGCTGCAGGATGCGATCCAGGCCAATAAACGTGCCCGATCTGCCCACCCCCGCGCTGCAATGGACGATAATGGGGCGCATATCCGTGCCGATGACATCGCGGAAGGCGCGCACGAAGCGCACCAGCGATTGCGGCGGCTCTGGAACTCCAAAGTCCGGCCATGTGGTGAAGTGGAAGTGCCGCATTATTCGCGATTCACAGTTCTGAAAAGTCGAGTGGATGAGAAAAAGCTAAATCATATGCACTCTCCATTAACTCACCCTTGAGACCATAAACTCCGATATGCTCCAGTCGTGGAAGTGCGTGTCAATAATCAACTGCACCTTGATGTCCCCGTAGAACATGGCCACCCGATCCACGGGCCAGTACTGATCGCACTTCTCACGACCCTTCTCGAAGCAGCGCGTCAGCATAACAATGGCCCGCGAGTTGCTCTCCCAGCACATCCGCCAGAATTCCTCGCGTGTTGAATGCAACGGGCCCTGGGTGACGATAAACTCGCGCGGCGAATTGTGTCCCGGCATATAATTCGCATTAATATAATCCGAACCATCGTCATCATCCACGGGCTGGAGCTTAAAGCGCGAGTGATCGTAGGGCAGGATGTTGGTGAATCGATTCTTCGGTCGATTGCAGGGCAGATTGGCGAAGCTGCAGGCCTGATCGCGGCCCACATGCTTCAGCTCCTCGAATTCCTCGCTGAAACGGAAATCCGAATCGGCCGACATGAGTCTGTAGTGCTCGGCAAAATCCTTCACATGCACCGGGCGATTGGGCGTGACATAGCCCTCAGGCAGGGCGGCCAGCTCGTCCTGCATGCGGGCCAACTTGGAGGCACGGCGGATCAGCTGGCAGCGGTGCTGGCAGTAGACCACCAGCAGCACCATTGCCACCAGCAACACCGCCGCCATGGTGGCAGCCACAATGACTGTATCACTGCGTTCGGTGGTTATCGGTGAGCTATAGGCCGTATCCGTGAACTTATCCTCGTCCGTAAAGGCGCGCACCTTGATCCTGTAGGTGGTTCCAGCCCTCAGCGGACCATTGCAATAGCCAGTCTGGTGCTTCTCGCAATTGGACGATCCTATCGTGAAGTGCTCCGCCTCCAGCGCGTTCCTCCTACTGCCATTGCTGGTGAAAAATGGGTTGTATGGCTCTATGGCCTGGTAGGGCAGCCACACGGTATATGCCTGCACATCCTGCCAGCTGGGCATCTCCAGTCCCGACGCATTCTTGCCCACATCCTCGGCTATTATAATCGTGTAGGATCTGACCATGCCATGGGCATTGGAGAAGTAGCCTTGCCTGAAACTAATCTCTATGGTGCTGCTCGTTCTGCTGACTTCCAGGGGTGTGACACTCGGTTCCGGAACAGGAGGCGCTAGTATGGGCATTATTTGTATGTGCTCCCTTTCGGCTCCAAAGCCCAAAGCAGACTTGGCTTGTATACGGAATGTGTACTGGTTGCCGGGCACTAGGCCACTAATCCTGCCCTGCGTCGCATTCGCCGGGAATTCGAAGCTTGACACATCCGCTGCGTCGTCGGCATTCTGGCAGGTAATGCGAAAATTAACAATGGGTCCGTGCTGTTCGCCCGCTTCCAGAATCCACTCGAAGGTCACCTCACCGGGTTGTACATCGCTCGGCTGGAAGTAGTCCACTTTTCCGGGCGGAGCGGCCAGCGTTTGATAGCTTGCCGAGATGGGAGCACTGCTGCGCATTAAGGTGCTGCCGGAGACATCTGAATCGGTGCCCTGAGTGGAACCCGCTCGTACCACCACCGTGAATGTGTAATTGTGGTACGGACGCAGGCCCTGCAGCGAAATCTCCGTCTTCTTGGTCACATTCTGGAGCAGTTGCGGTGCCTCCTCATCTGCACTCAGATACTGCAGCTCAAAATCAGTATATTCCCCAACCGGAGCCTCCCAGTGTAGCGTTATCTCACGAGCCGCCACCTGGAGGGCCTTTAGGTCGTTGATGGGTAGCGGATGCAGACGATATAACCGTTGGACCGGCAAACTGGCCACTCCTCCACTCACTGTCCATACGGTAACGTTGTACAGTTTGCCGGGCGTCAGACCCGAGAAGCTCAACTTGCGTTCCGTATCGTTGGCCAGTTTCTCCTTGTCCTTGATCTTGGGATCGCCCATCGAAAAGCGGTAGATATCGAACCGCGTGCTGTCCGCCGGCGTTGGTGTGTAGCTCAGGGTTACTGTTTCGTCCTGCCCCTGTTCGTGTCCCGCATTGGCGATAAACACGTCGGATTGGATGAGTGGCATGGTGCGCGTGGAGAGATGAGTGGTCCCGGAACGGATGCCATTGGAGCTGGCTTGCACTTCGAAGCGATACTGACGACCTGGCGACAACTCCTCAATGGGAATCCGAACGCTGGGAGAGCTCACTAAAGGATTTAGATGGGGAAAAATAAAATTCGTTTAGAGGCAGAATAAGGGGAATCGGCTAAAAACTCACGATCCTCCAGTTGGCTAACATTCTTGAACTCCACTCGCTCCGCTTCATCGGTGGGCCACCACTTGAGTGTGTAGAAATCCACATGACCATCGGGACGCGGCCATTCCAGGGTGAGATTACGCGAGTCCACCAATGGCACCACATTCGAAACCGGTTGCGGTGGCATCGTCACATTCAGCTCTAGGGGATGGGGACTCTCGAGGCCGAAGCTCACGGTGTTCACCTGCACCAGATAGCGTTCGCCATAGTGCATGTCCTCGATCCTGGCCTCGTTCTCGTGCAAACCGGAGATCCGCTGCCAGGGAGAGGCATCCGTGCGATAGCGCACCACATACTCACTGAAGTCGCTGCCCTCCGGTGGCTGCCAGCGGAGCACCACCAGATTCGTGTGCACTGTCTGCAGCGTGAGATTCTGCGGCGGTTTGGGAACTGTCAACAAAATATTCAAAACATTAATACATTTCAAACAAGAGAGGAAGCTAGCTTCGGCCAGCCGAAGCTTATATATCATTCTTATTAACTTACAAAAACATTAAATTAAGATTAATTTGCGTATATATTCCAACAATCTAAATTTGAGCTGCTTTAGTATTATTATGGCATTAATTTTTGACCCTTCCTATGACCGCATTATATTTAATTTAAAATTTTAAAATGTTAAAATGTTAAAAAATGTAATCCAAACCAGCAAGGGTATACAAATTGAAAAATGTTCCAAGGATACATAAATTGCTCAGTTGAGGATCTATCGAACTAGAATCAAATATCATAGAAATATGGTTTCTTCAAGTTTCAAGCTTTTTGCTTGGTTGACATCCTCAGACAATTGCCCATATATCAAATATTTATTTCGTCATCAAAGGATTAAGTAATCCCTTTTGAAAATATTACTTCCTATTATTTGACTCATTGTGTATAGAAATGGTAGTCAAACGTGGAAAATTAAAAAAGCTAGCTTCAAAAAACAAAAACTAAAATATGACAAATGAATGACACCACAACCTGTTTGGCCTGTCTACTCATTAGGAACTTAAGAGCTCAATAAAAGAATTTAATTCATATTTAACAGGATTATGGCATATATTATCAATCGTTGCCATGCGAAATCACATTCTAGCGCTGCAACAAAGTCTCAGCGAACATGCTTGCTGACGTACAGTCAACTTTAGGTATTCAATAGTTTTTAAAAGACACCTGTATTGTATAGATAGCGATGTACTTAAATAATTCACTTACAAACTGCCTGGAAGTAGGAGTGCGGTTCACTTCGGACTCCGTGGCTAATGGCGTGCACCTTCACCTCGTAACCGGATCCGGGATGCAGGTAGTGGATCGTCAGGCTCGTCTCATTGGTGGCCATCGTGCGCTCCTCGCGCGTTCCATTTCGCTGGTAGTGCACCTCGTAGCGATCCTGGCGAGAGTTCACATCGCTGCGCCAGCTGAGCATAAGCCCATGATCGATGCTCTTGAGTTCCTGGATAAGCGGCGCCGCCGGACGTGTGTATCGTGTGATGTCGCTGGCATTGGAGGCCACTCCTTTGGACAAGGCCTGCACGGCAATTAGGTATCGACGCCCAGCCAGCAGGGAATCCAGTGTGTATTCCGTGAGATTCGTGGTTATCTGCGATTCAGTGGCAACCGGAAAGAGTGCCGGTACTTCACTTGCGTTCGTCTGCTCGTGGTAGCTAAGGGTAAACGAAAAATACTTATTTTAGTACAAATTGAAACCGAAAAAGTTACGGTTAACTCACCTTATTCGGTAAGCATCCTGTTTCCCCGTTTCCGCCGGTTCCCAGGAAATGTGCAGAGCATTGCTGCGATCGTCAAGGAATCCACCCAGACTGCGAACTGGTCGTGGTCGCAATGTAACCTCTCCGCTGGCTGGCCAGGAATTCACGTTATCCGCTATCGTTTTGACCACCACTTCGTAGGTGCGACCTGGCTCCAAAACATCCGGATAGTCAAAGTGAACCGAATCGCCTTCCGCAGTGCGTGGCACGTTAAATATCCTTCGCGACGTCGAGAGCATCACCTGGTAGGCATCGAATTCGCTATACGTTCGCGGTGGTTCCCATCGCACCCGAAAGGAACTGGATGTCGTGAAGGCCTCGTCGAAGGTGACGTTGAGGACACGTTCCGGCACGGTAAGATATCGGGCTGTGGTTGGAATCGATGACGTCTCATCCTCGGAGACCGTTTGCACCGATATATTGTACTCCCTCCCGGGAACGAGACCCTTGAAGGCCGCCTGAGCCGGTCCCGGTGGCTCGCCCTCCCGTTCCACATACAGAACACTCTGGATGGCATCGTCCGGCGTTATGGAGACCCTGTAGTGCGTGTAGATTCCGGCCGGAAATGGCGGTTGCCACAACACCAGCAGTGTGGTCTCATTCCGGAACCAAACGATGAACTTGCCAGGAGTGTTGGGTTCTATGCGCAAAATGAAGATGCAGCGAGCAGAGAGGGATTCGGAGATGCAATGAGAGTTGGATAAATGCAAAACTAAACTAACATCTAAGGTGAGTCGATTAGGGTTAGTGCAGCTTAAAGGGCCAGCAGTTGCCGACTGAGTGATACATTTTAACTAAGAAGACAAGGTTGTGTAGTTAATTCATTACAGGGAAGGAAGAAAAAGGTTCAGTACAATCTAATCTTAAAATTCCAAATATAAATAAATCAATCTAAAATATGACATTTTGTTTATTATTAAAAAAAAAAACAAGAGTAATGATCTATTCTCGACTATTAAATACTCAGATAAGCAACTTTAGAAAAAGAATTAACTTTTTTAAGCCAATGGATAGAATTTGACGAAATAAATACCTACAATTCTGTTAAAATTTTCATTTTATCATTAAATCCCAGCCTTCTAGCTTCTATAGTTTCCGAAATCTCAGCGTTTATACGGACGGACAGACAGACGGACATGGCTAGATCGACTCGGGTAGTGAACCTGATCAAGAATATAAATACTTTCCAGCCAATATAAGTACTTTCCAATACCCTATAACGGGTAAAAAAATAAGAAATATAAAAGATAAATTTAGGAATTTAGTCATCGCAAAAAAAGTTAAAATGGGCCTAAAACAAATAGCTAACGACATCTTTCATAAATATGTACAGTTTTAAATTATAAGTGAAATTTTTTTTACAATTATTTACAACAAAAAATCAAAATTGTACCATTCTGACTTTAAGGGAAAAGAAACGTAAAAGTTTTAACACAAATAAAGACGCAACACGCCCCACACAGTGGTCCCCAAATCCTCAACCAATAGCGGAGATTTATCTACTATTATTATCTATTTACCTAGTCTGTTCAATTTTCAATTCAAATCGAGTTGGGCGCCACTGCATGAAAGAGCAGCGATTTAGATACTAATCAACTGTCATGTCAACCGTTTATTAACAAAATAACTAATCAAAAAGCAACAATTAAGGAATAGCTTGTGGATCTAGGTATTTAGTAGTGGTGTGTAAGGAAGGTTACCTTCTGGTTGCTCAGATTTTCAGATTCCCGACGACTTGAGAGCATTATAGAGATAAAGTGAGAGACACGAGAGACAAATGGAATTCAAAATGTTAGTCACGGCCCATCACCACCGGATTACGGGTTGCAGTTAGCGGATATTCATGTCTTTCTGGCGGATTAGAAGTTGCACCTGCGGTGCGGACTACGCGTTCCAGTCCTCTGCCCCGACTTACTTGTGGTGAAGTTGCGACTCGTATAGGCCACCGATTCCTTGCCCTGATAGACGGAGTACGCCTGAACCTGATAGCTCCCCCCGGGAGTGAGTTCCTTGGCCGACAGCTGCAGCGTTTCGTTGCCATCCAGTGAGTAGCTTCGCTCGAAGGGCAGATCCGTGAGGCCCAGCACCCGGATTCGGAATCCCGAATATCGACCAGTTCCCGGCGGTCGCCACGTTATGAAGGCACTCTTGCTGGAGCGCAGCTGAACGCTCAGGTTGGCTGGCGGATCGGGAGCTGTTTTAGAGGGGTTACAAAATAAGTCACCATGTACATTCCTATACACTATATAGGTGGATAAAACTCACCTGTTGTTATGTTCACCGTCCAGGTGAGCAGCTCTTGATGCGTGGAATTGGTGTAATACAACCAAAAGTTGTACTCCGTGCCCGGCAGAGCTCTCGAGAACTTGATGTCCTTGCCAATCTCGCTGGCCGGGATCGTGGTGTTCGGCTCCGGAAAGCCAAAGGGCGGACTGTAGTCTATCCTGTAAAAGGCGTTGTCGTTGCTGCTCGCATTTGGAACATTGATCACCAGATCGGCTGCTTGCGTGTGCTAGAAAAGAAACATGTATAAATTTAAAAGTCTTCGTTTAAACATTTGTACAGGTAGCTTTAAATAGTAAAAGCAAAAAGTGTTTTACACCTAATTACAAGCCACTTACAGGAGCTACAATAAAAACATATACCAGTAAGTATAAAACAAACAAAAAACCAAGGGCTAAAGACATTAAAAAGCGAATCCAACCAACGGAAACTTTTCAAGCTGTGGTTAATAGCGTCTATAAATAATCTTAAAAACAGTTTAATTAGAACTGACCAAATAAATCAAGTCCTAACCGCAAAAATTACGTAAGCCACGGTTTTTTTCTTTATACAAAGTCCCCGTAAATCTATATAGTGCTTAAAAGGTATCACCAGGTGAATTATTGCAAGTCTGAATCGTATAAGTCACAGAGAGAATGAGAAAGAAATTTGTAATTAACGAAAACAGTTCTAGTCTAAACTTAATTTTTTGTGATTTAGGGTCAGAATTCAAGCTAACAAATTGTGTGTACCCATAACTAAGGAAAAATTGCTTATAAAAAGTGTCAACATTTTGTCGGATTTGTTGGTTAGCTTTAGTACAGAGTCGAGTCATTAAATCTTAGGCCACATTTAATAAACACATTTTTATACCCTATGGGCATTATAGTTCAGCAGTTTTTCCACCCCTTTGAAGTATTTATATCAGTTGTTATATTCTTAATGTAAATATCAACAAAATACTAATCTCTTAGTTTTTAAGCTATAATATTGCAGACGGTATAGGGGAGAGGTCAGTAGGTTGGGACGGTCTGTAAGTTGGGACACCCCATTTTCTAAAAACTTTTCCACTACAAACATTTTTATATCCGTTACTCGTAGAGTAAAAGGTTATATTGTATTCGTGCAAAAGTATGTAACAGGTAGAAGGAAGCTTTTCCGACCCTATAAAGTATATATATTATTGATCAGGATCACTAGCCGAGTCGATCTAGCCATGTCCGTCTGTCCGTCCGGATGAACGCTAAGATCTCGGAAACTACAAAAGCTAGAATATTGGGATTACCAACACATATTCTTGGGCTTCCTACGCAGCGCAAGTTTATTTCAGACGACCGCCACGCCCCCTCTAACGCCCACAATCGCCCATAGTCGCCCACAAACGATACTAAAATGTGTCTGGCGCCCACATTTTCAAAGATTTCTGAGAAGTATAAATGAAATTTTGTTGTGTTTGGTTATACCTATCGAAATGTAGATGTCGGACCATTCGTTAAAAAGTTAAGCCTGATCAAAGTTTATATCTCCATCCTCCTCGCACTCCCTTTAGCCGAGTGACTGGTATTAGATAGTCAGGACACCAACCCGACTTTTAAAAGACTCTAATTTTAGTAACAAAACTTTTGGGTAAAACATTAGAAGCCCTGCTTAAGCCAGATTTGTGACACTCGTGTACCATTTTTCACCAAAAAAGTTGTTACCCAAAAAGTTGTTTTCAAAATACCATAAAAAATTAAATATATTTGGTAAAGTGCTTAAAACATGGGTAATTAAACGCTTAACAAATATTAACAAAATCAGATTATTTTGACAGTCAGAAAAAAGTTATTAATTTTTTTGCGAAACAACCCATTTTGTGTAAGTTGGGACACTTTGAGCGTGTAAGTTGAGACACCCGTTTTGCATACAAAAAGTCCTCAGCCCGACAGAGGTCGCTTTCTGCCTAGTAAATTTCTTTCTAATTTTGAGTAATGTGATCGTCAAAGAGCCTTTTCGTTTTAATTGATATTTGGTCCAAGTTAATTAAAAACAAGAAAAGAAGTTAGCTTCGGGCAGCCGAAGCTTATATACCCTTGCAGATCATTCCTATTAATCACTAATTTTCCGATCGTTCCTATGGCAGCTATATGATATAGTCGTCCGATTTTGAAAAAAATTTATTCGAAATTCAGAATTAGATAGAAAATGGCAATTCCAAAAGTAGGAGGTTCTAGGTTCAAAAACACCCAAGATATCATTTTTTTTACATTTTTTTTCCCGATTATTCCTATGGGAGCTATATAATATAGTTGTCCGATCCGGCTCGTTCCGACTTATATACTACCTGCAATAGATATGACTTTTGGGAAAGTTTTAGCCCGATAGCTTTAAAACTGAGAGACTAGTTTGCATAGAAACGGACGGACAGACGGACGGACAGACGGACAGACGGACAGACGGACGGACGGACGGACAGACGGACAGACGGACGGACAGACGGACAGACGGACATGGCTAGATTGACTCGTCTAGTCATGCTGATCAAGAATATATATACTTTATGGGGTCTGAAACATCTCCTTCACTGCGTTGCAAACTTCTGACTGAAATCATAATACCCTCTGCAAGGGTATAACAAGAGAGAACGCTATAGTCGGGTTGGTGTCCCGACTATCTAATACCCGTCACTCGGCTAAAGGGAATGCGAGGGAGATGGAGATATAAACTTTGATTAGCTATAACTTTTTAACGAATGGTCCGATTTAAAAAATTTCTTCTACATTTCGATAGGTATTCATAAGCACAACAAAACTGCTTTTTTACTTTTCCGAAATATTAAAATTTTTAAAATCGTTTATAAGCGTTTGTGGGCGTTAGAGGGGGCGTGGCACCTTCTGGAAACAAACTTGCGCTGCGTAGGAACTCCAAGAATCTTCATGCCAAATACCATACCTCTAGCTTTTATAGTTTCCGAGATCTCAGCGTTAATACAGACGGACAGACAGACAGACGGACATGGCTATATCGACTCGGCTAGTGACCCTGATCAAGAATATATATACTTTTAGGGTCGGAAATGCTTCCTTCTAGCTGTTACATACTTTTGCACGAATACAATATACCCTTTTACTCTACGAGTAACGGGTATAATGAACGGAAATAAGTTTAAACGAACACAAATTGATTAAATAAGCATAAATGAATAGTTTCTGAATATTGGGAGTACTTTGTTGAAGTTTTGTTGACTTTTAAAAGTGTCCCAACTTACAGATCTCTTTTTTAAAATGTCGTTTTTTGGCACTTTACAAACAACATTTTTTTTTAGTTTTCCCTAAGGAAAAAATATTTATTTTTGTATTTTCGATCAGTTCTAATACGTGAATTTTTATAAGTGAATGTCGAAATGGCAGATTAAAAACAAAAAGTGTACCAACCTACAGACCTCTCCCCTATATCAAATAGCTACAAAAGAAATGACTGGAATAAGAAAATCGACAATTGGTTTTATTTTAAATATACCTTTTTTTAAATATAATTCCTTATTAATTTAAAAAAAAGTGTTTTTTTTACTTTATATTATATATTATTATATATTTCTTCAACATGCTAGTTTTTTTGATGAGAAAAAACATACAACTCATCGTCTATACTTACTATCACATCTAGACAAAAAAAACCGCATGTAAACAAGTCTGCCCGTGAATCCACAAGGGTACATCAATCGGAATTACATTCTAGTGTGGGTAGTCCTCCTTACTATAGATCCACAGTGCTTACCTCATAACTGACCTACATTTGTGCAATCATTCTTGCCCGACGATCCCCCATTAATCACAGAGATTACGTTCACAACATACCAAATATCCAGCGATAAGAGCGCGGATCTCTTGATGATCATGACTGTATGCAATATACAGTTTACATTTTACTGGCAACGAAAGTGACTCACGAGGGTTCCGTTTGGGTGCAAGTGATTGCATCTCGTGCTGTGTGCAGTTATTAAAATGGGAATTATATAAGCCAAACCCACAGCACATGGATCACACATGACCGGCCTCGACATCAGTTATCTTTAATGAACGGCCTTTGGAATGACCATCTATATAATAGGCGCACAACAATGGGTTTTTCCACAACCCCGACCTCGTTGTTATTTTAGCAAAAACAGGGAATATCACGTCGGATCTTCGCATTTCTTTACCCTTCCTGTTTGGGTTTTACCCTTGGGTATGCGAAATGCAAACTCTGGTGTCGTTTCTCTATATACGAAATCTGTTTACGATACCGTCAGATAGGCGGCTCTTAGAGAATCGGAGCACTTCGATCGTATTTCCTGTCTGCCTCATCAAAAGTAAATAAAGTCTTTAGAAATGCGAATTGTTACTTGATCGATTTCTGAGGATTTTCAGGAATGTGCAGATTTGGATTACCTATAGGGTAAAACGATTGTTAGACGATCTTCTTTCAAGGAATCCAGACGAATGTTTACTTATTTTTTATTTCGGAATATCGTCTATCAATGATGCATGGTTAGGCATTTAAAAACCAAACAATATTAGTAATTTTGCAATTTTAGTGATCCATTCCATACACATACTTACATTAAGTTCTACCTCACCGCCTTAAATAGATAAAAAAAAAGAAACAAAAAACTATCTATAAAATCGCTTTGGTATTCCTATCCAGGAGCTATAATTGCGCATTAATATCTGTGGTACCTGATAATTAGCCAAATAAAATGCTATTTCGCAATAAAAAATATAATGCAAAAATTAAATTAGCAGATGCCGATCTATTTGTTTTATTGTTTTTGCTCGCAACTTGTTAATTTTCTATGGTCCGATCGTCGGATGGGTGATATTATAGTATACTCATATACTATACGAATATATATATATACATAAATGATAATGACGCTAATCACGTTTGGGACGTTATTCAAACATTAGGCAAATGCTGACGTCAGCATAGAAACGGATATTAGATATCAGATTTCTGGAGCTACTCGAACAAATTCAAATATAACAGAAAGATGAAATTTCCGACCATGTTAGAAATCATATCCGGAAAATTGCAACTGAAAACTGTGAATGGAAAATGGCTGAATGGTAGGAAAACAAAACTTTTCCTACGCTTGAAGCGAATGTGCAATTTGAATATGATTTCCTAATTCGATTTAGCAGTTGTTGTTATTATTGCATGTCACATGCAAACTGACAATGAGTAATAAAACTGGCAAATTGCATGTGAAAACGGAAGTTAAAGTGGTTTTTAGGCAAATCAAGCCAAAAACAATCAACCGCCCATTTTTCACAATAATATCCCCCCTTTTATCATCGACACCTCTGAGCACGCCCCCTATCTTTTTTCTCTCCCCGGCTATTTGAGTTTTTGTCCTTCAATTTGCGAAATGAATATGACCTTTAAGCCTAAATGATCAAACTAATGGTCATAATTAGGATGATGGGCATGATTATGACAGTGATGAGGCAGAAACCAAAGAGTAATCGTTATCATATGAACTGAAACGGTTTAAGTGGTATTTAAAAATAGGAAAAAACAATAAAATAAAAACAAAACAACTGACAAAAGAATTTTTTAATTTACGAGTTTATTTGTTATACAAATTAGCCAACAATAAAAAAGCAAATGATGAATCTTGAATCTTGAAACTCACTTTAAAATATCGAAAACTATATCGGAAGGAAGGTATTGGTTTCACCTTGTTAATTTAAAATAAAGCTAGTTCACAATTTAATAACAACCCATAAATATGCAATATATATATATCCGAATGCTCTACAACAATATAATCGTGATCAATTTAAGTTGCCACAACTAATAACATGGTTTTAATAAATTGATACCGAACCAACAAAGTACTTCCTTCGAACATCGATTAGTCTTTAAGTGGTGCAATCGATTATTTCGATTTATTTGCACATACGATCATTTTATTAATCAGCAGTTAGTTACATTTGGGTTAAGCCATTTTGATTGACAATTTGAGTTGGATTTTGTTTTTATGGTTTTTTTTTTCGATTTGCCTTTCACTTTTTTTTTTGCTAACCCATGGCGGTTTTTGGGAAAGTTTGGGACTCAAATATCATTTAGGTTGTGTCAGGGAGTAAACGATCGGTTTTGACGAAAAGATCGATTTAAATATCGATAAGAATAAATTGAAATCATGCTTACAGGAAATTTCCATTGAACTTTAAATGAACAATATAAACTCATTGTTAAATCTTCATAATTACAATGGTAAAGTAATCTCGATTGTAATAGTTATTCACTAAGTGATTAGAAAATATGAAGTCCGTGCGAAAATACCGCGTAAATCAGAATGAAACCGGGCGGTAAAAAAATAAATAAACGCAACGCAAATTGAATTCGCAAACGTGGAATGCGTGAGATCGAATTTAAGGCTTGTTTTTCTTGTGAATGTGTGATTTTATTTATTTTTCTTTTTTTTTTAAGTATAAAACGCTGTAGGTTGCTTGCTAATTATTTTTGCGTGCGTGCAAAAGAGAAGGAGAGCTCGAAAAAAATACAAATAAAATACAAATCCAATTCAAAATCAAAATCCAAAACCAGTTAGGTGAGCTAAAAGCTTCTTTTGAATTTTGCTTTAATTTTTGTCGTGCGTAGTTTTTTTTTCGCCATAACCATATTTTTGTGTTCAATAAACAAATTGTCGTTTTGTGTCTCTCCTCTTCCACCTGCAATTTTAACTGATTTTGTCCAAGCAAATCTTTTTTTTTTGCTAGCTGGTTATTTATTTTTGTTTTTGTTGTTAGCGTTTCTGTTCAGGTCGAGTTGGCCCAGTTTTTTGTGTTGGCCCCGCAATTAATATCAATTAATTAGTGGATGCTTTGTCAGAACAGAGAGAGAAAGAGAGAGCAAGAATTTGGTACAACGATTAACGAACGAAAATAATTGGAGATCAGCACAAAAATTAGCCAGAAGTCATGAGAGTTGAATATAGCATGTAAACGCAACTCTATAGATCAGAAAAATGCTTAACAAAATAATATTGTGTCGATAAATGGACATTTAACAACAGCAAGCGATACAAATATTTGATGGGTTTAAATAAGTCAGTAAACTCTGCACCAAAAAAACCGGAAAATGAAAAATATTGCACTGCAATAAATAACGGTGTATAAAGAGAAGTTGTTAAAAAAAATAAAGACTGTTTACGCCCTGAATTTAAATATAACAAGCGAGATCGCTATAGTCGGGTGCCCCGACTATCAGATACCCGTTACTCAGGTAAAGGGAGTGCGAGGGAGATGGAGATATAAAACGTTGATCGGGCATAACTTTTTAACGAATGATCAGATTTGAAAAATTCATTTTAGTATTGTTTGTGGGCGATTATGGGCGATTGTGGGCGTTAGAGGGGACTTGAAATAAACTTGCGCTGCGTAGGAAGCCCAAGAATATGTGTTGGTAATCCCAACTTTCTAGCTTTTGTAGTTTCCGAGATCACAGCGTTCATACGGACAGACAGACGGACAGACGGGCATGGCTAGATCGACTCGGCTAGTGATCCTGATCAAGAATATATATACTTTATAGGGTCGGAAAAGCTTCCTTCTACCTGTTACATACTTTTGCACGAATACAATATACCCTTTTACTCTACGAGTAAGGGGTATAATAAATAAATGAACAATAAAAAGCAAATAAATAAAGTCAACTAAATTAAGAATCCTTCTTCAATAACAAAACAAGCAAAGAGTTCCGCTGCGCTAGTGAATACATTTTATTGTAGGACCCCAAGATTGTGATATATCTATTCTTAGAACACACCACTTCAGTTGATGGGGTCTATAGTCAAGTGCAAATAGAGATTAATAAGCCATATATGGATATATACACATACATACTCGTATTTAAGTATTCTCCGATATTCTGTTTGAGTTGCCACTTTGCATATGGAATTCGCTTCCTGTCTTATTTATTTGCTGATTTATTTTTGTTTGCTGAGAGAAAGCAACAGATTCTTCCAAAGTTCACTGGTCTTTTTTCTTGGACACTCTTTGAAATGTAGGTGGAACATAAAGTAACGTGAAATTCTAGCATTCCAATGGGTGTGTGCTCCATTTAACCCAACTCCACCCGCATGCCAATTAGTAGTAAATATCTCTCTTTGACCCCTCGTTGCCCCACTCCTAACTAATTCTTCTGCTTCTTCAGTTGCCATATAAACAATGGTAATACGTACAAAAAAAAGAAGAGAAAACAGAGAAGAAGGTGCCAACAACCCATAAAGCAGGCAAAACAGGCACTACAAGAAAAATACGTAATAAAAAAGAAGCACCCACAGGCAAGTAGAAGAAACAGAAGCATCTGAAGAATCTGAAAAAAAAATTAAGAAGCCCAATACAGAAAAAGAAAACAAAACTTCAATTAATTGAGCTAAAGTTAATTTTACATCGATCCTACAAATTATAAACAAAAAGAAAAGAGGGGAGAATCCCCAATGCAATTGAGTAGTTTTTCGACTTCAATTTTGGGCATTCCTAGGGTGGATTGGTTAATTTCCCTCAACACATCTCCAAACACTTGACACAGTTCCAATATTATCCCAAAAACATGGGCAGGGCAGGGATCAGCTTAATTGCCGGCACTGTGTTTGATCTCTTCAATTCTAATTGAATTTTCAGATGGCTCTCTTAAAATGTGACGCACTGAACAGAAAAACAAAGAACGAATACGAGTTTTAAAATTTATTTGTAAGGTTGTTGAAAACCAATGATTTCATGGTTTTAAGGGTATATTATTCCAAAGAACACAATAAAAAGTGGGTGATTGATTAAAGTTGAATATGCCTTGAAAGAGAGATTTTTAACGGAAACCAAGTTATATCGAGATTAGCCCATTTAATGATACCATCGCTGGGCTTTTCGAACCATCCAAAATCACTCACACTTACACTTTGTCGTTACGCTGTCATCGTTCCGCCGCACTCTCTCTTCACCCGGAAAAAAAGAGCGGCTGATGTCATCGCCACTCTTCTTCACTGCCATTTTTTATAAGCATTTTTTTGGACGCTTAGTAATACGAATACTTTCGGCCAAGTTCGGGCGATAAGCCGGCACGTAATGACCCGCGATCCGCAAATCGCGCCAATGCCCAGATAAAATGAAAGCCAAAGTCAAGGCGGCAGATACACGTGAGTTATAAAACATATAGCTAAACTGAAACAACATTTTATCCAAGAATTCAGAAAATTTCAGCCAGACTTTGTTGTACACTGCAATAATAGCGATAATGAACTATGGTTTAATATATGTATTGCAATATTAACAAGAGAGAACGCTATAGTCGGGTGGGTGTCCCGGCTATCTGATACCCGTCACTCAGCTAAAGGGAGTGCGGAGCAGATGGAGATATAAAACTTTGATGAGGCATAACTTTTTAACGAATGGTCCGATTTAAAAAATTTCTTCTACATTTCGGTAGGTATTGATAAACACAATAAAACTGCATTTTTACTTTTCCGAAATATTAAAATTTTTAAAATCGTATATAACTGATTGTGGGCGTTAGAGGGGGCGTGGCACCCTTTTGAAACAAACTTGCGCTGCGTAGGAATACATAGAATCTGCATGCAAAATGCCAATCCTCTAGCTTTTATAGTTTTTGAGATCTTAGCGATCATACGGACGGACAGACAGACAGACGGACATGGCTATATCGACTCGGCTAGTGACCCTGATCAAGAATATATATACTTTTAGGGTCGGAAATGCTTCCTTCTAGCTGTTTCATACTTTTGCACGAATACAATATACCCTTTTACTCTACGACTAACGGGTATAAAAATTTAAGATTAAAGAATTATTTGAAATGTTGCAATATCAACTATTAATATAAAACTAATTTTACAGGATAATTATTTTAATGTACAAATTTTAAAACAGATAGTTTTCAAATTATAAAAAAAAAACAATAGTTATTTAAAGACTTTCTGGTTTAAAATTACTATTGTTTTTTTTTAACAAACAAGGATTTCTCTAATACTATGTTTTAAAGTGCCAAATCACTTGAAAAGAACATTGAACATTTTTTTTGAGTGAGCAAGTTCCGATGACAGCGACATCAGAACCAACCTTGAGTTTTACTTGCGTTCGCTTTTTACTCTTTTTTTATTTTTATTTTGTTTTTTACTTTTTACTTGTTGCTCCGGGGTTTTGTTTTTATAGTCTTTCGCTTGTGCTCAACAATGCGACAACAATGCAAAACGAAACGAGTTTTGTAAACGAAACAACAGCGGCTAAAATTACAAAAATCAGTCAATAAAACAAGGAATAATGGCTGGTATAGGCCCACAAATCACACATCAAAATCACACACACTTGGGGTCCCATAATCACCGGATTCGGATTCATCACCTGTAGGAGTCAGAAATTAACTGCCATTTAGATTGACTCTAATCCAAAATACAGTACACTTTTCGCCAGTTTTCAACTTAATTGGGCCATTAAACAGATGCAGTAGGTGTGCAAATAGTTTAAGAATTATAATAATAAAGATTTATATACTACATATTATAGTATGGTATTTCCATGAATATTAAGAATTAAAAATTAAAGTTAGGCTAATCAAATTTGTTCAAATCACAAGGAAACCAGGTTTAAAAATTTAAATAAACATTAAGCAAAGCCCAAAATTAAATATTTATATAATTCTGATAAGTTTTACTTAAAATCTGGATTTAGTGTTTAATTTTAGTGAGCGGTTAAGCGGGCTGATATTGAAATAATATAACGCACAGCGAAACCCAACTAGAACCGGCGAAACGGGTTTCTAAAACGCACGCAACAAAGCAAAAACTGTATAAAGACATTTTCTGACAATACAATTTGAAAATAGTTAAGGTGCAATTTTGGAAAAACCCCAAACGAGATAAATTAAGTTATAAAATAGCCTGTGTGATCAACAATGCAAAAAATGTAATTGCATTTCAGAAGATCTAGAAATATAAGAGAAGAGAATACAATAAAAACCAATGAAGCTTTAATTTATTTCCTATTATTTTCCCATTAATGTTACGATCGTTTCTATGGAAGCTATATGATATAGTAGATTTTTTTTTTAATTTAATACGACATACAGAAGTATATAAAAAATTATATTCCTAAGAGAGGAAGGTAAAAAAAGGTAAAATGCAAAATGGTATTGAAATCCTGAATATTTTTTCCAAAAAAGCTAAACTTTTCGGGTTTACCAGTCGTTTTATCTTTATCTTTAGGTTATTATTTCTTCCTCACCTGAGTCAAAAAAATTGTCAAAATGCCAACAACAAGCCACACGTGTTGTTGGTGGTGGCAGTAGTGGATTTGTTGTTGTTGTTGTAATCGTCGCCGCTTTCGTCCATGTGTTTGCCTTTGTATTTGTTGCTGCTGATGATGTGCCCGTAATTGTTGTTGTTTTCGCGTGGCACAGTCCATTTTTCAAGTACAGTAAAACTCAATGATTGTCGAAGGTTTCGCAGATTTTTGTTTTATTTATTTTTTGTTGGGGAGGGGGGAGGAGGGAGGTGTTTTATGGTTTTTGTTTTATATTTTGTATGGCTATAACATTGTCATTCGTTTGTATTGCACACGCATACATATGCACTCGATATACATTTATGTACATACGTTTTTATTATTACTTAATTAATATTGCACTTGTATTGCACTCTCTGTAAAACGGGAAGTGGGAGAATGGAATGGTGAGTGGAAGAAAGATGTGTGGGTCCATTGTAATAGTAAATCTGATTTTCATTTATAAACACCGGCGAATGCAAGGAAAATGTTTTATGGGCAAACAAATTTATAACGGCACTGTCGCTCACACACACACATACGTTGTAGAAAGAGAAGAAGCAGAAGCGAAAGCTGCAGGTGAAAAGCAACAAAAAGAGAGTAAGAGAGCGACACTATCTTTGTTGTTAACGGGAGCAACGGAGAAGGGAGATAAAAATATGAACCACGCACAAGACAAGTGCGTGTGCGTTGCACATATGTACACACATACATATATGTATGTGTAAAAGTGTGTGATTTGTAGTGAACAAAAAAAAACAGTCGCTCGATGCACATACATGTGTACATACAGACATTTGTGACTGTAACGGCGCTTTACTACAAGTACAGTGGGCTACCCGTTAATGTGAATTAAATAAATAATAAACAAGCGGTATTTCGAAAGAAAACTGATTATAAAATATGTAATTTAAATATTGACATGGCGACAAGGACACTTTATTTTTTGAAATATGTATCTAATCAACATGTATCTAATCAACAACTTTAAGATCTTTACAAACTTAAAAGCAACCATCGTTATGATATATGTAAAGTTTAGGCTTTTTAATCTGACCGATTAATCTGAAGGTGTCCACCACATTGGGTCCACCACAGCGAGCGCCCACTGTGGCATTAATGTTTGCTACCGTTGTTGTTATTGTTGCTGCATTACGAAATATCCAGCAATTAACAGACAATTGCTGTTGCCGCCGCTTTTTTGCACTTAGTTTTTGCACTATGAGTTTGTGTGAGTTTGTTGTGTGAAGTAAGGTGAAATAAATAACAATAGCGGGCGGTTAATGGTGATTGCAATAAATGCTAATTGCACGCATATACTTTTACTCCGCCCTTTCTCTCTTTCTCTCCCACACACACACACACCGATGCACTTGGCCCACACACAAGCACAGCAACCTAATGCGGCGGCGCAACGGCGGCAGCGACGTCATCCACCAAAAAAATTCACTTGACTGTTGCTCTTTTTCTCCTGTTGCTTCTTCACCCCTTCTTGCTTCTGCTGCACACGAATTAAAAACAAACTAGTCACGTTTCATTTTAAATGGAAAACAGAAAAAAGAACTTCAACTTCTGGCGCGTCGGCGCACTAGACAAAAAAAAAAGAAAAATCACAGAACAAAATTCAGTTGGCAGCCAAAAAATTGTAGCCCATGTTTATTCACCGAAAACTTGTTACTTGGCATTTGTTAAACAAAACAGGCTGCCGAAAGAAGGCAAACATACGAACGGAGCGCCGAAAACGGACACGAAAACAAGACCGAAGCGCACTGCAAAAAAAAAATAACGAATGTGTGATAGGGGTGGCAAAACATCGATGGAGTCGTCGATGGATCGATGTTTCTAAAACCCTTGGAAACATCGATGTTCAACGGCGACTATCGGCGTTTCCACATCACCAAAATGTTGAGGGGATTCCATTCCCTAAACTGTTGAATTGCTGAAATGTTGAATTTTGGTCAGCTGTTAATCAGCTGTTCCATACAAAATCTAGTTTCAGAAATTTCAGCAATTCAACAATTTCGAGGCCGTTGAAAATTTTGTTGAATCGTTGAAAACCTAGGTTTGTCACCTATTTTGTTAAAAGTCATGGCAACTCTGTCACATTTTATTATCACCATTACTCCATATTTACTTTAAATCAAGTAAGACTTATTTATAGCTTATTTATAGTTATTCTTACCTTGCTAACAATTTCAAACAGTAACTAACTATAAAAAATCAAATTTTAGGTGTTTAAAGTTCCATGACACTTTTCAACAAATAACAGCTGTTTGAAAATTCAACAGGAACCATTTAGGGTCGTTCCTTAATAGCTGAAATTTCCTGTTGAATTTTTAACTGTTCAGCAATTTAACAGTTTAGGGAATCCCGTCGTTAATTGGAGCTTTTTTTAAATGTTAGAAGTTGCGTTTCAGGGGCTGATAGGCCCCATTTCTATTATGGACGCGTCCATTTACTGTTTAACGCGCCTCGAATCCCATACAAACTTGTAGGCAAGGCCTGCAAAGTCATATTTTTAAAAAGAGCAGCAGAAAAAAATAAAACCACCAAGTCAGATTGTTGATAATAAATTATGTACTGAATTCTATTGAAAATTAATTCGCTTTTATTGGTTTTTTATATGCTCAATTTAGTTTAATTTAATTTTAAGTGGTTTTTGGGTTTTTCCTCCCATTTTTAATTTGTTATTGCCACACCGCGTCTGCACAAACTCCGCCAAAGATCAAATTTGCTAACCTTTACGCTGCGGATAAAGGCGTTCATCGAAATACACGATAAAACTGCAATTTTTTGTATTTGAAAAAAGGCTAGCAGTTTTCGACGATGTTAGTACTACGCTTAATAACCTTTTCCAACGGAGTCCCTCTGTGTGAAACAGCTGGGTTTTTTGACAAATGTGCCTCACTTGGCACCCTACACAATCGATAACAACACTTATAAGACCGTTGGACCTATCGATTCCTCCATATCGACATTGCTGTGCTAGAAATTTAAAATTTTAGTTAGCGAATACACCCTCCTGGCACAGCGAATACAACCACCTATTCGTTCGATTTCATTTTATCAATTTCCTGACATCGAGGTGTTCCCATCCCTAATCTCAAAGGCAAAAAGGAAGCGACAAAAGTTTAAGCCGATAAAGTCTAGTTTATAGTGAAATCAAAGGTGACAGTGACAAATACCAGGAGTGATAAAAGAGCGATTAAGGTAAACGTTTAAAGTGATATTAAAGAACAAGGGAAATTGTAAGGGAGAAAATACACATGACAACAAGTTGGTGCGGTGAATGTATCTGTGTGTGGCTGAGTTGGTGTGCGTGCTGATCGGTTTTCGTTTTGTTGTTGACCTTCGCTGATCGAAAATGAGTAAAAATCCAAATCCAAAAAACAAAAGCCGCTTGAACTCTTCCAATGTCAAAAACTCCTGAACTCGAAGAAACTCCATTAATAGTGCGGAAATTCAAAAATAAGAAGCGTAAAAATAAGTGGCACAACACATACAAAGGTGTTTTGCGCGCGCTTTCTCTGCAAATCTATTACTTAACAACCGTTCTCTCTCTCTTCTCAAAAATATAAACTACATTTTTTGTCTTTTTACTTTCTTTTTCCGGCTTTTTGTTTTTGTTTTTGCTGTTGCTATTACGCTTCATCTGCCAATGCGTGTGTGTGTATACCGTTATGTGCCCGCAACCTGTTTCACATTCTTATGAGAATTCCAATCAGAGTCTTTCACTTTCCGTTGTTTGTAGGCGCAAAATAACAAAAACAAGGTCAGCCGCTGTTTAATACATATGTTTAAATACTATATCTATTTCTTGAAGAGAGAGCCTTAATTTGTTCTGTTTTCACGCTCAATTTCGCACAAGTACAGTTTGTTATTTTGCAAGACCTCCGAAGAAGAAGAAGCAGGCAAAAAAGAAGGAGAAGCAACAGCAGCAGGCGTCGCTTACACACACACACACTCTCCATTTACATTTCCATTTACACACATTTGCGGCTTGCAATTTGTTTTGATTGCAACAACAACAACAGCGAAACGCAAAGCGACCTAGTTTAATTTGGGTTTTTTTGTGTGTTGCTTTAATTCGGCACGTAGACCGCTTACGCACACACTTGTGCATGTGTAAATGTAAAACATGTTGGGGCCTTTTTCGGCCACTTTCGCCGGACGAAAACGTAGAAGAGGAAGAAGCAGAGGCAAGAAGAATGCAAGCAAAACAACAACAAGTCCAGCAGAACATTACAGTGTTGTAAAGCAGCGGCCAGGCAGAGTTGCCACCTCGTATGTTATGTGTGCCTGGTCACGTATTACAGAAATACAAAAAAATGGAAAGGGGGAAAAGACATCCATATACAAAAGCGTGTGGGTGCTGCAATAAAACCGCTATAAATAGCCACATTTAATAAGACACAACAGCTGCGCTGCACGTTTCCAGCCTTATCTTTATCAGTCGCAGCGCAAACAAAGAATATCAACAAAGAGCGTGTTATAATGTTGCGTTGAATATTTGCATATTTGTATTTCTCAATTTGCATTCTTTTGTTGCTTGTGTTGTCAGGTGGCAACCCTACCGGCAACAGCTCCTGGTGACCAGTGGTGTATGCAAAGTTCGTTTTCAAGGGGGTAAATTGTATTTAAATAGTACTTTATATTTTACATTTCAGTCCTGCACGGAGGACTCAATATTCATACTTAAATATTGTTTTTCGTTAAGAAATCGGTATTTCCAAGGGGAATCCCCCTTCAGTTCCACCCCTGGTTGTAACGAACGTTTCTTCTGTTTTTTTCACAACCGGAATTTTTCGCTGTTGCTTTTGCTGCGCGCATTCTCACGTACACACACGCACCGAGCGCGCGTGCGAGCGAGACGGCAATGCTCAGCTGCTCGCGTTATCACTGCATTCGCTTTGTACACAATTTCGTACATGCGTCGATTTTCGTCAGTTTCTTCAATTTGCCTTTGTGTTGCTCGCGTGCAGACGCGTTTTCGTTTTTCTCCGCCGCTTTCCTTTAAATTTAAAACAAAAATTAGTGCTTTGGTTTTTGTGAAGAAATACGAACAAGTGTGTGTTTATTAAAGGTAAATGTTAATGAATTCGTGG
Source organism: Drosophila prostipennis (assembly GCA_037075205.1). Classification (NCBI taxonomy): domain Eukaryota; kingdom Metazoa; phylum Arthropoda; class Insecta; order Diptera; family Drosophilidae; genus Drosophila; species Drosophila prostipennis. The sequence continues at coordinate 327,598 of JBAMCJ010001546.1, forward strand.
CGAAACGTGCTAATAATAGAAAAGTTGGACAATTTAGCCGCATTTTCACCACATCTCCAAAAAAAGTGAATTGCGAGACCACTACTCACATGCATACGTAGCCGGTGCATAAAGTACACGCATACACACAATCGCCTCAAAGGTGGCTTTTGAAACTGAAAAAATCAGTGTCCCCAAAAAATAACAAGAAAATGAAATAATAACATGAACGCACCTGGAAGAAGAAGCAAAAACAGCGGTTCTCTTTTTATTCAGCCAGTTTTATTGTTGTTGCTTGTGAGAGGAGAAGTTGTAGTACAAATACAAATGCAACGGAAGAGCGCGTACGCGTATTTAAGTGTCCGTTTTTCGCGCTTTGTTTATCAAGTCCCCCCCAAAAAAACAACAACAATAAAGTTGCACTCGCTCGCTGTACACATACATATACAGAAGTATTGCCAGGCAACACAAAAAAAGTTGCGTTTGTACTTGTGAGGCGCGCGCGTGGCTTAGCATGTAGCTATCTCGCTCGCACACCCCCCATTGATCCCCCGGTTTCAGCATTGTTTTTGTTGCTGTTATACGGTTGCTGTATTTAAAACATGTTTGCTAAATTTAATTAACACTGCCCTGGAAATAAACCACTTGCTACGCTCCGCTGATAAGATATTTAAGCATTTTGTTTTGTTGTTTTCCCTGGCGGTTTAAAAGTGGCGAAAATTCAAAATGTCGCGCGCACTGGTTTTTTTCTTCCTTTTTTTTTTTGGTTTGTGGTTTTTGATAGCAAGTTTTATCAAGTGTGTATGTGCATGTATTCAAATGCAATTACATTTTGTCAGGCTGTCAAAAAATTTAAATTGACTCTCAAGCTGAATAAATTGGCTTTTACAATTGATAAATAAAAACTTACATTTTTAGAATAATCTGTTTAATTATATTATAATTGTGTTTTTAATAATATAGAACAAATGTATTGTCGTTTATCAACACTGAATAATTGAAACTACATATGTAAAAAGAGTTTCTCAGTTCCTAACACTATTTTCCATTCTTTTATTTCAGCACAAATGCAGCCAACTACAGTGAAGCCTGGGCAATGGATGTTGGCAATGCAAGCGCTCAAAACAACGAATGCAAACGGAATGTTTACGCACAAATAACACTAGCACAACTTCAGTGAACCCCGCAAAACACAACAAACACACAACACTCAAAGCACCCTTTTTAAACAGTTGAAAACAACAAACTCTATAAAAATCAAACATTTCAAGCACAAAAAGCAAAAAGCTAGCGACAAAAAATTTTAAACACAAATAGTCACAGTAAAACTTGTGTAATATCCATCCAAAAACATACGAAGAAGCCATGTTTAATTTCCATAAGCCTCGCGTCTACCGCTCCGCGGATGGCTGCTGCATTTGCCGGGCCAAATCGAGTAGCTCCCGGTTCACCGCCTCCCGGAAATACGAGAAGGAGTCGATGCAGTGCTTCAATCTCCACGAGCCACGAAACGGCGAGATCTGCAACGCCTGCGTCCTCTTGGTCAAGCGATACAAGCGCCTGCCTGTCGGGAGCAAGCGTCACTGGGGTCATGTGAGTAATATAGGATAATGCCCCGAATTTCGTTTGAGCAGGAGTTTTATTTGATCTTTGTAATGTACAGGAATTTTAAATTTGTTTGTAAAATTTAAGTACATTTATTTGTAACCATGTCCTTACAAAATTGTTCTGGCTCACTACAATTTTATTTTCCGAAAGCAGATAAATTTGTATACCCTTACAGAGGGTATTATTATTTCAGTTTTAAAGTTATCGCGATGAAACTTTTTCTAAAGTCTTATTTCTATATGTCAGAACTAGCTAGGTTTTTCGAATTTTTTAAAATGATATTTGGTTTTTTTTTTTTTTTTTGGAAAAAAACAAAACATTTTTTGACTCTCAAGGAGAAATTTTTAATATCCTTCTCTTGGAGACCGTTTTCCTGTCCAGATTCTTGATTATTGCATGAAAAGATATAAATAACCTAAGCTTTCATTTTAGCATTCTTGAATTTTTTCATATCTTGTTTGTTAAAGGAACATAAAAATATATATACAAAGCTTTAAGTACTTTCAAAGTAATAGTATATAGAAACTAAATATGCAAATATACATTCAGTATCTTCCAAATTTTCGGACACAGCCGTCGATTTAAATCTAATTATTCATCACTATTTTTAAAAGTAGGCTTTAAAGTGACCTTATTAACACACTTATTAAAAAGAACCAAAATATCATTTACAATTAATACGATATTCGATATTTTGGCAAACAAATATCGCTATGATAATATATTTTTTAAATATCATCGATATATCGATTTATTTTTGACATTCCTAGAAAATATTGAGGTGTTAATCAGTCGAAGTAAAAAATTAGAGTAAATTAAATTTAAGTAATAAAGCACGTATAAACAGGAGTTCATTAAATTAAACCTGTGGAAAATTTAAATTGAATTTTGTTATGAAATAGAAAGTAGCATTTAAAAGCCGACCTTTCCATAGATGAACTCGCAACTTATCCCCTCTCTCTCTTTACCCATTTCAGGTGGTGGATGCCCGTGCTGGACCCGGAACCAAGTCAATGGCCAAGCAAAAGAAGCGCGACAACGCTGAGGCGGCGGAGGGCAAGGGCGCCAATGGTAGCGGCAACTCATTCCTGCCCGAAAAGTTCGCCAAGATCTTTAAGAAGAATCGCAAGGGAAAAATAACCGCAGCTTCGGCTCAGTCAGGAGAAGCCGCAACATCTGTTTCCAGTGTCATCAATCGACCCAGCAGCACTTCACCTACCTCCGAGCATCAGCCCAGCGACTCCAACGAGAGCTACGATGACGAGCAGATGCCAGGATTGATGGGACCCTCTGGGGCACCTTATCAAACTCGCAAGCGGACGGCGGCAGCAGCTTTGGCCATTTCCGAATGCCCGGAGAGCAGCAAACGTCCCAAGGTAACCGGGAGCAAGCGACGCCGTCAATTGCCACCACAAAAGAATCGACGGGCCGTCGACAATGTGCCCTTTTTCGAGGAAAGTGATCTCGTCCGTCTGGAGGGCTGTTGCGGTGTGGTCTTCCAGAGTCGAGCTCTCGGCAGCAATTACTACATCCTCGATACGGATGTGTACAAACCGTGTAAGAAGCACCAGCTTCTGCGTCAGCAGCAACTGCTGCTTAAACAGCAGCATTTGGAGCAGCAGGTGGAGGCCGCCAATCCCATTCCCATCCCTCAGCCCACTACTACTCAAGTTGTAAGCCAGGGGCCGAAGATGGGGCCACTCAAGAAGCACCAATTGTTCCTCATGCGACAATCGGAGACATTTCCGGAGGGTGATGTCCATAGTATAAGTCCAATTCCATTGAGCAAGACTGAAAGGAACGGCCAACCACTGTCGCCGAAGCCACATTCCAAGCAGCCGACCCACCAAACGGTTCCCGTGGGGGCTGCCTCGCCATCGTCGCTGTCTTCCTCCTCCAACTGCTCCACCTCATCCTCTGTGGCTACCAAGTTCAACGACAACTCTTCGGATTCGGGATTCGATGAGCATGTGCTGGAGCGCAAGTCTGTCAGTCCACCAACGGTAGGTGTTTTCCATTCATATTCAAAGAGGTTGTGACTAACTCTCTTCCCTTTTCTTTTACAGCAGGATGAGTGGAAGCTGCGTGGAGCAACGGGTGGCATGCAGCTGATCCTGGCCAGCGGTTTGCCTCTGGCTGGACAGCCACAGAATCTGGTGCTGGCGGGTAATGAGTTTACGGCACGCATTGTGCAGCAGAGAGAATCCGGAGCCGGATCCGGAGCATCGGTAGGAGCAGCACCTCTCAAAATCAACGTACTAGGCGGATCTCAGGGCAACGGCAATAAAATGCGTGCAATATTCAATAGCACCAGCAGCATTCAGCATGAGAACGGGGTGACCACCATACTGCCAGCCTCCTCGTTGGCGGCCACTAATCAAACGGCTGCCATGAACGCCATTGCGCCCAGCACGGTGACCATAACGCCGTCATCGGTGGGCAAGAAGGTGGCGATGGCCAATTCCAAGTTCATACTTCTAAAGCCCGCCAAATTTGTGGGCTCAACGGCAGCGGCGGAGCCACCCGCTCCTCCTCCAGAAGCCAAAATCGTATAAGCGAACGAAAACGAAAGAGAGAGAGAGAGAGATAGATAGGAGATGCCTAGCGTCTCGCAGGGAGTTCCCCCCTGTTACATTTGTTATAACTCGACCTACCTATTTAATGGCCACAGAATGCCAACCTCCCTCCCGTCACTTTTTTTTTTTGTATTTTTATTTTTTATCTCAACGTTTATGGAAGAGTTTTCCCATATATTTATTTTAAGATGTGCCCCCAAAGCAGTGCATAATGTACATACACAACGCAGTTTACTTGTACCCATCTCCCCTACAAATGTTCTTTGTAGAATACTCAGCCGAAGCAGCAGCTCCCATATCATTTTAGGGTAGTATTTAACATTTCAAAAACACCTTAACTTAGACGTTAGTTTATGTACATACGATTTAAGCCAGCCCTAATGACTTGTTTTTGTCTAGTTGCCCAACTTAGTCATCGTCTGCAGTTCTTACGTTACCATGTTGAGCGGGGATAAAACGGATCGCAGAACGGAGAGCATTTTTAAAAACGATTTATCGTAGTAGTTGGACGTGTAGTAGTTCAGTGCCCTAGTAGTTTGTAGTTGAACACAAAGTTCGCCTCTTTTCCACCGAGGCTTCAAGACCATCATAGCTTGGAAAGAGAGCGAATAAAACCACCCAAAATACACAGAAACATACAAATTGTAGCCTTAGGAATGCCTAAACAAACAAAACAAAACAGAAACAAACGGAATGTGTGTTAAAAGAAAATGTTTTTTTAATTTAAATACAAATAAAATATTTGAACACAGTAAATTGTCTTCATTATGGGTATTTCAAATATTTTCTGGGAATGCCTATGTATTAAAAAGTTCTTATTTGGGTTTTTATTCATACGTTTATTTTTAGTGATATTAATTTGCGTTCCTACAACGAAAATTCGGAATTATGTTACAAATACTAAACATTTATCATGGTCTTTGTGCTTCGATAGCAAAACATCCGTAAAAATCAATCTATGTACAAAACGCTAATTTATTTGGCAATTGAATTGTGCATATGGGGTATCGATGCAGCTCTACAAGCTGTAATAGAACTCCTGGGCGTCCATGTACAGAGCGATGCCCACCCAGACGAGGGTGTTCCACGTGGCCTCCAGCAGGAGCATGAAGTGCGTGTTCATCTCCCCGATCCGCCAATGCCAGGGCAGCATTCTGTGAAGCACGGAATGTCCCACATACATCACGATGGCATTCATGCCGCATTCGGTGAACGGATACCCCGACCAGCTCCACGTTTCCCGCACATCGATGATGTAGTAGAGCAGCGACAGGATCACCAGGGCCAAGCTAACGGTTACGCAGACGAAGGACAACGACCAGAGGTTCTTGTTAACGGGAATGGCGCCACCTTCACGAGAGAATCCACTCAAGGCGCCGCCAATGAGGCCCAGAACAATGGCGAGGATCATCCAGCGTCGGATCCTCGACTGCCAGGTGGGATGCACCAGCAGAGTTACGCCCGCAAAGGCGCCAAGGAGCACCTGCACCACGCTCAGGATGCAGCCTGTAAACGTTTAAAGTACAGGTTAGTTAGGGAGTTTTTCAGGATGGTGATGGGGTTAAGTTGTAAACGTTGCAGCGGTACCGAAACTGCTTTAAGAAGTATTTTGTAGATAACAAATAAAGTAAGAGAGAAGACTATCGTTACTTGGACTATCAGATACCCGTTACTCATCTAAAGGGTATCAAGGGTACCATTTCATTTTTTCTTCATAACTATTTAATGGATTGTCCGATTGTTCGGGTATAAATAGGTATAATATAGTCCGACCAATTGTCTCTGTTTTTTTCTTTAGCTCAAACCGCGAATTTTACAGTTTTTGGCTTTATGACTTTGTTGGACTTCCCTTAAGGCACCTGCTGCCTCGTTTACAACCAGCCCTACAGAACCCAACTCACCGAATAGACCCTCCGGATCGAAAGCTGAGGAGTCATAGACATATTTGGCCGTGGGATGTTGGTAGATGTGCGCATTGCCCAGCACTTGAAGGTCCGCATAGCCGGCCGCACCACCAATACAATTGGGATGGGCATTATAGTCGTGCTTGCCACCGGGTCCCAGATAGCCCCGTGGACATCCCGGCACGCGAAGGCCAAAGGTCAGGCCCAAATAGGTGGCCACCAAGGCCAACAGCACTGCCAATTCTCCGCTGAAAAGACACACATCATGCACAGCTCTCTGCCACGATCTTTGCGGGCTTATGGGCTCCCTGCGGCTGCACAAAGTGTGGAGTACACCGACAACCAGGAAGGCCACTCCAAATCGCTGCAGGACACCCATGAGACGCAGTTGCTCCAGATTTGTGCCACTCATCGAGTTCAGGCACAGACCAATGGCAAAGAGTTTGATGGACCGCCACAGGATGCGCAGGCAAATCGCGGCCTTGCTGTTGCCCCGAGAAAGTTGCGATTTGACGGAGAGCGGAATGCACACGCCCATTATCCAGAGGAACGAGGGAAAGACCACGTCGGCCAGGTGCAAGCCGTTCCAGGCTGCATGCTCGATCCAGGTGTAACCGCCGCCGCCGCTGTTCACGAAGATCATCAGAACGATCGAAAGTCTGTGGGGAAAGAGATCCGAATAAGTTTAGGAAAATCACAAGAACTAAAGTCGCGGATTTGCATTCCTTTATATAAAAATACGACTATCAGATACCCGTTACTTAGGGAGGGAGATGGATTTATAATACTTTGATCGGGCATAACTTTTTAACGAATGATTCGATTTGAAAAATCTTCTACATTTCGATAGGTCTAACTAAACACAACAAAATTGCATTTATACTTCTCCGAAATCTCCGATCCTACCTCCAATAGAAAGAAGAATTTTGGGAAAGTTTAATCGCGATAGCTTTAAAACTGAGGGACTTTTCGAGAATTCTTCAGAACAGAAAGTTTAGCACTGAAATATTTTTCATAAGATTTCATTAGGATACTTGGAATATCTCCGATTTAAAGTTTAAAGTTAAATTGTAAACTATAGGTAATTATAAAAACGATTTTTTGACTATTTTATATGTATGGCCTTCAAATAGGTAGTGCTCTTTTATATTGCCTAATAGTGGAATCATAAGTCCAAAGTTCTTTTCATTTTCTATGGATTGTACTTATATTTTGTTTTAAATATTTCTGTCCGAAAGTACGTTACAGTATTAACCAAAGTAGGGATCCCACTTTTATGAAAGATATCTGTCCTATGCTCTATTTCATTAATATTTCACATTACAAGCTCTTCAAAGACAAAGTTATCTGAAATTCCCATGGGTAGCGTCCCTATTCCACCCATGGCTTTGCCCGGGAACCCCTGGTTACCCGCGGAAGGTGTCCAGGCTTCGGAGCCGCTTCCTTTGGGTGGCCTTGGTGGCGGCCTCTCCGATGCTGTCGGCGGCAGCAGTGGCCTCGTCATATCGATAGCACCGCCAGGCGCAGCTCACAAGTTTCAGGGCGATTAGCAGGGCGGCAACCAGCACGAAAACAGCGAGGAAAGCTGGGGGAAATAGGGTAATACCGATAAGTAATATGTATGTACGGAATTCTGGAGTGGCACGGTCAAGTGTATGGGGCACTTGCGGATTACGGATTACGGATTATGGATTAGGGATTACGGAATGCGGATTACCGAAGCACTTACCATAATTAATGGGTACACCCGGCTTGTCCACCGCAAAGGCACAGGTCCCATTCGCTTGGAGGGTCAGGTTATAGACACCGAATTCCTGCAGATCGGTGGGACGCAGTCCACAGAGCGGCGAGCTGCGGGGAAATCGAATAAAGCTTAATAATTAAACTTGAAAAGAACAGGTGTAATTGCAATTGGTATGCATTGCTAAGCAGTTTCGCTTAAACTAGTTAACACACATACGCAAATCATAAGCGCAGACAGTGGTAAATGGCTATAGTCAACTTGGTGAGGGAAAACTATATTTGAAATATTAATAAGAGAATAATAAAATGAAACAATTTTTGTAGGAATATTCTCAATTTTCAAATAAGAATTTTAGTTGTATAGATCCATATATTGTTTAATAGTATCCTAATATTTTCGGACATATTTCAGTTTTCAAATTAGTTAATTTAATATTATCATTAGATAACTTTAAAAGTTAATGTAGAAACAATTTGATTAAATAACGATCCATTAAAAACATAATTATAAAATGTTTATCTTTTAAGTATAAAATTGTCAATATATTTAGTTTGTGAAATTTATTGAAAAATTGTGCTGTATTTTTTTTTTTCGCTTGACTGTAGGCAGTCCCCACTGTACCATGTGACCCTGGGTTTCTTTGTAATCTTATGTGATGGCACAGCGAATGCCCACTGTACAGTGATACCTACACATTGTCGTAGGCATAGTGACCCTGATCGTGTTCGTATATTTTGAAATTCAGCCCAAATGCCGAACTCAAACGTAACGGTTCATCGACGTCGCCAGCGGGCAGAGCTTTCACTTTGGTGTACGGACACTGCGAATGAAAATCCAAAATCAAAATAAAATGGAATCAATAAATCGAAAGTGAAACCGATTGCGCGACTATTATTACATACTGCATACAGTATTTATTACCGTGTAACATTCGTCGGACAGCGAGTACAGGTAGCTCTCTTCGGCGAACTGCGATCGCAGGTACAGGTAGAACTGGTCGACGGACAACGCGCGCATGTCCAGATCCCGCCATTTCGGTTCCGTGTACTCCACAAAAAGTGACATATTGAACCGATTTTAATTGCTGTCCTTATTGCGCTCGATTTTCATTCACATTTGCAGATTGCAACTGCAATTGCCAAATTGCATCCAACAGTTACGATTGGACTCACACACACACGCGCGACGAGCGACTAACTTAAACTAAACTTAAATGCGCTCGATTTTCCATCATCTCAAGCGCTTTCAGTATCGTATCGCCACAAAATAACAAAACAATTTCGAGTGCGCAATAAAAACAAAATCGCAAGTGGCAAAAGCAAAAACAACAAGCAGAAGCAGTAGCAACAACAACAGTGCGACAATAAACAGTAACATCCGTTCAGTGATGCCACATCTCAGTGGGCGCGAGTTGCCAGATGTCGCGAGTGTAGTACATATTCATATTTAAGTTCAAAGTATTGTATGCTAAAATAAATTAATATATTTAAAACAGGGGTATACAAATTTAAATAATTGTAGCCCGGGGTCTTGCATTTAATTTGATTAATTGATATTAATTAATTTTAAATAATCGTTAATGATATGACAGTTAAAAACAATTCGGGGTAGCCTGTTTACAAACGGGGCGTATTTAGGTCTGGCAGCACTATCATGTTGTTTTAACTGTTGCTTTCAAAAGCAAAATCAACTTTTGTGAATAGTAGGTTTTGACTGTATAACTTTAGTAAAGCCTCTCTTAAGGGATTACCAACTTATAATGTCTACTTTTTATACATTTTTAGGAACTCCCAAAAATGGGGGGCGTTGCACTCGGTCGGCACGGTCTGGCAACGCCATCAGCTGTTTTTGCATTCCGCTGCCACAAAACAAAATTAAATTGTTGCTGATGACTTGGATTCTGGAATATTGCACTGACTCGCACTGATTGGCAAATCGGTGATCATCGGCGATGGGCAGCACGCGGGAGCGGGAGAGGGAGGGCCGCCTGTGCGCCGTCACCTTCTTCGCGAAATTGCATCCTGGCGACGTCTGCGGCAGCAACGGACTGCCCCTCACGCCCAACTCGATTGCGATCCTGGGCAGGGCCCAAAAACTGAAGGAGCTGCAGGACGAGCATTTGTGCCAGTACCTGGATGTGATCCGCGGCAAGCATGGTGGGTAAAGTGGTCTCCGGAAGCTCCAGATTCGGTCTAGATAAGTCCCAAACCCAAGCAGCATCCAAAAACACCCATTAATTTGGTCAGACATGTAGTTATAAAAGCCTAGAATCGAATACCTCAAGCGTTCTTTAATAATCATCGTCATTATAATCATCATATCATTAAAAGTCTTTTAAAACACCTACTAATTCTACGTATATGTAGTTATATTTCCACAAGAAAGTTTCTTATCCCAAGTAACTATTAATGACCTTAAAAAAATAATAATCATAATCATCTAAACAGACTAATTCCTATGACAGGTATAGTTATAAAGTAATTCCTAACAAACTGTCTTATACTAATTATTATCTAATTGTCTTGGTATAAGGTTCTTAAAATACGTATAATACATAAGAAGTAGTTTTTTAATTCCAAACTAACTGGTGAAAACTAAAATATTTAATAATATTACAACTAAATATTGAGTTAATATTTTTTATTTAATTTATTATTCAATTTTAAAACAGTAATTCGATTTGTAGTTTCTTTTCTTTCCATAACTGACCGTTAAATAATTCCAAAAATCTTTTCAGAACGCACCATTGTGGTTTCCGAGTACCTGGGACTGTCCTTGGAGGACTATGCCAAGCGTCATCCTCCGCTGGCCATTGCCCAGATCCTGAGGATCTTCTATCAGGTGGCATGCGGCATTAATGTGTTGAGTCAACACCACCTGGTGGCCCACAACCTGGAGCCCAAGCACATACTCATCTCCAGCGACGGCCAGCGGGTGAAGCTCTTCAACTATGGGCTGCATCATATGACCAAAGGCGGCGCCTATGTGCCCTTTCCCATTGGCAACATTCGCTATATGGCGCCCGAGCGACTGCTCGGCCTGAATGGCAATGTGAAGAGCGATATTTGGGCCCTGGCCCTGATGATGGTGGAGCTACTGTTCCAGATCGAACTGTGGCCCAAGCTGAAGCTCTCGAATGTGGTCAGGAAAATCCTGGCCTTCGGCAGGAGCAACGGAGTGCTGGAGAAGATTGCGCGGGAGCATCAGTGCCACGAGCGCTATGCGGGAATGGACAAGAGCCTGCGACAGCTGCTGGAAGGCTGCCTGAGTGTTCTGCCCAAGAGGAGGCCGCTGCCGGGGGAGCTCTTGAGTCATCCCGTTTTCGAGGGACTCCTTTTGGATCTGCAGAAGCAGAGGAGTCAGCCCTTGAGCGAGGCAGTCGAGCATTTACCGCTGCTCCTGCGATGCCCCTTGTCGCAGATCTACCATCTGTGGCAGCTGGCCGGCGGCGATGTCCAAGCGGAGCTAAAAAAGGAAGGTCTCATCCGGAGTGAGGCGCCCATTTTGGGTCTGCCGCAAATCGTTCGCCTGAGCGGCGCCAGCGTTTGTCCTGGTCGAAGTCAGGCGCAGCTGATGGACGACCGGGTGGTGCCACTGCGCCTGAAGGCACTGCTCCAGCGACTGAGTCGCCTGCCAGCCGGGGTCTACTTCCCCCTCCTCCACTCGCCGCGCTTTCCCGCCCACTTTGCCCGCGAGCTGCAGGAGCTGCCGCTGGTGATCCGCGAGAAGGACATCGAGTACCAGTTTCAGCGGGTGCGCCTGTTCACGCGACTCTTGCAGGGCTATCCGCACACGTCCGAGCAGCTGCAGCGCGAGGCTGCCGTGGACGTCCCGCCGCTTCTGAGGGGACCCATTTGGGCTGCCCTCCTGGAGGTGGTGCCCAATGGCAGCTACACCAAGATTGACAAGTTCACAGCCACGAGCACGGACCGGCAGATCGAGGTGGATATACCGCGCTGCCATCAGTACGACGAGCTGCTCTCCTCGCCGGACGGCCATCGAAAACTGAGGCGGCTGCTCAAGGCCTGGGTCACCGCCCATCCGCAGTATGTCTACTGGCAGGGACTGGACTCGCTGACGGCGCCCTTTCTCTTTCTCAACTTTAACAACGAAGGTGGGGTTCGGCTTTGCCTCAGTTTCCTAGTCTAATCCTTGTTATCTCTCCTAGAGCTGGCTTTCCTTAGCCTGTTCAAGTTCATTCCAAAGTATCTGCAGTGGTTCTTTCTCAAGGACAATTCGGCGGTGATCAAGGAGTATCTGAGCAAGTTCTCCCAGCTGACTGCCTTCCACGAGCCGCTCCTCGCCCAGCATTTGGCCAGCATTAGCTTTATACCAGAGCTATTCGCCATACCCTGGTTCCTCACCATGTTCTCGCGTGAGTTGTTGCTCAAACTATCTGTGTTTGCCTTGAATAACACATGCCCTCCGGTTGCAGATGTTTTCCCGCTGCACAAGATCCTGCATTTGTGGGACAAACTCATGTTGGGCGACAGTTCGTACCCGCTGTTCATTGGCATTGCCATATTGCGCCAGCTGAGGAGCACGCTGCTCACCTCCGGTTTCAACGAGTGCATCCTGCTCTTCTCGGATCTGCCGGACATCGTGATGGATGGCTGTGTGCTGGAGTCCCAGAAGATGTACGAGGCCACTCCCAAGAGTATTACCCATCGCCAGCACGCCTTGCGTCTCCAGCCGCCACAGGCATTGGTGAGTGTCGCGGAAAGCCCTGGTTTTAGGTGGCTTCTGACCACGACTCTTTGCAGGACATTGGCGTGGCGGACGTGGAGTTGAAGCACCTGCAGCAGGAGCAATGCCCGCGGATCAGCGCCAAGGACGTTCACTTCCTGCTGGACAACTCGCCGGCGGAGCTGGCCCTCGTTGATCTGCGCAGCGTGGTGGAGTTTGGACGTGTCCATGTGCCACACAGCATCAACATTCCCTTCGCCACCGTCCAGCTGGGTGAGCAGCGACTGGAGGCCCTGCAGGTTCCCCAATTGGAGGCCCTACTCCGCGGCAAGATCGTGGTCTGCGTGAGCAACATCCATCAGCACTCCGTGGAGGTGGGTATTCTATTCTATGACCTGTAGTTACCAATGTTAATCCCTTGTTTCCCTTGCTCTGCAGTTCTCGCACTTTTTGGTGGCCTGCGGCGTCCAGCGCACCTGCATCCTTCACAAGGGATTCAACGTCCTGCACTCCATCGAGCCAAATATACTCATCTCGAATTGAGCCCCGACTTGCTGATCGTTTCTCGTTAGCCTCATCGCTTCTGCTCGTCTAGCCTAAGCTCAATGTAAATTTATTATCTTTTTTAAATGGAATGTATTTGCAAATAAATTATATATGGATTATATATAACTGATCCATTGTTTTATACGGTTCTATGGGATTATAAAATTCGGAATTATGTCCTAGCCACAACACGCCATTACAAAAACACCTTTCGGTTAACTTAACTTGTTTCCTTTCTTTAGGTTTCTTTTTTTGTAATGATTTATTAAAAAAAAATAAAAACACTTAAGCTAATGCCTAACATAAATACATACCAAATTTAATCGAATTCTTTTGTTACTTCTTGTTTTTGTTGCTTTTCTCTATGCGTAATTACTTTTAATTGTAGGTAATTTGTATTTGCTTTCTGATTTTTTCAACATTTTATTTTCTGTTTCGCTGTGCCTTTGCGTTACATTAAAATTTTAATTCGATTTAAGTTACAGATTTCTCAACCTGATCTCATGTTTATATAATATATGTATATAAAGATGTGGGTGTTTATGTGCATAATTTTAAGTCCGTTTGTGTTTTTGTCTGTCCATCTGGTGCTGCATTTTTGTTTCTAGATGTTATACATAGCTGTTTACATTCAATTTATTCAGGGGGCATTTGGTTTGTCTATTGCTTTGGTTGGTCAATTTAAAACCGGAAAATGGAGACAGACACCAAACTGAACCAGCAGCTTGCCGCCGACCCTAAATTCGGGATGCTTCGGAAATCTCCACGCCAATCTCAAAACTAATTTTGCTGTATCGAAACTGAGAGTCTTCATTCTTTTAAGCTATCCTTTCTACGTTTTCTGCTACTCGAAACGAGACTTTTTGAATCCAATATTCTTTATCAGTGTCTTAAAACCGAATTTAAGGCTCAACTTATTTTTTACGAGTTAATCTTTATAAACCAGGCTAACACAGATTTCTGTGGCACTCTTGAAAATATCGTAAGTAGGCAAAATGGAAAAAGTAAAAATATTTCAATACAAAAGTAATATTGCTTTTCAAATTATGCAGCGATACAAATACAAAAGTAATATTGCTTTTCAAATTATGCAGCGATGATTCACCAGCGGAAAAACTGAAAGCTTCTAAAACTAAAACCAATAGAAAAGTGAATTCTTAGACTGAAAAAGTCGATCAAATTTGAAAACAACCTCTGCTCAAAGCTGAAAGCTTCTAAAACTAGAACCAATAGAAAAGTGCATTTTTAGACTGAATAAGTAAATCAAATTTGAAAACAACCTACATATGCTCAAAATCATATGCTTCCCATTTCAGACACCGAAAACCATTTAGAGATCTCTAGGCATTTCAGAACCATCCGCAATATCATATTTCATGGTATTTTGTGTGTAAGTGTGTGTTTGTTGGATGTGATGCTACTTTTTGGCTATGGCTATGCTAATCAGGGGACTTTAGCAGCTGATCGTTCGGGGCTTAAGCTAAGAGAGACCTTTCCATCCTTAACTAACCTACTTAGTGGGTATGAAGCGCGCCTTGACCGCCTGTCCCATCGGCAGGTGCAGCAGTTGCTGTTGCGCCTGTTGCTGCTGCTGTTGCTGCTGCTGTTGCGCCGCCTGCTGCTGCGCTTGCTGCTGGGCCGCCTGCTGTTGCATGTGCTGGTTGATCTGCTGCTGGATGGACAGGCCACTGACACTGCTGATATGCTGGCTGTGGAGCGGTTCGTTGATCTCGATCTTGATGGCCGTGGCGGCCAGCGCTGTCGCCTTGTTCTTGTTCTTCGGCGGACGCCCACCTGTTGGAGTGATACGAGTTTAATTAGATATCTTTCAGTATGCTAGCTAGTAGCTTGTACTTACGCTGCCCCGTCGTATGTTGCAGGGACAACGGCTGGCCGATCATCGCCAGCGGTTGCGACGTCTGCAGAGTGCCCGTCTTCTTGGAGCGCTTCGGCGGCGGCAGCTCGTGGTGGGCATGATTGGTGAGCAGGTGCTTGGACAGGTGCTGGCGCACCGCAAAGGACTCGGCGCAGTTGGCCACCGGGCAGGAGAGGTAGCGCCCCTCGACATGGCGCTGCACATGCTTCTTCAGCAGCGACTCCTGGTTAAAGCTGCTCGGGCAGATGTCGCACTTGAACTTGAACTCGTCGTGCATCTTGAGGTGCTGATCGAGGTGCGCCTGCTGGAGGAACTTCTCGTCGCACTTGTCGCACTCGTACGGAAAGGCCAGTCCGTGGGTCTTCATGTGCGTGTGCAGCTGCGACTGCAGCTTGAAGTTCTTCTCCGGACACCGGGGACAGTAGTAGCCGGTGACCCCGGCGTGCGCCTGCAAGTGCTGGTTCAGCGAGGTCACCTGCGTGAACTTCTTGTTGCACACGTTGCAGCAGTACTGCTGCACCTTGTGGTGCGACTTCATGTGGTTGTTCAGGTTCGTCACCTGCAATATAAAAAAGTTATTTATTTTAAGTAACGAACCATTAAAAAGACAACAAGAGAGAACGCTATAGTCGGGTTGCTGTCCCGACTATCTAATACCCGTCACTCGGCTAAAGGGAGTGCGATGGAGATATGAACTTTGATCAGCAATAACTTTTTAACGAATGGTCCGATTTAAAAAATTTCTTCTACATTTCGATAGGTATTGATAAGCACAACAAAACTGCATTTTTACTTTTCCGAAATATTTAAATTTTTAAAATCGTTTATAAACTATTGTGGGCGTTAGAGGGGGCGTGGCACCTTCTTGAAATAAACTTGCGCTGCGTAGGAACTCCAAGAATCTTCATGCCAAATACCAATCCTCTAGCTTTTATGGTTTCCGAGATCTCAGCGTTCATACAGACGGACAGACAGACGGACAGACGGACAGACAGACATGGCTAGATCGACTCGGCTAGTGATCCTGATCAAGAATATATATACTTTATGGGGTCGGAAACGCTTCCTTCTAGCTGTTACATACTTTTGCACGAATACAATATACCCTTTTACTCTACGAGTAACGGGTATAAAAATACATATGTAATAAGCAAAAAAAACTGTGGTGCATATAAATATTTTATTTTCCCTTCTAATAGATAGCCTACATTTTATTAAAAAACAAGAGAGAACGCTATAGTCGGGTTGGTGTCCCGACTATCTAATACCCGTCACTCGGCTAAAGGGAGTGCGAAGGAGATGGATATATAAACTTTGATGAGCCATAACTTTTTAACGAATGGTCCGATTTAAAAAATTTCTTCTACATTTCGATAGGTATTGATAAGCACAACAAAACTGCATTTTTAGTTTTCCGAAATATTCAAATTTTTAAAATCGTTTATTAACTATTGTGGGCGTTAGAGGGGGCGTGGCACCTTTTTGAAATAAACTTGCGCTGCGTAGGAACTCCAAGAATCTTCATGCCAAAAACCAATCCTCTAGCTTGTATAGTTCCCGAGATCTCAGCGTTCATACAGACGGACAGACAGACGGACAGACGGACAGACAGACATGGCTAGATCGACTCGGCTAGTGATCCTGATCAAGAATATATATACTTTATGGGGTCGGAAACGCTTCCTTCTAGCTGTTACATACTTTTGCACGAATACAATATACCCTTTTACTCTACGAGTAACGGGTATAAAAAACAAGAAAGGAAGTTAACTTCGGCCAGCGGAAGTTCATATACCCTTGCAGATCATTCCTAAATGAAATTACAAATTACAAAATGTTAAATTTTGAATTATTTCGATATTAATTCTTCCATCCTTCCTATGGCGGCTATAAAATGTAGTCGTCCAATTATTGTTAAATTTAATTCAAAATTCTGAAATATTCAAAAAAAAGCATATCCCAGAGTAGAAGAAATTAAAATAAAAACTAACAAAGTTAAAATTTCTTTCCTATTAATCTTCTATTAATTTTGAGATCGTTTCGTGTGATATAGTCGACCGATTTTGATAAAATTAAATTCAAAATTCAGAATTAATAAAAAAATGTTATTTCCGAGCGTAGGAGGTTATATGGCAAAAAACACCGAAGCTTTAATTTTTTTTATTGTTTTTGTTTTTTGATTATTCTTATAGGAGCTAATTATATAGTTGTCCAAACCGGCTGGTTCCGTCTTAGGGCTAGTATTCAACCTAACAAAAAGTCGTCCAAAACAAAAAACTGCAGGAAATTTTGTTTCATATGATGTTTTTTGTTTTGGACGACTTTTTGTTAGGTTGAATACTAGCCCTTTTATACTACCTGCAACAGAAAGAAGATTTTTGGAAAAGTTTCATCGCGATAGCTTGACTAGTTTGGGTAGAAACGGACAGACGGACGGAAAGGCAATATATCACAGATAAGGTTAAAAAAATAGGATATTCTTTTTCTAGCAAAAAAAAACGAATATTTTAAATGGTTTGTAAAACCTAAGAGCTAACCTGGCGTTAAAAATGTCTAATATCAAGGAAGCTAATGGATTTCTTCCCCAGTTTGCAGAACCAAACTGTATTATTCCCTAGATTAACTGACCTGGGCGAAACTGCGACCGCACTCCGGCTCATTGCAGACGAAGGGCCGTTCTCCAGTGTGGAGCCTGCGGTGATTGTTCAGATTGGTGATTTGCGTGAAGGTCTTTCCACAGTCCACGCACTGATATGGCCGATCGTTCGTGTGAATGCGTTCGTGGTTCCGCAAGTTGGCCGCCTGCGTGAAGCCTGCAAGTCGAAGAAATTCCAGAGATTATCAAGGGAATAGACCAAAAAGATATTATATATATTAAGGGTATATGGAGAACCCACCTTTGTGGCAGTAGGTGCACACAAACTTACGCTCCGCCGAGTGATTTCGTATGTGCGTCATGAGCGAGGATTTGCGCGAGAAAGTTTTGTTGCATAGTGGGCAGGAGCCCTCCTCGTTGAATATCAGATCCACCTTGAAGAAATAAATGGAGCATCAGTTTCAGTTGAAAATTGTTGCTTTTTGCATGGGGGTCAACTGTAGCTATCACCTACAGTGTTGTCAAATCTTGAAAGCCAAATAAAGACACTTTTAAGGATACAAATATTTTCTAACTACTTTGTATAAACTTTAAAAATATCCATTAATTTGATTTTTAAATAATTAAAATCTCCAAGAATGTACAGAATGTAAACAAATAAATAAAATAAAATTCACCAAATAAAGTGCTTTTTTAGGAGTTCTGTGATCTCAGGGATAACCTAGTATCTATCAACTAATCTAGTTTTCGCGGGTTTAAGAATCTTTTTTCGGTAGTTCTATAAAACGTTTTTCCAGTTCTGTATATATATTAAACTAGCGTTAAAATAGCTAAATTGACAACACCTTGGAACTATCTTCCTCCCACTCCCACTCACGCTCAACAAGCTGGCGGCCAAAAGAACGGATTGCAAATTCCCGTGCGAATTCAGTTTGTTTATTGCGGAATCACTCAAATTATATTTAATATTTTTCACTATTTTTATTTATTGTTATTTTGTTTTTGGTTTTTTGCGTGCTACGCACACCCACACACCAAAAGCGTCAACTGAAAATGAATTTTTTCCGCTTTACACAGCGCACAAAAACGCCGAGATACGCCGACTGCTACGTCGACGTCGACGTCGCCAGAGCAGATATTAATGGAAAAAGAAGCACAAAATATATGTGTATATATACATACATATATATAAATATAAAGGAAAACAAGAAAATGAGCAGTGCGAAAAGTAGCAGGTGGAATAGCGAATACTCTGCAATTTTTCTAGAATTGTCCAGACAAAATTGTTTAACTTTTCAAATTTTAAGATTATATGATTTTATGAAATCTCTTAAAATAATTAAAATGCTAATATCGGTTCTCGAAAATAAATATGTATGTGTTAATAAACTAACAGCTAAATAATTTGATTTTATTTTTCTTTAATTTGTAAGAACTTTAATTTGCGAACAAAGGAGTTAAATCGTTTTTTGTCCAAAATCCCTAGTAATCGAGCTAAAGCTTTTTTATATTAATCACATTTTAAAAAGAGTGTATTCGCCAGAGTCGACATGACCCATTCTTAATTTTATTTATACTTTTTTTTTTTGCAATTCTCTGTTGCATGATGGAAAAAGAAAGGCAACAAGAACATGCAAAGAAACGGCGAAATAAGAAGCGAAGAAGAAAAAAAAAGCGGCTATGAATGTGCAGTTTGTACGTATGTAAGTATATATGTATTTATGTATTCCTTTTGTGAGTGGGGGAGTAGTAAAAAAAAGAGAAAATAGCACAACAATAATAAACAAGTGCAGTGGAAGGAGCAGGAGTCGGATTCCCAGGGGAGTGCCCCCTGAAGAAAGTGGGGGTCATAATTCCAATCGGAATAAATCGAAAGGGGCTTACAATGCACGTAGTAATTAGTTTTAAATTGACCATTTTTGGTATCATTCATATTTAAAAAGGTAATTTTATAAATTGGTTTTTTAGAATCGAGAATATGGTTTTTCTGTGTGTTTAAAAGCTACAGTTTATAATTCAAATTATATTCACTTTCATATTATGTACATGTGTAGGTCTGGAAAAAAATGTTCTGAAAACCAAATGCTTGTGATAATTAGAAATTTAGATCGCTCTTTTAAACATAATAATTATCCAAATTATAAGAATCTAGCTGATTATAAAATTAAAGGATTTGTCTTTAGGTCAAAAAGCTGTACCAATCTGTAGATCTGTAGATCACCGGTAGGCACCTTATTTTGCGGGCATAGGGCTATCCCCTCTGCTCGTTATCTGCCGGCACACAAACAGTGTACAAAACGGTCGACACACACATCGATAAGCTGCCCCGTGCAAGTTACTAACATCAAAGACAACATGTCATTGTATTGAGTGCCGACCGCTGCTATATATAGATTTCGACAAATGTACATTTGTATGTACATATATAAAGCCTAGTCACATACTTTTGCAGGCAGTTAAAAATCCCTTTCTTCGTGTAACAGGTTAAATTAATATTTTACGTTATATAGGTGTTTGTAGAACATAAACTTAAAGAAACACTTTGAAATTAATATTGTAGCTCTCTAACTAGCGCTCTTTTAACACTGCGACCCTATGACTTTTTAAACACTTTATTGCATCTTCCTTACATTGACTTTTACAGCACTGTGATTGCTGCATCTGCCTAACTAAGGATTGCTCAATACTTGATCTTTCTAGCAATGACTTTTTCCAACACTTTTTCAAGCTAACCATAACTACAGTTCAAAACTGCCTAAAAGCTTGTTCCAAACGCCCTGTAACCTTTTTGTTTACTCCTTATTTCTTCTATCCCTGAAAGAACTTACGTCCTTGGACTCGTTTACTACATCCTCCTTACTATGACTTTTACAACACTGTACTTGCTGTCAATCTTAGGACTGCTTGATTTACTAGATCTTTGCTAACACTTTTTTAAAAAACTAAGAGTGCAGTTCAAAGTAAAGTTAAAGTACGACTTGTTCAACACTTTGTTTACTGCACATTCCGGACTTACGTCTTCGGAGTCGTCCTGCGACTGTAGGTTCTCGGAAGAACTGGATGATTGCATTTGCTGTTGCTGCTGCTGCTGTTGCGAGTTCTGATGCTGCTGCTGCTGCTGCGGGTTCTGGTGCTGCTGCGCGATGGCGTCGCTGTCGCTGGAGGAGGCCGTCGATGAGGAGGTGGCCGCTGCTGCTGCGGAGGCGGCGACTGCAGCCGAGGCCGAGGCAGCGACGGCGGCAGCGGCTGCCGCCGACTGATGGAAGTTGGAATTATTTGTCAACTGCTCCGAGCAGCGGACGCACGTGGGTATGCTATAGCCGGGCACTTGGAATAACTGTAAAACAGGACGACAGGAAGAAGAATGGAATCAGAATTAAAGAGCCTTTCCAATTGGAGTTCTTGATCGAGAAAAAGAAAAACAACAAAATAAACGCAATCGCAATGCAATGCAATAATACTTTTTATTTATTGTGGCAACCCAACCCCATTTCGTTCTACACCCCCTCCCCCTCTCCCTTTCTCTTTCCCACCAACTAGAAATAACAGACAAGAAGATAAACACACACACATGGGGAATGGAAAAGAAAGAAAAGAAACTACAATAACAATAACAAAATTTTTGTTGTTTTCATTTCATGTTTTTTTTTCTTCGGTACAACGTTTTGTTATTCTTTCGCTTTTTGTTTTGTTTTGCCGCCGCTCTGCCAGCAATCGAGGCAGAGGCGTCCCCACAAAAAGGGGTGCAATATTAGTAACTTAATTTCTGAGCTCCATGGGAAGGATATGCAAAACTAAAAGATTTGAGTATAGTTTAATTATTTTTATGACAACCTATTTTACCTATTTTGTTAATATTTGTTGTTGCTCATTTGTCCTATAGGAATGACAGTTTTGACAGTTTTCTGTACTGAATGCATCATTTACACTTTACGTTACTCGCGTACGTGTGCTTTTCTTTTAATTGTGTTTGTAAATGCACTGCCATAAGGCAGTTTTGATCACCCCTGCTTTAAACTATTAAATTAAAGCCAAAATAGACAGCAATTTAGAGCTAGGGGTAAATCTAATTTTAAAAAAATTGCATTTAAATACTCTATCAGAATTCGATAAAATCTGGTGTTGAATGTACTTCCGCAAAGTCCTCTTCTATTTTTGTCCCGAGCGAATACGGCAGTTTTTTAACATTATCTTTAAAACTGAAAAGCGTACAAAATGTAGATTTTTTCACAAAATAGAGCTTGGGAAAAGTGAAAAGTCAAGCCCATTATTAAAATAAAAATTGATTTTTTTTTCAATTTTTTTTTCAACTTTAAAGGTGTGCAAATGTCCCGAGCGACAATATGAATTTGCCCATATGTATATGATTATAGAAAATTAAATTGAATTTGTTTAGGAATTTGAAGTTTACCACAAATTTAATAGCGAATTTTTAATAACGACACAAACCAAAAAATTACGTTTTAAAAGACCTAATTGGATTCTAAACCTACTCGAATTCTTAAGAGGAAGAGGAATAACGTTGATATTTTGTATCTAATAAGTCACTTTCTATTTACTTTTCGGATCCCCCTGGAACTCTCCCCCGTTCAGCCACTGTCTTTTGGCTGCCTTGGCGCAATTCTGTCATTTTGTTTTATTATGTATTTCTTTTTGTGCGGTTCATGGGAGGCGGGGCGGAGGGGCCGCAAGGGGGGCCCGAAGGGGGGAGGAAAGGTTGAAAAGGAGTCAAAGTGAAAAGCGAGCGGCAAGCGTAAGCAAAATGTAAAAATAATATTTTTTCAAGTTTTCGGCTTGAACAACTTTTCGGGCTGAGTTGGCTAAAAATAAAAATTGTTCAGCAATAGTTTGGGGTCGTATACATGTGTGTGTGTGTATTTGTTATTTCTCTGTGTGTGCATGAGTGTGTGGGAAAGGGGGGCAATGCGCGCGCTTTTCAACCCCCACCACTCCGCCCCCCGCGCACAATAACAGTAGCGCAAATTCAATTGTTTAAACTCCCCAAAAAAAAAGAAGAAAAAAAAATCAATAGAAATAACAAAGTGTATATACCTAATCATATGTGTATATGTCATCTTTTTTTTTTGTTAACATACCGTTGCCGTTTGGAAGCACAATCTACAGATGGTGTCCATTATAGCCGTAAATCGGGAAGAAGATGAAGAGGAGGTGGGGCAAAAGGAAGAATATGCACTTTGTTGTTGTTTTTGCTCCTCGCCCCCTCTGCAGTCGTTGATGTTGTTTTTGTCCTTCTTCCTCGCAATTTACCGCTATCTTTACCGGTTAGCATTCAGCTCCTTCTTTTTTTTTGCTTTCTTGCCTCTTATTTTGTTCGTTTTTTTTTTTGTTTTTTTAATTTTGTAAAAACCATGTAAGTGTTGAGGATTTTTTACAAATCAAGTTCTTTTTGTGTTTGCCTTTTGATTTAAGTGATCACTATATGGCATACATGATGGCAAAAAAAAAAAAATTATATATAAATTTGATTTATACAATATTTTCGTTGTACACACACACACTCGCGTTGTTTATGTTTGCCTTGCACTTGCACGCACGCACATATATGCGGCGCTCTTGTTGTTGTTTCTGCGCCGAGTTTCTTCTTTTTTTTGCTGCTTAATTCCTTTGCCCTTTTTTTTGGCGTAGTTACACGTGAAAAAAAAACAAACTAGCGTTTTTTTTTGTATTTTACAATTCACGACGAAGTTGTGTCCGTCGTCTTTTTTTTGGGGCCCGATGTTATTGTTGCGCTGTGTGCGTGTGTCGTGTGTGTGTATGTGTGGGGGAAAAACGAATACGAATAGAATAGGTGGTTAGTATAGCGGTGCTGTTCTGACGCACAGGTTAGCATATGGCTGGTGCCCCCAGCTGTTTTATCGATATTTCTATCGATACTTGTTGTCGAATTGGAGGCGGGAAATAGAATCATTTTCAAATAACAGAAATTTAAAAGCTCATTGCATTATTAAAATATAACCTTCTACAAAAAGTAATATAAATATGCTATTTGTAATATCGTTATGTTCCAATATTCCTACATAAGCTAAATATTTGATTTTGAAAAAAATACATTTGAATACGGTTGATTTTTATTAAAATTTGTTTATTTCATAAATGTTTTAACACTTTGAACACGTAATGGCTTTAACAATCAATTTATTACCATTGAAAATACTTAGTGATCTTTGTTTTACAGAATAATAAAAACAACATATTTTTACAAAATTGTTCCAATTTACAAACTTATAATAAAGCAAACGGTGAATAAAAAACTGCTCACAAAAACAAACGCATACATTAAATCTTTTTTATAACTTCCCAAGTGCTTGAATAAATAAAATAGCTATTTTTCCGAACGACTCGACTTAAATGCAGTAGACAAATGTCCAGAAGAACAAGTTGAAGACGAGAAAGGCCAGGGGAAAAACGAATCTAGCCCGGCTATCGATCCACATGGCGATTTCCTGCGGCGTGAGAGTGGTCCAGCCACTCAGGTCGATCTCCTCCTGGTGGTCGACCCCGCCTTCGGTTCGATTATTGTTGGTCAACGTCTGGGTGCTGCTGGCGGCACTGATGCCTCCCGTGGACTGAGCTCCCCTGGCCCCAAAGGCACTCTCCACGAAGTTCACATCCAGCTTCTGTATGCCCCTGGTCCTCTGCTGGTCCAGAACTTGTCCCTCCTTGATCGTGGTGATCGGCAGATTGACGGTTAGGTAGTTATTGAACCCGGCACCGCCCAGGGAGCCAGTATCGGCGGCCCTTTGAAGGGCAGTTCCCGAAAACGATCTCGATCTGGCGTGACTGCGACGTCTGAGGAGATTCGGTGAAAGGGTGGACTTTAGGATATGCTTGCTGTTCAGTTTCTTCACGGGCACACTCTTCTTGCGGCGCCAAATCGTGTTCACAAAGGCGAACTCCACCATGCTGCCGAATATGAAGATGGTGCAGCCCAGGAACCACACCTCCGACACCTTGATGTAGCTGACTTTCGGCAGGGTTTTGCCCTGGGCCGAGGCCAGGGTTATAAAGGTCAGCAGCGTGCTGGTGCCCAGCGTGATTCGCGGCGGAGCCTGGTCCGCCTGCAGCCAGAAGGACACCCAGGATATGGCCACAATGAGCATGGAGGGCAGGAAGTAGTCCATCAAGTAGAAGCCCACCACGCGGGTCAGATGGACGGTGAAGCTGAGGGAGCTGTAGTTCCCGGCGAAGGCGCCGTGCCGCAGGTCACTCAAATCGGCATTGATCACCGTCTCGTTCGACCAGGAGCGCTGCAGCACAAACTCGGTGAGATGCAGGGCGCCGTCGTAGGTTATCGGGCGCTTCTGCTCCCAGTGGAGCACCAGCTCCGAGGTATTGTACATCCAGCTCTCCAGAATGGTGGAGCAGTGCTGTTCGTCGAAGGGGAATTTCTTCAGGTTGAGCCAGCAGTAGAGGGTGGCCTTAATGCGGTTCGAGACGATCACCGTGCCGTCGGGGGAAATCGAGGTGAGAATGTCCTTCTCCGTGAGACCTGCGCAAAAAAACGGGAATTAATATTAATTTGAGTCACTATTTTCTATGTTTAAAAATAAAAAGAAACACGCCCCATGGGAAGCGTTTTTTTTTTTTTTTAACTTTCAATATTATTTTTTAAGCCGAAAGTCAAATTTTTTGGGTGAAAAACGCATTTTTGACTTTGGAATATCAAAAAAATCTCAAAAATAAAAAAATTAAAAAAGGGCTTCCCAGAGGGGGGGGGGGTGGATTATTCTTAAGCGAAATGTAAAAACAAAAGGAAAATCTGATCATTTTTAGCGGAGGTACAGTGAACACCGCAAAACGCCTTTTTTATAGTGTTCCAGCAATCGCTTTGCCACCGATATATTAGCCAATAGTATCGGCTATAAAAATTAGTGGATGTTATTTAAATGACACTTAATAATACACAAAAGGTTTGAATTAAATCCATCCAATCAGTTTTTATAGAAAAAATCGCAAAGTTAGTAAATTTTTTGGTGCCAAAGACCCTACCCCCCCTTAATGGAAACCCCACACACAAAAATATTGTATTGGTAAAATTTACCTATACGGATAGTTACGTAACTATAAAAAATAGTTACGTGTATTTTGTTTTTGCTTTGGGTGTGTGTCTTTGCTTATTGTGTGTATTTGTTGTTGTGAAAGTAACTATTTAATTGGTAGAATTGACAATTTTTATGGTTGTTTGACAATTATATTCGTTAATTTTATTAAGTTTTTTTGTGTGTATGAGAAAACTAGAGGAAATTACGATTAAAAGTAGGTCTATTTTCCAAGATAACTTTTTGAAACCTAGGGACATTGTAATACATTTAAGGCTTCCTGAAAATAGGGCTTTATGTTCCTTGGCACTCACCCAAAATACTGGAATCCCGCTCGTTGGCCAGGAATATGTGAGGCATCCAGAGGGAGTCCCTCAGCTGCTGTTCCCCCAAGATCGGTTGTCTCCGCTTGGGACTCACGTTGCGGAAATTGAGACGCGGATCCAGGTAACGCATCTGCAGGAGGGCATAGATCTTGAACTGCAGATCGTGGGCCTCGAGATTCTGCATAAAGTAGATATAGGCGCGCATATAGACGTCCACCGGCAAGCGCTGGCCAGATTCCGAATACGTAATGGGTCGTTCCAGGCGGTCGTATCGGCAGCCATGGGTTAAGCGATCCAGCAATTGCGTCTGCGACAAACTATCCCCGTCGGCCAGCGTGGGACAATCGTCGTCCAGCGCAGAGGCATATAGACAATTGATCAGGATCGATATGATGAGCGACCAGTCCATTATCTCACGCGGTTTAAAAAGTTTTTAAACAATGAACAATACGAAATGACATAAACTTAAAAATAAAGACACGCCAATAAAATCCTAACGGTTAATTCAAGATGGCGGAGCAGTGTTATCAGTGCCAGCAGACATGTTAAAAGCTGTAAATGTTAGTGCTATTGCACTCAAGAAAGTACTTTTTACCTAAAAAACTAAACAAAAATTAGCAACTTAAAAAATAAGTAGCTAAACTAAAACATAAAAGCCTTCAATAATAATACATTTTCTGTTTAATCAACACTGCTCGCTTACGTCTTACAGCCCAATGTAAAAGTTAACAGCACTGAAATTATTGCGCCTTACAGCCCGCTGTTACATTTAACAGCTTATGTTAGCGGGCGCGCCAAATTTGAAATACTCCCCGAGTCAAATGCGAACGCTATTAACGTCTTTACTCATTTAAGTTTTTATTGATTTTATTTCACTGCTTCACTTGTCATAAATATACAATTGGGTATATTTCAACATTTACAAAGTTACGCAAGTTTCGTTTGTGTTTTTTTTGTTTTTTTTCGTTTCGTAGTTTTCTTTTGTAGTTTCAAACATTTATTTAAATTTATGAATTCGAATTCATTGATAATATGTATGCATAGTTTATTTTTCCTCTCCTCCAATTTATGCTTATTACAATTACAAAAAAAAACAATTACCTAGATGTAGTTTCATATATATATGTATATATATTTATGTGTAGCATATTTATATCGTATTAAGTACATATTTTGTAATTTTTCTAAGCTTGATTTACGTATAAAATGTGTCTTGATTAGGTATGGGTATTGCGGATTATGTAGTTGCGTTCTGGGGCTCCCTGCTTACACATAAAAGGGGAATTTTTCTATTTATTCGTACATTAAGAAAGTGTACTTTCGAATATATCGAAGGGTGAGAAAAGGGTGAGCTGAGATGAACACATTTATTGCCCAGCGAATTGTTGGAAACAAACAATCAATTCTTAAAAATAAATACAACAAATACAATAAAAAACAAGAGAGAACGCTATAGTCGGGTTGTTGTCCCGACTATCTAATACCCGTCACTCGGCTAAACGGAGTGCGAGGGAGATGGACATATAAACTTTGATCAGGTATAACTTTTTAACGAATGGTCCGATTTAAAAAATTCTTCTACATTTCGATAGGTATAACTAAACACAACAGAATTGCATTTATACTTATCCAAAATCTTTAAAAATGTGGGCGCCAGACACATTTTAGTATAGTTGGTGGGCGATTATGGGTGATTGTGGGCGTTAGAGGGGGCGTGGCGCTCGGCTGAAATAAACTTGCGCTGCGTAGGAAGCCCAAGAATATGTGTTGGTAATCCCAACTTTCTAGCTTTTGTAGTTTCCGAGATCACAGCGTTCATACAGACAGACAGACGGACAGACGGACAGACGGAGAGACGGACAGACGGACAGACGGACATGGCTAGATCGACTGGGCTAGTGATCCTGATCAAGAATATATATACTTTATGGGGTCGGAAAAGCTTCCTTCTAGCTGTTACATACTTTTGCACGAATACAATATACCCTTTTACTCTACGAGTAACGGGTATAACAAGAGACAACGCTATAGTCGGGTTGGTGTCCCGACTATCTAATACACGTCACTCGGCTAAAGGGAGTGCGATTGAGATGGAGATATAAACTTTGATGAGCCATAACTTTTTAATGAATGGTCCGATTTAAAAAATTTCTTCTACATTTCGATAGGTATTGATAAGCACAACAAAACTGCATTTTTACTTTTCCGAAGTATTTAAATTTTTAAAATCGTAGATAAACTATGGTAAATTGTTAAAACTCATATGTAATATTATAAGAAATTAAACTCGAAATCCCTTGAAAAGTTAATAAAGTGTGTAATAATAAATTTATAATAAATTTACAATATACGTTTAGATTAAATTGCAATACCTATGATCATCTCAGCTACCCCAAACAGTTGTTATTCTTTTCGTTCAGCTGTTCCATTCCCTTGGAATGTGTATTTTGGGTTTATTACGAGTTCGTATCGTTGCTACATTGACTAAGTTATC
The DNA here is from genome assembly GCA_037075205.1 of Drosophila prostipennis. Taxonomy (NCBI): domain Eukaryota; kingdom Metazoa; phylum Arthropoda; class Insecta; order Diptera; family Drosophilidae; genus Drosophila; species Drosophila prostipennis. The sequence continues at coordinate 355,993 of JBAMCJ010001546.1, forward strand.
TTTCTTGGGGGCCTCTGTTTACAATCGGTTGATCTGCTTAGGAGCTACGGAAATGTATCATCGCCTCCGGCTACAATATATAGTATGTACAGTGATAGTTCGACTTATGCTACGATCTTTTGGCTGGTCCAACGGGACGCACCTGGTTTTATTCTTTGTTTTTTTGAGGGAAAGTCCCTTTACATACACACACACGCACACACTTACATATTTTTCTTACGGGCAGGAGAAAAAAAAACAAAAAAAATATCCATTACACTTTACAAACTATACCGATTCGATCTAGGGTTTTAGGACTATGTCTAAGGCTAATCGCTAACTATAATACTGATCCGTCGAGTAAATACTGTCATCGTTCTCAGTGTTCTTAGATGCGCTCCCTGTCCACCTGCGTCTCCTGGAGTTCGAGTTCCGTTTCCTCGGCGAGGGTGTAGACCCCGGAGGCGTTGGCCCCGGTGGGCGTGGTCATGACATCGAGGAGCGGACTGCTCAGCGAGGAGTAGCCCAATCCCGGATCGCTGCCGTGGGCAATGCAGCTATTGCCGGGGGTGGTGACCTCACCCGATCCGGGGATCATCGAAGAGGGGGCGGCGGGTGTGTAGGCGGGGGCAGGGGCGGGGGCCAAGCGGGCGCCATTCGGATCCATGGTCAGGATGGGCACCAGCTCGTGGTTTACATAGTCCTTCAGCACCAGCGATGTGGGTGTGTCTGCAAAGGGGAGAAAACGTTATTAAGTATTCCCTTATTCTTTGTAACATTAAGTTAAATTGGTCCTTCGAGCCGGATTTCTATAAAATCTGTGGGCATTAACGCTCAAACTAAAATAAAATAGGTATTTATAAGTTAATTTTGATTGAATCAAGGTTTGAGAATTTATCTTTAGTTAATTTTGTTAATTTTTGTTATATAAAAATCCAAAAATAACAGTTATTTTCAATGATTTATATTATAGAAAATAAAACCAAATATCCTTCAAAAAAAGCGTTATAACAAAAAACTGGAAAAAAATGTTGATCTTTGAATCAATACTTTTCATGTCATATACCTCATGTCCAAATAGATCTTAGTATTATTATAACGGAATATTCTAAAAATAAATATTAATGGATATTATGGTATGTCATATGAAAAGTAAGGCTCCGAAGATCCAAAGTGCGTTTTCCTTTTTTTTTATAATCCACTTATGTTGAAAAATATTTGATTTAGATTTTTATTTTTGATTTTTATGACAAAAATAATTGAATAACTGTTATTCATGGTTTTTATAAGATTTTTAAGCCATCCACCAGCCATTGAACGTTATCATTTTAATTCGAATTTCATTCTAGGAACATGTGAACTAATCCGGCTCGGAGGACCATGTGAAATTAAAACAAGAGAGAACGCTATAGTCGGGTTGTTGTCCCGACTATCTAATACCCGTCACTCGGCTAAACGGAGTGCGAGGGAGATGGACATATAAACTTTGATCAGGTATAACTTTTTAACGAATGGTCCGATTTAAAAAATTCTTCTACATTTCGATAGGTATAACTAAACACAACAGAATTGCATTTATACTTATCCAAAATCTTTAAAAATGTGGGCGCCAGACACATTTTAGTATAGTTGGTGGGCGATTATGGGTGATTGTGGGCGTTAGAGGGGGCGTGGCGCTCGGCTGAAATAAACTTGCGCTGCGTAGGAAGCCCAAGAATATGTGTTGGTAATCCCAACTTTCTAGCTTTTGTAGTTTCCGAGATCACAGCGTTCATACAGACAGACAGACGGACAGACGGACAGACGGAGAGACGGACAGACGGACAGACGGACATGGCTAGATCGACTGGGCTAGTGATCCTGATCAAGAATATATATACTTTATGGGGTCGGAAAAGCTTCCTTCTAGCTGTTACATACTTTTGCACGAATACAATATACCCTTTTACTCTACGAGTAACGGGTATAACAAGCCGAAAATATACGATTTTACTAATTTAAAGAAACCGAAATCAATAACTTAATAATTTAAAAAATAATTGTAATTAAATTTAAATTAAATGCAAGTCCCAAAAACAAACCCTCACCTGTCACCAGGGTCTCTTCGGTGGGGTTGCGCTGGTAGAGATGCCCTCGCTTCTCGTAGTGTCAAGAGGCCGGGACATAGTACTGGCCGCCCTCCTCGTGCGCCACGTCCATCATTGATCCGCCGGGACCGCCGCCAGGACCGCCGGCACCGCCGCCACCGGACAGACTGCCGCCGCCAATCAGACCGCCGCCCGAGTTGGCGGCACTCGTCTTCTTGAACTCCACCACTATGCGCAGCCGGTGGACAATCTCCTCGTGGATGACATTGAAGCACATGGCCGTCAGGGTCATGCCCGACATGATGTAGACCGAGCAAAACCAGGTGGTGGCATTCGATTCGCGGCGCAGGCCGGGCAGCATATCGCCGAAGCCGATGGTGGACAGGCTCATGAAGCAGAAGTAGATGCCGTCCAGGATGGGCCAGTTCTCCAGGCGATACAGGACGGCGGCGCCGAAGACAATGTAGATGATCATCATGGAGAAGCAGAGGAGGATGGGGGCCAGGATGCTCAGGCCGTGCATGGAGCCCCTGGACTCGCTGGCGCTGAGCGAGTCGATGTCGCCCAGGCCACCGGAGGACCCACCCCCACCCGGGCCGCCGGCATTCGGGGGCGGAGCTCCGCCAGCGCCGGCCGCCGCATCCTTTTCGGGCGTGGCATGAAAGACATCCCGCACGTAATACGGCTCCTGCATGACGGCCTGCTGCTTGCGCAGCTCCTCCTGCTGCCGCTTCCGCCGCATCCGGCGCTCCTTCTCGGCCATTCGCTTCTCGTCGTAGCAGCAGTAGCCGCAGTTCGAGCAGAGGCAGCAGCACAGCGCCTTCGAGAAGACCTCGCGGGCCACCCGGGCCAAAATGCTGCCCGTGCTGCTCAGGTAGACCAGGGTCAGTGGGATGCCGAAGAAGGCGTACGCCAGGGTCACGATCCTCCCCAGAGTCGTGCGCGGTGCAACGTTTCCATAGCCTGGTGGGGGAGAAAGCAAAGTAGAGTTACTCCATTGTAAATAGTAAATGGACATACCAAAGGTAACCAAGTCTATTAATTAGGGTTGGTAAAACCATCGATAGCACTATCGATACTATCGATGGTTTTCAATAGTCGATAGTATCGCTCAGCAAAATAGTTTAATTTTACATTTAATTTTAGCTATTTTTAAGAAAACTTAAAAGTTACACGGAACTTTGTTTTACTTTCCGGTACAATTTAAATATATTTATTTTATTTAAGTGTTATGGTTCAAGTTTTATTTTGTTATTTGTGGTTTTTGTTTTTTCCTACTTTCAATAATAGCTATGTTGACCATTATCGATATTTTTACAACCTTACTTTAAATATTGATTAATTTCAATATTGATTTAAATTCGCCACTTATCTTCGTTTTTTTAATAGTTTTTTCAAAGTCTTCTAATTCCTACACTTATCTATAAAAAAAACTTTAAATATCCGGCTCGAAGGCCCATTATAAACTATTCAAACAAGTTCAATAATCTATTATTATTGTTATTTTGGTCTCAAACTCACTCTCATCGAGAACAGTCGTGGAAACGTTAACATACAAAGAAACCAACAAACTAACTAACGAACTAACTGTAACTGCACGTGCAATTGCAAGTGCCAAACAGAACATACGCTCCAGAAACGTAGCACCAACTTCTAGAAACACTTGGCCCGAAATTCGTTGTCATAATTCAAATCCAAATCTCGATCTAAACAATGTCTCTTCATTCTTAATCAAGAAGCAAATCGACGAATCGACCAAAACTCCTAAAAAATACCAAAAATGCCTTAAAATGCTTTAAGCGACTCATGCGATATGCAAATTAACTGAAGTACCAATCACCCTTACTAATCTAGTCTAATGATAAGAATAATTCAATGGAATGTCAAAGGCTACATAAATAACACCAGTTTACAAAATAAAATTGACCTCTTCCTCATCGAAGATAACCTTAATTTTCCGGATAAGTATATCTCCCTGATTAAGAAATGGGCACTTACAATTTTTTGTATGGTGTCAATTTTTTTTTAAGTGTATAAAACGTTTTTTGCCACTTTTTATTTTCTATCTTGAATTTTGATAACCTGATTTGGGTCATATTATACTCAATTTACAGGTAATAGAATGTTCTTTAACTTTCCTATACACAGCATTGAGTTCCAGTCATTAGTTTAGAAGCTGCACCTCGTCAAAGCTGAAAAAGTTGGAAAAAATGCAAAAAAAGGTGACATAAATGGCTTCTTTAAAAATACACGCCTAAAAACCGAAATTATTTTTATAACTTCTACTTAAAGATACATCTTTAAGCAAACTAACAAGACCATCAACTCAATAAACAACCAAAGGTTCGATTTTATATAGATTATTTCAGTTGGAAAAAAGGTGTATTACAGTCCTGTTAGAGCCCTCTTAACATCAGTTAACAGCTGTAAAAGGCCAAAAAACCACCGTTCTTCCGAGCTTAAAAAATTCATATCAAAATAATTTCCAGGCGGATTGTAACGATCATTAGCTTGTTTTCTTTGTCGAAGTACTATTCAACGATATAAGTTATAAAAATAATTTCGGTTTTTATGCGTGTATTTTTAAAGATGCCATTTATGTCACCTTTTTTGCATTTTTTCCAACTTTTTCAGCTTTGACGAGGTGCAGCTTCTAAACTAATGACTGGAACTGTGTATAGGAAAGTTAAAGAACATTCTATTACCTGTAAATTGAGTATAATATGACCCAAATCAGGTTATCAAAACTCAAGATAGAAAATAAAAAGTGGCAAAAAACGTTTTATACACTTAAAAAAAATTGACACCATACAAAAAATTTTAAGTGCCCATTTCTTAATCAGGGAGATGTACTTAACCGGAAAATGAAGGTTGTCTTCGATGAGGAAGAGGTCGATTTCATTTTGTAAACTGGTGTAATTAACCAAAACTTCATATAGTCCTTAAACACACAATTCCCAGGGCGAACCAGGAACTTACATTTTTAAAAATACAAAAACAATTAAGTTAAACTGCTTAAAAGGAACATAAATACAGGAAAAATATTAGAAAAATATTTTAAAAAAACTAATTTTTTTTAAATAAAGAAAAAAAAATTAAAAACGCACATAAAAATACTATACTAAAAAATTGTAAGTTCCCACATCTTGCTCTTTTTGTCCTTAAACCTCAAAAACCCAAAATCGAACCTAACGTACTTAGCAAAATCATCTGCTTCCTTCAAAAAACTCGAATAATAATTAAGTAAATAAAACAACCAATTATGTATTTGTTATGGAGTGTCAGCGTGTTAAGCATTTCCTCAAATTAAATTTTGCAATTTCTTCCGTTTCGATATTTATATATAGGCCTCTACTTATAATATTGGTTATTAAAAGATTTTTCTCCGGAGAAGAAAATGTCCATTAACAATTTCCTTTTTTTGGATTTTCCCACATTAATTTGCCAGAAGTCAATTTGTGCTACTCCCCCGAGAGATCCGACTTATTGACATTACCCAAATGAGCCGTAACTTCACATATAAGCCCGGTAAGACCCCCCCCCCCCCCTCGGTGAATTTTCCCCACTCTCTGACTTTTTTTATACCATTTTTCGCCATGTTGTAAAGGGCACACAAAAATAATTAAGCTGGCAGAGGCAATAAAAATGCTTAACAAGCTTAAGGCCGGAAATTCCCTAAGGAAGGTTGGGAAAAAGGAACAGTGGGCGGGGAACAATTGAGCAGGTGGGCGTGGCACACACACACACTCACACACACGCAATCGTCGTCAGGTGTGTCATGCATAAATTTGAAAATTTCTTAATTTTATTGTTTTCTTTTTCTCTTATTTCTCAGTCGGCGGTTTTGCGATATATATTTTTTATTTACACGTGGGCGTGGTTTATTGGCTGTCGCGTCTTCTATTTTTTTTATTGAACAAATGTTGCCTGCGAGGGAAGTGAGTCATTTGAGATTGGAAGGAAGCTGTGGGAGCAAATGAATCGAATCAATATGGGGGTATCACATGTGGCAGGGCTCAAGTGCCTGCGGCCTCTGTCTTCTTGAAAAGGAGACATTTTCGGGGGATGAGAGCAGAGAAAAAAGTATGTTCTTTACTTCAAAGTATTAATTTAATTTTTACAGAACATCTTGAAAATTTTAAAGATTTTTTAAAATTGGATTCAAGATTTTTAGTGAGCAAAAAATTCATTTATAATCAAATAAAAAAATCCCAATAAATAATACCTCAAAGGGAAAATTTTTTTTCTGTGCATGGGGGTGTTGTTCACTTAAATAAGCAACAGTGACTGAAACAGGAAGCGGATTTCCAAGACCTTGGTAACCATGTAATTGCGTTGACAGCAAATTTAAATGAAATCCCCCCTCGCCCCTTTCCGCATGGCCAAAATGTCAATGTGTCACAAAGCAGACGACAGCTCAGCATCCTCTGAAAGTACCCCCCACCGATATATCTATATCCCTTTTCCCATCCCCGCACAGTGGGCCATTGTTGTGCTCGAGGGGAGAGGCATAAATCAATCCATGGCAAGATTTTCGGCAACATTTTGCTGATTTATTTGCACCACTGTGCTCGGGGGGTGGCCCAAAAGCCAAAATCTAGCAAGAGCCCCCTTAACACCCAGAAACCTTACCCCCCTCCGTCCACCCATGGCTAATAATATTGCCATTGACCCGACTCGAGGGGGCTGTAAAACTCAGCTGCCGCGCTGTCAATTTGCTGGGATATCAGGGAACTCAAGGATAACGAGGGCATCTACATATTTTATTGAAAGATATTGAAAGATTTCAATATTGAGGAGGCAAGCGGAGCGACTCATACATTAGTGTACTGCATACTCGGCAAAGGAAATCTATTAAATCTATATCCGAGTTGACGCAAAAAGCTTTCCTAGCCGAATTCGTTTGGAAGTGAACCGTACATCAATACAAATTAGTAATAATATTGTTTATATTAAAGCATTTTTACGCTATATTTGGTTACCTCGAATTGCTCCGAAAAAGCGTTAACTCCATAACCTCAATCTAACGATGGGCTTGCGTGTTACTTAACCCCAAAATTGGCACTAAAAAACCCAATACCACAATTACTCGTATGAAGCATGTGTGTTTCCCTAAAGCATAGGCGTTCTCCACTTCCCTACAAATTATTTTAGGTAGAGCCCTGTTCAAAATAATTTGGAAAAAGTGATTAAATACAAAATCATTTGTGTATTCGTGATAAAAAACAATATTATATATTTATACCAAAATATACCAAAGACCTCACACTTTTGCCCACCTCTAGTTGCCTATGGCAAAGCTATGTAAAAAAAACAGAATTAAGTCTATAACTCCATAACTCTACCTTAATGTAAATAGGCTATAACTCTTGGCTAAGTCAGACATCGATTACCTATCAAAAATTTGATCAAGTAATTATCACCACAATTATTAAAAGGTAAGTGATTTTGAATAGAATAAATAACCAAAAAATGTTCCCTATTTAGTTAATAAATTATTGATTATCCATATAAATGGGATATTTATCGAATTAATCAGGAGGTCCATCACCCACATATTTCTACCTATTACAAGGCTGCTCACAAAGTTGATTTTCTTTCCATTACAACTCGACTTACAATGTTCAATTTGCCCACAATGTTCGCCATTCAATTCTCTTCCGATAGGTATTTATCGATTATGCAAATAAATCGCTCTAAGCGTTTATGGGTTGTGATTACTGATTAGGGATGGGGCACTAAGCCGATAGGCGAGTGAATTAATTATCGAATATGCGTGTGCGGGCAAGTAAATACAATTACCCGGTCGCAGCTTAAACACACACTCTCGCCATAAACAACTAGACCTAATCTGCCTTCGACTTCGACTCGGGTTTATCCCATCCCTCCTCCCCCCCCTCGCTCATTGAGGCCCATTTATATATCGATGGTCCTTCGGTTATGCCCACACATAACACAAAATGGCGGAGCATAAAACGGAATCGCAGGGCCCCAAAGATGCGCAATTGATGATAGTGAATGTGGAAATGGAGCCTCAGTTTCCTCAGTTTCAGTTTCATTTTCATTCTCATCCTCTCACTGTGTGTGTGTGTGTCTGCTTGTGAAAATGGAAAATGAAATTTAAAATTATTTTGCAACTAAATTACTTGTCTTATTGCTGTCCAGGGGATTGGCCGATCCCGATCCGGGGTCCTATTTATTGTGCCAGCGACAGCAGAAGGAATCTCGAGGAGCGGAAGGAGCAGGCTGCCTATAAATACGCATTTATGCCCAAGACAATCATAGAACTCACGCCAAGAACAAGGATGGGCTGGCTAAATAGTGCTCAACCTGGTGATACCCTCGAATTCTTATACAAGTATGTAGATACTTTTTTATATTTTTATCCAAAAATTGTATATATTCTAATGTTTTAGTTTTTGGTGATGCTTTAAAGCCCCGGTCGAAAAAAGTGTAACTTTAAGATTGTATAAAAATGTTATAATTAAATGCAAATTGATTTTTGAAGGCTTTTACAAATGCAACGCCACTATTCCTGAACTATTTTAGTAGTTTTCTGCTATTTGATAAGTTCTCAACATTAAATACACAGAAAAAAAATTAACAAAAGATAACATTGATATGTGCAGGTCAATTTTTTTATTTTTTTAAGGTTAAGTTATTCATGTCATTCTGATATGAACAAAGATTATGTTGATCTTATTTTACATTATTTGTTCAAAAAATACTACATATGGTATTCTAAAATAGTAGTTTCATAATTTTTATGAAATAACTGATATAATAAAAAAAAAGTTAATGTGTTTGAATCATAAATTTGACATTTTATTGATATAAAATAAGGTAGAATTGAACCTTTTTCATAACGATATTTTCTGTGATATAAAAAAATTTTTCTTTCTAGTAAAATTCTAAGAAGCTCCAAAAACCTAGGAAACTTTAAAGCCAAGTTCATTATAGAGTATCGGAGCATGGAACATGGCGCTGCATTCGAGTACTCGACTGGCTTAGTCCTTTGGCCAGAAGCACGGACCAATAATCATAATCATATTGTTCGGGCTGCCCGTCCAAGAACAATGTAGACCTGCTGCCCCTCCATTTTCCTGGCCAAAAAACGAGCACAACCCACAAAAACAATAATAATAATAATAAGCAAGGACAAGGACAAGGAGTGGGTGTTTTTTGTTTTTTATTTTGGGTGCGAGGATGCCAGGATGTCATGTTAATACAAATGTCCCGGCAGTCTGCTGACTAACGCAATTGCAAACTGCCCCGCCCCCTTGGAGCGCCCAGCCCCCATTTTTATGCACATTTGCAAGGGCGTGGAGTGGAGTAATGATGGGCGGGGGGCGGGGGTCGTTTCTCTGGTCCTATATTTGCTTTCTGGCCTTTTGGCATTGGCATAAACTGCCAAGATCAGCAGAAAATTTTTGCAAATTTTATTTTATAGCATTTTCACAAGTGGAAAGTCGTGTCGATGTATCCTTGCATATATATACGGATATATACGTTGCTATAAAACCCTAGAATGTCTGTGTGTGTATGTGTGTGTCTCGGCCATTCGGGCTAAGCAAATAGCTTCGTTTGTTGTTTTGCTCTATCAATATTTGACTTTCGGCTTGGTTTTTGTCTCCTTCCTTCTTATTTTTTTATTTTTTTTCTTTTTTGGCTTCTTGGGCCTACGAAATTACCTTCCAAGTGAGAGAGAAAAACGCACACGGCACTTTTGCTGGGAAATCCAACAACTGGCTACATACAGCAGAAGAGGAAAAATCCTGGCAAAAGGTGTGGGAAAATCCCCTGAACATAGATGGATGTTAGGGCTTAAAAGTTTTGGCCCTCCACAAACCAATATTTAAAATTGGCCAGGACCTTTTCCCAGGAGCTGGAGATTTTCCGGGGGTCCTTGCTGCTGACAAATGCCAATTGAGAAATCCTCACAGAGTCAGCAATCGAAGTCTTATCGAATTAGTTGCGGTAATTGAAAGGACAGAGCTGGAAATCTATAACACAGTCGATACTGAACACAAATTGAAAAAATGATGATAGGTAAATTTTTCGTACCTACATTGAAACACAATTATTTGTAAATGGCTATTTTAATCTTTTTGAATATTTTAATAAAGCAAGTATCAACGAATATAATGAATTAACTTCTAAACGAATAAAATGTTTATTTGAATATTGTCAATATTCAATTGCATTTTACTTCAACCTTGAAATAATCGCTCAGTTTTAAGATGACAATTTCAGCAAAGAGCTTGCATCCATTAATTTGGCTATCTTTGTTTTTTCGATAGACACCTGTAATCCCCTCGATAAATAATCGTTGTCTGGAAACGATAACACTTTAAGCCCGCGTCCGGTATGCACATCAATCAATTACCACTGCAGTTCTTATGCCACGAATTACTCTGGCTTCGTTGTGCAACCTGCATCATGGATGTGACCATGGGATCGCATCATCATCAAGGGCCCCCTCCTCCCGTTTTCACCCCCTTTTGGCAGCCACATTTATAGCCCCCCTTTTAGTACCCTTTTTTGATCACTCCGCTATTCTCTTTAGTTGCCATCAACAACAGCAGTTGGTTGGGCCCCAAATGCACTCATGCGATGGTGTCAAAAGGTGTACGGGTCATGCCCATAGCCTTCCCATCGCCCCAATCCCGAATCCCCTTTTATACACTGAAAAAATACACTCTTAAAAGTGAAGAAATTGTACCCCTTTTATCCTTCCTATGCCCACATCACTTTTAGTACGATAAAAATATCGATCTTATTTCTTAAAACTTATTTAATCTAGACTTCTTTGCAATAAATAGGGAAATGGTAGAGATTAGGGTTGTGAAACATCAGTACTGGATACAACCGATAGTTTTTAATATCGATATTATCGATACTATCGGAATTTGATAATACAAATAAGTAAAATGTTAAAAAAAAATATATCAATGTTACGCCTTAATGATTAAAATACCGTCGAGTTTCTAAAAAATATACTTAAAATATACCAAAAATCACGTGTAAAACTAAATTATTTAGCTGAGCGATACTATCGATATTGGGTCTACTCGTAAACTATCGATATTTCCGAAATTCTAGAACCAGGAAATATTAACTGACTTTTTTCAGTGTATTTCCCCCTTTTGGCCGCTTTTGCCTTTGGTATCCTGCAAACAAGAGCGTACTCGCCATTCAAGTAAAACAAATTTCCGTTGGTGGAACATCAAATTTATGGCCCACAGCCAGAATGGGGAAAAATGAGGAGAGTTTGGCTGGGGACCATTGTTTCTATCTCCCTCTTTTGGGGACGGGGGCACTTCAGGAGCCCCCTCCCTGTGTCGGCGAAGGCAGAAGGCCACTGGCACTTACCAATTGTGGTCAAAACGGTCAGCGAATACAAAAACGCTTTGGCAAAATTCCACTCATGCGGCGGTCCCCCGCCCACTGCCACGCCCCCGACGCCCCCAACGCCTCCGGCGCGATGATGGTGATAGTGTGTGTGAAGGAGCACGGCTTCCGTGGCCGGATTGTTGCTACCCGGAACACCAGAGGCGCCCGATGACGAGGATGAGGAGGGGGCGTTGGCCACATCGTCGTGTGATAATTGCAGCATAACATCCTCGTTCAGTCTCTTGATTAATTGGTCTTGAAACTTGGCTATTTCAAGTGCGGCTAATCTGTGAGGGAGACAGAGACAGACACAGAGAAAGAGAAAGAGAAGTTAGTAAGAAAGTCAAAATGATTCACCCTGTGATATTAAGATGAAATAATGTATACTCCCAGGTTGCTTACATCAAGTATACGCACGAGAAGCAGGTAGGGGAGAGTGGGGCAATTTCGTCAGCATTTTTTTAAAGCTATTTTTTGTCCATCTTGAGACACGTTATCATATTTGTATTTTTATTGTTGAATGCGGTTAGCACCAAGCTTTAAAATGTGACATTCCCCTATTTTTATACCCTTGCAGAGGGTATTATAATTTTGGTCAGAAGTTTGTAACGCAGTGAAGGAGACCTTTCCGACCCCATAAAGTATATATATTCTTGATCAGGATCAATAGGGGAGTCGATATAGCCATGTCCGTCTGTCCGTCTGTCCGTCTGTCCGTCTGTCCGTCTGTCCGTCCGTCCGTCTGTCCGTCTGTCCGTCTGTCCGTCTGTCCGTCTGTCCGTCTGTCCGTCTGTATGTCTGTTTCAATACCGTTTGCGAGCTCAGTTTAAAAGCTAGCGACTTCAAACTTTCACAGTCGTCCTAAAACATGTGTACGCAGATCAAGTTTGAAAACCGACCCGATCGGACGTCTATATCCTATAGCTCCCATAGGAACAATCGGATATAGCTTTCAAAAAATGAAGATATTTCGCTCAGTGTAAGAGCTATTGACAAGAATATTTCCAAATCGTATTTTTTTGTGTGTACCTTGATCGGGGTAAAAGCGCGTGCCGATCGGACGTCTATATCCTATAGCTCCCATAGGAACAATAGGGTGAAATCGGTCAAGATTTAACGTTTTTCAGGATATTTCGCGCAGAATATAAGCTATTGACATGAAACTTTCCAAATCGTATTCTTTTATGCATACCTTGATTAGGGTAAAAGCGCGTGCCGATCGGACGTCTATATCCTATAGCTCCCATAGGAACAATAGGGTGAAAAATTAAACAAATTTTTTTTTTCAATTATAAAATATTTTGTTGTTTTGTTAATTCATGTTGCTTTTCTAGTCAAGTTTTCATTCGTGAAATCTGCAAGGGTATTAAAACTTCGGCTTGCCGAAGTTAGCTTCCATCCTCGTTTTAATTACCTTGGTGATTTATAAAAAATTAAAAAGTAAAACCAATATACTGGGGCGATTCCGCCACATAGGGGGGTAAAATCGCCACACCATTGGGGCAATTTCGTCACCTGTAAAAATGTAGGGAATTTAACGCCTGTAAATATGCTACACTGATCAAGCGTAGCATTTTGGTTGACGTCCTATACTTGTTGCTGCTGCCGGTAGTCTGTTCGTTAGCCAGATCGTCAAAAAATATATATATGTATTTAAAATAGGTGCGAATTTACCCCTAGCATAGGGTGGCGAAATTTCCCCACACAGTTCTTTTTTAGAAATAATTACTTTTCTTCCGAAATTAGGCGCGAAGTTAAAAACAACTAACGCAGAAATTAACATTATAGCACTGTGTATTATACAAAAAAACCTGTATCTAATCCCTTTTCAATTGTGGCATACAGAAAAAATGTCGTCGAGAACTAAATGTAGCTTTTGAACTATTAAAACACATTTAATATTATAGCTTAATTATCTTGGCCTTCTGTGCAAAAAAAATGCATTAGTTGTGTCATGCCGTCTTAAAGGACTAAAACAAAAAAATTATATATTTTTACGACATATGGATTCCAAGATATTGCAGGTGACGAAATTTCCCCAGTGACGAAATTGCCCCACTCTCCCCTACCGTAAATTTACATTTTATTATTTTTTTTTTGTGTTTTTAATATTAATATTAAACAATTCTTTTTAGTAAAATGATCTTTCAAAAATTAAAAAACTCTTTGATCTGAACTAAAATTTATAAAGTCGAAAAATGACACATTTTTTAATTGCTGAACATAAAAAAAATGTAAGTTAAATAAAAAGCTGTAATACTTGATACATACTGATACTGATACTGATCATATTTACTATAAATAAATATATAATTACTATAATTAATTATAGCCACAATGGATGGAAAACATAGCAAAAAATATTTAAATTAAATATGAAATCTTTGGATTACCTCCATTTTTTTTATCAGTGAACTTAGAAGATATCTTATGTATCACAGAGTTATATTAAAAAAAGCTTCGTTCTTTGTAATTTTAAATAAAGGCCGACTAAATTTCATGTTTTATTTTTGTAAATTTAAAAAGAACATATTTCAATTTTTTTGGTTACTCACTTTGTCCAGTTCTCCTTGTAGAGAATGTTGAGCGAGACGGTGATGTCCCAGATATTCTCGATGGTCCGCTGCCGCACATCGTAGGTGTCCGGCGAGAGGGCGAACTGGGGCATTCCGGCCGCCTCCAAATCGGCCCCATCCATGCCGTCCAGGCCGTAAACAAAATCGCCTCCGGATGCGGGTCCAAATGGATTGGGGCCGCCGGCATTGGCATTTCCGGCCAACATTCCCTGGGCGGCAACGGCGGCTGCAGCGGCCACCGTGTCATTGTCCGCATGACGTCCCTGTACCGCCTGATGCGGCTGCTGCTGCTGCTGCAGCTGCGGTGTCCTTTGCTGATAGATACTGTTACCGATCCCGAGGCCAGCCATATTGCGCTTGGTGCTGGCCAGAGTGTGCTGCTGATGCAGCAAAGCCGAGTCCTCGTTCTCGATGGTCAGGAAGATGAAGGAGCCTGCAACGAGCCGGCGAACAAAAGCCAAACATCAGCAAAGCAACACTGCGAGAATATGGCATATTACACTTTCTTTATTTTAGAATTTAAAACTTCAAATAAAGTAACGATTAAGTAAGGAAAAATCGTTGAAATTAGAGCTTGAAAATTATCGATATTTTATCAGTATCGTATCGATGTTTTCAAGAAAAACAAGTAAAAACTACAAAAAGTTCTTACAATTCTAAAAGGAAGAAAAGTTTCTCCTCTTCCTAAAAATTCGCGTTTTTTTTATTTTCCTAGTCATTTACTTAAATAATTTGTATTTAATTCTATTTTGTAACTAAAAAAAAACAAACAGATAACGAATATTTCTGATTTTTCTTGTAACTTGTTAGTCTCTAATAAAACGTTAAAAATCATATATGTTTCCGATAAACATCTTTGTTTAAAAAACATAGAAAATATTGAAGAAACATCAATCATTTTCAAGCCCTAGTTAACATCAAAGTATGCAATATAAATTCGGAATAACAAATATTGTTGCATACTTTTAGATACCATTATAAGAGATTTCAGATCTCTAATGTTGTCTGTGGATCCTTCGACTGTCAAAAATAACTGACAAACTGATTAAATAAAATGATGAAAAACATTTTTTTTTCAGTGCACATCATGTGACACATCTCAAATCTCAGTAACTCATTTGTTTGCTAAAGGCAGAAGGTAAAAAGGATGCAGTTGCAAGTAGAGGAAGGAGATGGCTCCCAGGTCATAAAGCATCTTGAAGGTGTTGCAATCGCTCTGAGCCAGCTTAAGGGCTTCCTGTTTCTACCACACTGTTGGCAGGACAGCATTCTCATCATGTTCCACCTGAATTTATGGGGGATTTTAAAGGAAAATGCTGTGGAGGTGCTACGAAAAATTTTAAAATTCGTAATTTATGCAACCTTATAGGTTATTCAAGCTTTCATCCTATCTACCACAAGTGGATCAATCGAAACCCCAATTCATTAGCACTACGAATATTAACCTAGAGTTGAAAGGGTTGTCCCTTATATTGTATTATATTTATTATATTTTAAATAACTTTAATAAGAATAAACTTCGAAATACATATATGATTGTATGAATTTAATCAATCCTTACTAAGCTCTTAGAATTTGTTTAGGACATCGTCCTTATTCAAGTTCATCCCCCTGCCTCATTTCTCGTGCCCAATCGATACCCCATTTCCCCATTTTCGTTTTGGGGTCTTTTGGGGCCATCCGTGTTGATTCCTGTCACTCATTTAATGTTAATGCTCGCCAACTAATACACACACGCTCACATGTGACACATTTTGTCAAGTTTTTGAAAAGTTTTCGCCTGCCTTCGACAAAGTTTCCATTTTCGTCTCTTTTTTTTTTTCCTGAGAATGATGAGTTGATGTCCTCGCCAAAAGCCAACACATGTCAAAGTTAAAAATAATACACGGTGAATGGCGGAAAATCGGATCGGGGAATGCCAAGATGATGGGCCGGACATAAAGCCACTGTACCACAAGTACCACTGACATATGCTCGTGGATGACTTTTGTTTTTTATTCCCATTTTCCTGGAGGAACCTGACATGAGATTTATTGAGCGGGAAATGTATTGGTAATTATGCATTTGTCAAAGAATTTTTTTTATTGTAGTTGTCTCTTTTATTTTATGACATCGTTTAACTTGTCCGTCAGCAGCAATCGGTTCTTGTGTTTTAAATGAGGTAATCATGTAATCATCTTGAACCTTCTGCAAATGGAATTTAGGATGCTTTTATATTTAAAATTCAATATTAATTAATTTTATTAACCCACTTATATTGTTTGTCTTTTTTCCTAGCTTAATACCCTAAAACTACAAAGGTTGAGAGACACTTTCCACATATATTTTAGTTTTAATTAAAATTTATTATCAAGCTTAAATTAATTGGTATCATAAATTACAAGTCCACTTTATCAGGAATTCCTAAAATTTCTAAAATTAAATTAGAGGGTTGCTTTAATGTAAATAGCCCTATTTGTCCAACTTGTAACTTTCGCTGAAGCATGAAAATGGGTTGGTGGGAAATGGGGAAAATTCATTTGTCATGTGTGTGTGTGTGTGTCGTGTGACGTCACCGGTCTCACGCACGGCCTAGCGAAAGTTAAATAATTGTTTGTGTCATTTTGATGATTTCCTCCTAACAAGGGACAACTTTTTTGCCCAGCTGTCGCACGCACACACAAGTGCGAATTTTTCGATTTGTTTAAAGTATTTCCACACACACAGGCACAGGCATACGTGTGTGTGTGCTGCGTGTTTTTCCATGTTGCTGCTGTTGCGATGTTGCTTCTGTTGCTGCTGTTGCGACGTTGCTGTTGTGTCTCGTACCATCGCTTGTCAAAGCAGCCGTCACCATCAGAGAATCGGAGAAAGGGCCAGAGACTCGGAGACAGAGACGGATTTCCGGATGCGGATGTGGATACGGAGAATGTGACGGAGTCCGCGTCAAGTGTCGCCTTTTGGTTTTCTAATACTCGCTCATAAGCGACATGACAGCGCCTAAAAGTACGCCAATCTCTGCCTAAGCAAAATGTCAGTAGGTTACAGTGGTAAATTTCAATGCTGTTTGATTGAAATCTCTTATAGCTACACCCAAAAAAAATCGATATGAAACGTTGATCGATTTTACATTATGTAATATCAATTTGAGCTTGATATGCGGCCCCGTAAATTCGATATGCTCGAAATGAGTATTTCATGTAAAAACGATATTATGGTATTGCATAACCAGATCGATTTTACATTATGTAATATCAATTGTATCTTGATATGCGGCCCCGTAAATTCGATATGCTTAAAATGATTATTTCATGTAAAAATGATATTATGGTATTGCATAAAGAAATTTACATGCGCATATCGATTTTATGGCGACATGCTTTTTTTTGTGTTTACTGAAAGAAATAACAAATCTAGCCCCTTTTATTTGCAAACGTATTTTTGTACCAAAACTTAGTAAAAACTAATAAAAAAAAAACATAAATAGTTATTGGTTTTAATATTGAAAGGTATTAAAACTACACTCATAGAAATAATTTTCTACATTTTAGAAAATCGCATTAAAAAAGTTTTCGCCCTTGAACTGAGAAAAATTTTCTATTTTCACGACAAATTTGCCATAAATTCAAGGCAGGTGACCATAAAAAAATCTTTTTAGGGTTAATTTTTCTATTTTTCTAATATTTAGGGCGATTTTTTTCGATTTGCTTCGTTTTGACCTTTTCTAAATCCAACGGCGAATTGCCCCAAATTTTTGCCTACAATTTTTCTAAACACAAGGGCGGTTTGCCTTAAAAATCACTCCAAAAGTGTGAAATTCGGTAGCCCAGCGGTCTAACTTGCGCTTTCAACTTTGCTATATGAGGACTACGGTCGTGGGGTTGTGGGTTCGACCCCTGTGTGATTCAACTTGATTTTTATTTTTTTTTTTAAAGATTATAATACTAAGGACAAAACGACCCTAATTGTCACAGTCGCCAGGAAAAAAAATATAAGGTTTAGTTGCCTTTTGTCAAATTATAACGTAGACCTCAAGAAAATAAGATGTGTGCAGAGCTTGTACGTCGCCTTGCGCGATGGTTCTGTGGTGCAGCGGTAGGACGTTAGACTCTAAACCGAGAGGGTTCGATTCTCGCAGTGACCAAAAAAAGTAAGTTGTTTTTTCTCTTCATATTTATTTCCCTAATTCGTTTACAAACATGATTTTTCAGTTCTAACGGCTTTGCGTGCTGTGCTGTATAGGTAAGGCCCCCCTTAACGCAGCTCCCATATAGCTACACACCAATACAATAATATGAAACGGTGTCCTCCGCTGGTGTTGTTTAATTAAAGCAGTCCCAGTTCCCAAAACATACACCATTAAAATACATGCTTCCCAAATTCAGTTAAGCATGCTCAAACACGTTTTTTTTTTAAATTGTCTAATTTTTTAGGGCATTTGCCTTCAAAAACAGAAAATTCTCCCTTACTTTTAGAAAAACATACCTTAAAGTTAGGGCAAATCACCCTAAAAACAGGAAAATATTTCTCAATTCAAGAAAAATCACCCTAAATTAAACCAAATTTCTATAGGAATTTTTTAGAAAATTTTTCTAAATACACGGGCGAATCGCCAGCGGATACGATTTACGGGCAATTTTTTTAATCCACGGGCGAAAAGACAGTTTTTTAGGGCGATTTAGGGTAAAAATTTCTATGAGTGTAGAGCTGATTTTTTGAACTTATTTAAATTTGTATTATTAAAAAGGGTTTCCTGAAATAACTTAAAGTGATAAGTATGTACTTAAACCAAGAATATATTAATGTTTTTTAAGGTGCAACTAAGCATTATGTTTATTGGCTGTTTTATTTGTTCTTTAGCTTTTTTCAGAAAACTTCAATTTAGGGGGTTAATAACATAAAAGAAAATCTTTATTTATTTTATTTTTGACGGACTTATAGCTGAAAAATATATTGTAGCCTATTTTTAGCCACCTGTATAAGGGAACATTTCACTATCTTTAATATATAGTGATCACTGTAACGAAAATACACCCAAGTGGGTGAAACATAAGTTTTGGCGCTGCGGCCGCCATTTTGACGTTTGTTTTTGGCATCGAAAGGGGGTGGAAAGTGGAGAGGGTGGGGGGTAGGTTGAATGAATATAGGGCGGAGGTGGCGGCGAATGATTAATTAAATTTATCACGTTGTCGTGCGGCGGCTTTGGTGGCGTTCCACCCAGTTCCTGTTGTTGGTTAATTTAAACGTCGAACTCTGTGACAAGATACATTAAGCATCCTTGTATCGTCCTTGTTCCGGGTAACAGTAACGGTATCCACTAGTGTAAACCCATCTGTATCCGACTTTGTATTTGTATTTGTAAATGTATATGTATCTGGAAATGTATCTGTATATGACACACGCGCCGCAAAAAGAGCAAATGAGATGAACGCGTGGCCGAAAGAAGATGCCGCGTTAATTAGGGCGGCCGCAACAATGAAATGGCAACTGGCAACAACAGACAGCGGATACAAATGATATGTGAGTGCCTGTCACGCACAGTGCCGTCAATTTGGCTATTTAGCTGCAGGCTCGGACATATATGGCCTTTAAAGCCACTAAATTATGGCAATTTTGATAGTTCTTAGTGGCTAAGGTTTCTTAAAGTAGTTGTGCTCAAAATTAAAAGAAAATCACACGAAACGGCACAAACACTAGTGATAAATAGATCAATGGAATTGTTGTTGGCTGCCCATAGTGCGGCCAGCGACACAAAGAAGAATGAACGTGTGCCCAAGGTAAGATAGGCGTGTGACCGCAGGCATGCTTTGTGAATTTACAAAACGCGTCTTAATGGGTCGATTTAAAAAAAAAATAGGTAATACAAAAGTCTTATAAAATGTTATGTTTCTAAAAATATACTCATTTATCTTTGTCTAAAAAATGATCTCTTTACCTATTAAAAGTTGTTTAGTTTAAATGGTTAATAGTCCTGGCTTAAGTATTTATTTTCTATATAATTATTTCCAAGCAATTATAAGTAAAGCCCATCAAAAGGATCTGCACAGAAATGTTTGTTTTTGATTATTTTATAGTAGGTACTTGAAATATTATTTATCAATATCGCAGAAATAAGCCAATCTTTGTTGTAAAAAAATCCAAAAATTGTTTTACTTTTTCCCCCAAAATAAAAAATGATTATTTTTCAATATTTCTTCTACTGCATAAAAAGCGAGCCCACTTTACCCAATGCCGCTTTAAAATTGAAAAATAATCAAATTAAATTCCCGTCGGAGGCAACTATTTGAATTAAATTCGTTTGTTAATTTATTGAATTAATTAGGCTAACTTGATTTGGATTTGATTTGCTTACCCAGCAGTGTGTAGGCGAGCAGCAGCATGCAGATGCCCAAGTTAGTCAGCAGGGCGGACCACACCGTTTGGGAGGTGGCCTTGCGATTCTTCTTCTTGTCCTTGCTTCCGTATCCGGGTGGCGTCTTTCCGGTTTCCCCCGAGCCGCCGCCACCACCGCCGCCCCCCGTGGCGCCACCTTCGCCCGAGCCGAAGCAAGAGCACCATCCTTGCCGCTTGCGTTGCCGCTGTTGCTGCTGCTGGTGTTGCTGTTGCTGCTGCTGCTGCTGTTGGTGCTGCTGCTGCAATTGGTGTTGCACCTGCGCCTGGGCTTGTATCGAAGCCGCCTGCGGATGGGCGGGCGTCAGCGGCTCCTTGCGGCTGGGGGGCGTGGCCATCAGCTGGAGCGGCAACAGCTTCGCATTGCTCTTCAGCGTACCGCAATTGCTGCTGTTGTTGCTGATGTTGCTGCTGCTAATGTTGCTGTTGTTGCTGCCGGCGGTACTGCTGGCTATCGAGGTCAGCGGCGGCGGGGGGTGTGGCAGCTGCAGGGGTAGGGGGAGCGACAGGTTGGGCGGCGGTGAAATCAAGTCGCTCACATAGCCCGCCGTGGGGTACTTCAAAATACCCTGTGGCGCCATCGAAGTTTGGGCCAAGGATACGACCACCTGCAAAAGTTCAACAAATTTAACAAAACCAGCGATTCATGGGGGGTTTTCCTGCATGGAATAAAAAAATGCCAATTTTATAACTTTTATAGTTTACGAGATCTCATCGTTTATACGGACGGACAGACAGACGGGCAGATGGACAGACAGACGGACATGGCTAGTGATCCTGATCAAGAATATATATACTTTATAGGGTCGGAAACGCACGAATACCATATACCCTTTTAATGTACGAGTAACGGGTATAATTACAGTGGGTAAAAAACATAAAAAAAGTCTATAATGTTTTACATACTAAAAAAAAATCTGCATCAAAAAAATATATATAATCTTTAAAATTATTGTCATCTAACTACAACTATAGTTTTTTAGGCGTAATCAGTACTCAGCGAATGCGGTTTGATATAAATATCTAAAATCAAAAACAGACAGTTTGCTATTTCCCGATATTTAATATGTGTTTTCCCTGGAAAACATCGATATTATCGAATCGCTAGTGTGAAAATATCGAAGTTATCGATAAGTCTTCGCCACAGTCTGTGTAGATATGGCCTTTAATGCTATGTACTTCCCAACGACAACTTACCTGACCGCCCTGGCCTCCCGTCTGGTTGGCCACCTCAATATCCTCGAGCGTGGGCATGGGCAGAAGGGGCGTGGTCTTGAAGGTCGTCGTCGCGGGGGGCGGAGCGGACAGAAGGAGCGGGGGCAGCTGGGCGGGCGACATGCTGGGCAGGATGCCGATGGACACATAGTTGCCGGCCGTACCGCCGGCGGACGATGTGGGCGGAATCCCCATTCCGCCGCCATAATGGGCGGCCATGGAGCCGGTGGGCGGGGCAGCGGTGACGGCGGACACGGCTATTGTGTGGGCGGTCAGCTGCGAGGGGGGCGGAGGCGGCGCCCCAGTTTGCATTGGCATCGGTTGATCCGGATTCATCTTGCATTTGGTCGCTGTTTTGCCCGGTCCTTGCCTCGCAGATCAATCAATCAATCGAGCTGCGGATTCAAGAATAAAGTATATATTAATTATACAAATTTTCACATACATATATTATAGTTTATTGAATGTGGGATTAAACTGACCATCTTTCTGGGGATTTTCATTCATTTGGAAAGGGGAAAAAACCCGTCGCGGTCATATCGATATGCGCATGGTAAATTTCTGGTATTCAATAGCGTTTTTACCGAAATCTCTCCCTCGGAGATTCTCTGACTTCGAAAGAGCAATGTGGCAAAGTCCAAACTCTCTCAATTCGAAATAGAGCGAGATAGCGCTTAAAGTTACATGAGCGGGAGGGAGAAAGACACATTCGAATTTGTTATTTACATTTCGAGCATATCGATTTGAGGTGCCCGCATATCAATTCATAATCGATACCACATATCATCAAATCGATCATCGTTTTATATAAAGTTTTGATTGGGTGTGTAAAAATGAACGATTTGAATAATAAACAAATAGTGTTGCGAGATTTGAATTTACTTGAAGTTTGAAGTTTAGTGTAAGTTAGTTTAGGACGAAGGCGGGTGCACAATAAAGGTCTCTCTCGCTCTCTGCGAATTCGCCCCGTCTTCGTCAACCGTCGTTAAGCTAGGCTCTAAGAACTTTGTTAAAATATAGTCGGGCATTCGTTGAAATTGATTTAGATCGACCACACGTATTTTCTTATTTTTCGTTTTCGCTTTGCCTAAAATTAAAGTTTATCGCCACACAAAAGTTTTCGGTTTTTTATGTTTATATATTTAGAAAAACTATTCTAAATTTTCATGGCGCCCCCGGGTGGACTTTAAACTATTAATAATTAAAGGCAACAAGTGACAGTGACACAGTGAAAACACAACAAGTGATAGCAAACTTGATTTGCATTTAAAATTAATAACAAAACCCACAAAATCGTTGCCCGCGGCGAGTAAAAAAGTTAAATACATAGCAGCTTTGCTAAATTTATCGTGCCGGTCGCGAAATACCCCGTTAATCCGCCAGTACTGCCGCTGCCAAGGGATGCCCTGTGATTGCTCGATGTGCAAAAGGAAAGTGGCAGCTGGATTAAAAGACCCCAACGCAGAACCCGAGGTATTTGTGCAAAAAATTGAAAGCTAGAGTTTGTTAACAAAACAATTTATTTGTTTCTTGTCTTGTGCTGAAAAATTGCACCTCGCTTTCAATTCTTGGCACAGACGTATCGATATAGTAGAGCTAGTTGTGCATGCATTAGTTATAATAAAAAGGAAAAATTGCAAACTTACACATATACAGAAAAAATAAATAAAATTTATATTATATTTATTATATACATATACACATATACACATACACATTACATAACCCATTTGAACCGCCCTTGGATGCAACATTTAATTTGTGTTTTCTTACGAAAATTATTGCAATCACTGTCGCCCCCCCACTACATTGTGTTAAAACTCGAAAAATTAATAGTTGGGAAAATTCATCCCAGCCGCTATACATAACCAATACATAGGCCCTCATATACAAGCAGCTGCAGCGGTGAATTTTTTCGTTTTCGCTTTCGCTTGTCCGCCGCTAGCAAAGTTGTTATTGTTGTAGGATTTGGTTTGGCGCGCTGACGATTAGCTGACCGTTAAGTGACGCGCTACCCTGCATTCGGTCGGGTATACTGATTTGCCGTCACCACTATTAATTTGATACTACGTGGTTTGATTTAATTAAATATTTTCGTCGCTTTTGTTGTGAATAATACAACATTTGGTAACAACATTTTTCGAACAAATTTAATAATTATAGACAAAAATTATTAACTCTCGTTGTTTTGTTTCGAAATTTATTTTCATCACTTATACTTTAAATTAAATTTATTCAATTTAGTAAATTGTTGCTGGATATAATTTATTCTACATAATTATTTATATATAATTTTTTCGTGGCCTATATATATTTAAATTAATATAAAAAATGAGTCCAGATAAGCCAAAAAGTATTGAACTTCTTGCTGACCTTAAAAACAAGCTCAAAAAGCCAGTAAATAGCATCCGCCGATTAAATAATCGGCTAGAAGCCGGCCAGATTCCGATTCTGGAAGACGAATTAAAATGTAGGCTAGAAAATTTAAATGATGTAATTAACAAGGCAAATCAATTACAAGAAAAGATAGAAGATTTAGATGATGGCGATGAGTTTGGAGAAGAGTTGGAAGAGCTTTCCATAACAACCAAGGCAAAAGTATTGTCGCTTATCTCGGCCTTGAAGACAGCTAGCGATACCAAAACTCTTGGGTCAGCTTCTGTAGTCCCAACTCGAGCTCGACTTCCGAATTTGGCATTGCCGAAATTCAGCGGCAAATACTCGGAGTTTAAAAATTTCATGAGCCTTTTTGAAACTCTAGTTCATCAAGACGATAACATTCCCGTTATTGAAAAGTTTAATCACTTAATCTCTTGCCTTTCTGGTGAAGCTTTGGGGACTATCAAGGCCTACCAAGTTACAGAGAGCAATTATGAGAAAGCTTTGGTCAGCTTGAAAAAAGTGTATGATAACGAATGTTTAATTTTTATGAATAATATTTCAACATTGTTTAGTCTTCCGAAAATATCGCAACAGTCTGCGTCGTCTCTAAGGAATCTTATCGATACCGTGTCATCGATATACGGTTCTTTGTTATCGATAGGAGACGATACCAAGATTTCAAATGCAATGTTGATCTATCTCGTCTTGAACAGAGTCGACCCAGTGACCAAACAAAAATGGGAAGAACAGTTAGATTATGAAAGATTACCTCTTTGGTCCGATTTTGAAAAAATGTTAAATCGCAGATATCAGCATTTATCTGCTGAAGAATCGACGAAACCAAAGCTAGATAAAGTTACGTCGAGCAAGCCACATAATCGTAGCTCATTTACATGTTCTTCGTCCAACAGTAAATCCCAGCAAGGTTGTAGCTATTGCAATGCAGACGACCATATCCTAGCGAACTGTGGTCCGTTTGGTCGTCTTTCCGTTATGCAAAGGTTTGACTTTGTAAAATCTGCTTCATTATGCATCAATTGTATGCGAAAGGGTCACACTGTCTCGAAATGCAAATTTAACAAATGTCGAGTTTGTGGACGCTCGCATCACGTTTTACTGCATAGATATACAGTTTCCGAGAACAGTTTAGCGTTGCCACCACCCCAAGAGATTCTTACTCCTCCTTTAAATCAAGATCAGCCTTCCACGTCACATGTTATGCATGCGACATCATCGGAGAGGGTGATTTTGGCCACGTCGATCGTAAGTGTACGAACCAAAAACGGTGAATATATTTTGGCCCGAGCACTTCTTGACTCTGGGTCCCAAACTAACTTTATAACAGAGGACCTTGCTCACCGCTTACAGATCCGTAAAGAGGAGTCGTGTATCAACTTACTTGGTATTGGCGAGTCCAATTCTCAAGTTAAGAAAAAGGTACATACAGTGGTGAAGTCGCGTATAAATGGTAGTGAGTTCTCATTCGATTTTTGGATTTTAAAATCAATATCAGGATACCATCCTGACCAGTCTGTCAATATCAATGACTGGAAAATTCCAAAGAACCTACCTTTAGCGGACCCATATTTCTACAAGCCACAAAGAATAGATATGTTAATAGGAGCAGAATCTTTTTTCGAATTATTAGCTGTTGGACAAATTAGACAAGGTCCCGACTTTCCAACTTTGCAGAAAACCCTCCTAGGATGGGTTGTATCAGGAAGATATAAGGCATCTTCCCCTACAGAAGTTGTGAAAAGTTTTAGTTGTAGTGAAGAGCTGTTAGTATCTATTGACAGCACACTACAGAAGTTTTGGTCACTGGAAGAAATGCCATCTCTAAAGAAAATTCTGTCGCCTGAGCAAAAGTTATGTGAAGAACACTACCGGAAGACTACTCAGGTTTTGCCATCAGGTCGGTTTGAAGTAAGGCTGCCGTTTAAATCTGATCCAAATGGGTTGGGCAACTCCTTTGAAGTTGCAAAACGGCGGTTTTTGTCGCTTGAAAGAAGGTTGTCTCGAGACCCTGACATGAAGAAAATGTATTTAGAATTTATGGAAGAGTACCTTTCCTTAGGTCATATGTCTCCTACAGATAAAATTCCTTCTGCTCCACATTATGTTATCCCACACCAATGCGTTCTGAGACCCCAAAGTACGTCAACCAAGTTACGTGTCGTTTTCGATGCCTCTTGTAAATCGTCAACTCAGATCTCTCTAAATGATATTTTGATGGTTGGGCCGACAATCCAAGATGAGTTGTACTCAACGCTACTTCGCTTCCGGCTGCATAGGTTCGCCTTGACCGCCGATGTAAAGAAAATGTATCGCCAAGTGATGGTAAATGAAGCGGATAGGCAGTTTCAACTTATAGTGTGGAGAAGAGACCCCTCTGAGTCCTTGAGATTATATAAGCTCAACACCGTAACATATGGGACTGGACCAGCCCCATTTCTGGCAATTCGGTGTTTAAAAAGGTTAAGCGAGTCTGCCAAACTTTCTTTTCCTAGAGCTGCTGAAGTTATTGGATCCGACTTTTATGTCGATGACATGTTAACTGGTGCTGCATGCGTAGAGGAGTTAAAGACTATTAAGTCTGAAGTGTCTCAGGTTCTTCAAACTGCAGGTTTTGAATTGACAAAGTGGTTTTCAAACTCACCTGACGTCACCGCATCTGAGAGCACAGCTAAATCCATACCCATCTCGGACTCAGAGTCTACAAAGGCGTTAGGAATATCGTGGTTGCCCAACGAAGATGCCTTTAAGTTCCAAATTGACAATGCTGTCATGGGTCTCCGAGCGACAAAACGGAACATACTATCGGTGACATCGAAGCTGTTTGACCCCCTCGGCTTATTAAGTCCAATAGTAATTAGAGGAAAGATCCTGTTGCAGGAACTCTGGCTCAATAAGTTAGATTGGGATGAGTCGATTCCAATGCATTTGGAAACAGAATGGAATATGATAAAAAATACACTGTCTAATTTAGAAGAAATATCAATTCCTCGGTTTGTGCATACCGATCCGATGTCACCGGTCCAATTACATGCCTTTGCCGACGCATCCTTAAGAGCTTACGGAGCTTGCGTCTACATTCGTAGCAAAACTGCAGAAGGTTATAAAGTATCCTTGTTGACGTCAAAGTCAAAAGTAGCGCCGCTCAAGACTAAGACTCTTCCAAGACTTGAGTTATGTGCCGCTCACCTTCTCGCAGATCTCTGTCACAGAATCAAGCCCCTATTAAAGGTACCTATCGAACAAATTGTTTATTGGTCGGACTCTGAAGTTACGCTTCATTGGATCCGGTCTCATCCGTCTTCGTTGTCCACATTTGTATCGAATAGAGTTGCGGAGATTCAAGAGTGGTCAGGTGAAGCTACATGGCGGCATGTCCCCACGAAACAGAACCCAGCAGATATCGTATCAAGAGGTTGTGACGTCGACGAAATCATACAGTCGATATGGTTTACTGGACCAGCGTATCTAACGGAAGGAGAAGAAAACTGGCCCCAAAATGCACACTTTGACCTAGATGAACAAGTCCTACTGCAAGAATCGAGGAAGACTGTGGTCGGGCTGACCGCTGCTGTACAAAATTCGGACTTGGTAGATGTCATCGAGGGATTTTCGTCACACCTTAAACTGCTTAGGGTATTCGTTTATATGTTCCGCTTCATTAGAAAATGCAAAGACAAAAGTAAAGTATTTGAAAAAACTTTGTCACCCACTGAATATAATGAAGCCTTTTTAAAAATTGTCGAGGTATTACAAAAACACGAGTATCACGAAGAAAGGGAAAAAGTCCGTAAAGGCTCCAGAGTTGGCCCAAGTCTTCAGCGATTGAATCCATTCATTCATGAAGAAAAGGGGACTTGGTGTCACTTTTCGTTGTTGCGAGTTGGGGGGCGACTAGCTAACGCTCCTATATCATACGATGCCAAGTTTCCATTGTTGTTGACGAAACGCTCCCAATTTGTGCAGAGCTATGTCCGGCATCTGCACCATTCTAATTTTCATGTTGGTCCACGAGCACTTGTGAGTCTCCTTCGACAGCGAATTTGGATCGTAAACGCTCAGGAGGTCTGCAGTCAGACAGTTCGATCATGTATCCGCTGCTTCAAGTGCAAGCCTCGACTGATGACACAAATTATGGGAAATTTACCCGCAGATCGTCTCCGTGCTCTCCGCCCATTTGCTATATGTGGCGTTGATTTTTGTGGCCCTGTCTATACAACACTGAAAATTCGTGGTAGGCCTCCGTATAAGTCCTACATTGCGCTCTTTGTTTGTTTCGCGTCCAAGGCGGTTCATCTAGAAGTTGTTTCAGATTTAACCACAGATTCCTTTTTATTGGCTTTTCAAAGGTTCGTTGGGCGCCGAGGATGTCCCCAAGTCGTCCATTGCGACAACGGGACGAACTTCGTCGGAGCCAGTCGCCACTTCCAGGCCCTTCGAGAGCGGATCGAGGAGGAAGCCGACGCGATACGCGAATTCGCATCAAGAAGCGGATGCGAGTTTGCGTTCACACCGCCTCGGGCTCCGCACATGGGCGGACTATGGGAGGCAGGTGTCAAAACTGCCAAGAACCTACTCCTACGGGCGGTGGGCAGCGCGCTCCTAAGCGCAGAAGAGCTGGCGACAGTGCTCGTGGGAATCGAGGCGGTGATGAACTCGCGCCCGCTCGGAGCGATCAGCCAGGACCCAAGCGACGGAGAGGCGCTAACTCCCGGGCACCTGCTGACAGGCGGGCCGCTGCTCGCCACACCAGCACTCCGGACCCCGGACCAGGAGGGTCTCAGCTGCTTACGGCGATGGCGGCTTGTCTCGTCAGTCAGGCAAATGTTCTGGCGGCGATGGTCCCGGGAATATGTCCTGGGCCTACAAATTCGGGGCAAGTGGCACCAGGAGCAGCCGAACATCAGCGAGGGAGATCTCGTCGTCGTGGCCGAGGACAACCTTCCGCCCCAACAATGGCTCCTGGGGAGAATCATCGCCAGGCACGCAGGGGAGGACGGCATGGTCAGGGTCGTCGACGTTAGGACGGGCGCAGGAGGCGTTTTTCGGCGAGCCATCCATAAATTGGCGCCGCTTCCCATTTGTTGAAGCCTGAAGCGTTCAACGGGGCCGGTGTTGCGAGATTTGAATTTACTTGAAGTTTGAAGTTTAGTGTAAGTTAGTTTAGGACGAAGGCGGGTGCACAATAAAGGTCTCTCTCGCTCTCTGCGAATTCGCCCCGTCTTCGTCAACCGTCGTTAAGCTAGGCTCTAAGAACTTTGTTAAAATATAGTCGGGCATTCGTTGAAATTGATTTAGATCGACCACACGTATTTTCTTATTTTTCGTTTTCGCTTTGCCTAAAATTAAAGTTTATCGCCACACAAAAGTTTTCGGTTTTTTATGTTTATATATTTAGAAAAACTATTCTAAATTTTCAAATAGCTTAAATTAGAGTGCATAAACATTTATCAAGCATAAACATTTTGGCATTCAATTGGCTTGATACAATTTTTGTTTGAGCTACACAAATGCTAAACCTTAAGCCATTTAGCTGTACATTCCGAATTCCTTGACATAATTTTCTGCTAAAATAGGCAAATAGATACATTTACGATAAACCGATTTGGTATTCCGCCTCGATGGCCATGGCAATCGCTTACGAAACCGGGCAAAATCCGCAAGTGCTGCAGATGAAAATCGGTTTGGTTTGGTTTGGCAATTGGGATTCACGGGACTTTGGGCCTTTTGCAGGTGGAAATAGAAACAGTTGAGTGCGGTTCATCAAAGCATTAATTAACAGGCACTAAAATACACATGGATGTCTGGAAATCAGAATGCTGAAGACATTCCCATTAATTTGCACAATTGAATGCTTTTCATTAAGTTGCAATTACTCGAAATTAATCGCTTTTGCCAAAATGCCAAAAACTGATGGGTAGGAGGGCGTTGGTTGGTTTATGTGTCTGTTTTGCGGCCAAGTGGGTGGCGGTTCGCTGGGTGGTTCATTGGGTGGTCCGATGGGTGTTTCCATGGGCAAAAGCCTAAGCGGCTTAGGCCCCATCAACAGCAACTCTGTCATCGTCGATTGAAGTTCGCTTTGATTGAAAAGCACGAGACCGTGGAATTTGTTTAGTTTTCACTTCGTTTCGTCGAGGTTGCCCAACAATTAACGTGAAAAACTGAAGCCGATCATTAGCCATTTCTCTCGAAAGGCAAGCATGGTAAAAAAAGGTCCTTAAACCGGGCTAATTGCTCAAAAGAAAATCGACATTCAGGATTTCCAGGCACTAAATTGTAGAAATTTCTGATTTTATAAATGGGAACATTGTTTTGATCTGGTTTTACTAGCTTTGAAGATTTTTTAACGATTATTTTCATTTAAAAATTTAATTTTTATTCTAGGAAGGTTTTTATCATGAAGTTTTTTTGAAAACATTCAAAAGATATTTTATTTCTAAGTGCAAATAATTTCTGTAAAAGTATATTTCCATTGGTTATGTTAAAAAAAATGTTTCATAATAGACAAAAATAATTAAGATATCAAATAAAAACACCTCTTAACGAGGTAAAAAACTAGTGACGATCGCACCTTGAACATACAAAAGTTCTGATATCAACATTTGTGACGAAAAATTATTACACTCGTCATTAAATAGACTTTCTAATATTTTCTCATTCGGCCCGCCCTAGCAAACTATTCCAGCCCTTTTCCCTTCACAGGCATTTTCTATTGCAGCGTGCCGAATGGGAAAATATTAGAAAGTCTATTTAATGACGAGTGTAATAAATTTTCGTCACAAATGTTGATATCAGAACTTTTGTATGTTCAAGGTGCGATCGTCACTAGTTTTTTACCTCGTTAAGAGGTGTTTTTATTTGATATCAGAAGTTTTTGTTTGTTTACATTGGCTCTCATAGGAGCTAATATATACGTTTAAATTTAAATTGGTCAATCATAATTTGTAAGCCATTGTATTTAAACAAATTAAGTTAAAAAGGCGTTTAAGTATTTCAAAATACCTTTTAAACGAGGCATAGCACATGTCTGTAGCTTCAGTAGTGTACAACTTACGAACTAAAGAAATTTAGCTATTTTTAGCTTTTTCCCGCTAAAGCAAATGTCGTAAAACAAAAGTTTCCTATTTGGAATTCCTTAAAACAATTGAATTGATTCCATGGCCCTAAAATACAGTTTGCATACGCACATACTAAATTCAATGCTTAGGCAGCGTTAGTTGTTCGAGCCGGCAAAAGTGGCTATTTTCGTATAAAAATAACTTTTAAACGTGACTTTTTACAGTAATGTGTTATATACCAAAATTTAGGGAATCTCAAGGGCTATACAGTTTAAAGTTGTAAGGAAAATCGTTAGAGCCGTTTTTGAGAAAATTAAAAAAAAGCTAATAAGAAAGTTTAAAAAAATTTTCTTTTGTTCATAGCTTTTTAACTATTACATTTACACAAATTGCATATGAAGGGCATTTATAGCATTTAAAAATACCTTTCAAACGAGATGCAGCACAACTCTGTAGCTTTAGTAGTATAGAAGTTACGGCTTTCAGAATTTTAGCTATTTATAGCTGTTTTCCCGCTAAACTAGCGAGTTTTTCCAAAAGTGGTAGAACAAAAGTTTTTTATATCGATGTGATGAACGTCATATCAAATTTTCAAAACTTTAAAAACATGTTTTGGACAAACTGACAAACTGACAAACTGACAAACTGACAAACAGAATTAAATTTTCATTTTGGGAAGAAGAAGAAAATCTTATTTTGGCTATAACTTTTGAACGGAGCGTCGGATTTTGACAAATGACCCCTCATTCGACGGGTATTTTCAAAAGGAATACAACTAAAACATTGCGAGGGGGCATTTATCCCCACCGGCCCCAACAGCTCCAAATTTCGAAATTTTCACTTTTTCACTTTCACCGCTCTCTCTCCCAAGCCAATTGATTTTCTTAAAGTCTTGGTATGCAATCCTTTAAGTTTTTGCAATACCTTTCGATTGGTGTATTACTCATTACGATCGGACTATCACAGCAGATTTTCAATTTTGCGGCTATATAATAGTAGTCGCCTTCGCACACTCTCCTGGTGCGCTTCGTCACTACATGGACTGCCGTCCATAGTGATACCATTTTTAGTCTAGGTATCCGAAAGCTTTTTTACCAATTATATTTTGATTATTTTTATTTTAAACATTTTTTATTCTTGGGAGGTTTTTTTTATTAAGTAAAGTAAGTAATAAAAACATTCAAACCCTATTTTATTTTCTAAAATAAGTAATTTCTGTAATAATACGTTCGCACTTCTAAATGTATCATACAATTTTCTCTAAATTTCCATAGATTTATAGGTTCAAAATAAAGTCTGGTAATAGTTTAAAGACAATTAAGAAATCCAGAAGGCTTCTCTAACGTAGATACCATTTTCAGTGAATGCGAAAGAAAACGCCGGAGGCCGGGGAAAAAAAACAAAGTTGCGGCAATTTAGAATGCTCCCAAGGACACAAGGACAACATATTTGAAGGCGCTTGACTTTTGTTTTTTATTCAGCCGTTCAACCCCACTCGCATCCCCGCTTTTCCGGCAATTTTCCTCAAAGTTTTCTCTTCCGAAAAGGAAGGCGGTCAAAAGGCCGTCAAGTGGCTTAGACAAGCGCCGGGAAAACAAAGGGCGGAAAAACAACAAGAAGCGTTGGGAATTCAGTTCAAGTGCAGCCAATGTGTTGCGCATTTCGTATGCAAGTGGGCGGCTGAGTGAGCCAGGGGGCGTGGCCCAGGTGTGAAAATGGGCGTGGCCCCTTTGGACACCTCTTCTTGGACCGGTGGAATCTCGGCCAAGGGGCGAACTTTGGCATAGCACAAAAAACAAAGGGAATGAATCAAAAATCGCAGTTGGCCAAGGTGAGAATATGCTGAAAGCACATACATACGAAAGTTGAATGGCAATCAAGGTGAATCGATTGGGTATTCAAGAATCTTGTTTGTTGTTTTGTTTATTGAGAAACAAGAGAGAACGCTATCGTCGAGTACCTCGACTATCAGATACTCAGCTAAAAGGTAGTGCGAAGGAGATGGAGATATGCAAGCAGTGAACTGCTTGCACGCTCGCAACCTAGCGGTTATTCCATTATTTGCTCATATCTTTTTAATGAATGGACCGATGTGAAGAATTTTCTTTTTATTACCTTAGGACCCAATAAAAAATGTTATTAAAAGACATTCTCAAGTGTTTTTGATCAGTATACATTTGTGTTTCTTATTTTTATATTAAATGCCTAACATTTTTTTTAAATCACCTAAATAAATATTTGTCCATCTTGTTATCGTATTTACCCAATAACCTTTAAAGGTGTAAACAATTTAATGCCCTTTACTTTCCACGTATTGTTTTTATCGAATTTAATCTGTCGCAAACAGTGGCCAACAATTTTTTGCGACTTCAATTCCATTACGCATGATTTGCGATGCAGCAACAAAACCGTTTTGCGGAAAATCCACACACACACACACACTCAATGCACCTCCCACTCCCCCCTTCCCACCACGGCATTTCCGCGATCGTAGAAGGTTTTTGGGTGGAAAATCGAGGGGATTAAGAATCATTTCCTGGTGCAGTTTTCCAGCACGCGAAGGCTGAACATTAAATGCTCGCTCAAATGAGATGAAAACTGGTTTTGGTGAGCGAGGGAGAGAAAGCTTTTCGAAGGACCGGCAGCAAAATCACTGGCCAGGCAAGTTGACCACAAAAAAAGGGGAGAGTGGGGAGGGAGGTGGAAAACCAAGGAAAAGCCTGCGGGGGAAAATCCAGGGGAGAAGACTTTTGGGCCCAATATTTCAAACACGCGTCGAACGCATTTCCTGTGCGGAAAACGGTTACAGCGGAAATGCAACTTTGCCCGTTGTTCGAGCGTAACTGTTGTTTATGTTTGCCCACACACACACACACACGCCCATTTACACACCCTAACGCACACGCACACAAGTGTAACACTGTGGCCTCAGCTATCAACAAGAGAAAGCGAGAAAGGAAGTGAGCGAAAGCGGGAGAAAGCGGCAGAGACCCGCATAAATTGGTTTTTTGGGCAACACTTTTTTTCACCGTGTCCGTTCCGTTGGGCTTCTACTTCTCCCACACTGGAAACAAAAATCAGTAGTATAAAAAATATTAGACTTTTTTTACAACTTAACTATATGTAGAAAAATACAAGGAAATGTGGCATTCATAAAGTGTGCAAGAAAAAATTAATTTTGAAATCCCCCACAAACAAATCCTGGATCCGCCACTACACTGATAAAAAAATTTAATAGTAAAAATAAATATTTGCATATTGAATGCAAAGATTCCTATTACATATTTAAATTACATAAAACAACGTAATATTTAATTGAATAATTAATTTAACGAATGAAAATATTTTAAACAAGGCAGAAAATATTATTTTACTTCATTAAAAAAAAGATTTTAGTATTAAAATCAAAGCTTAAGGTTTTTGAAATTAACTATAATTGTTAAATGTAATATTTTCATATTTAAATTGAATAAAAACCGCAATGGATGAAAATCAAAGCGAAAAATATTTGGATTGAATATGAAATCGTTGGATTTACTACGTTTTTTTTATCAGTGTAATATCAGGTAATGGTTTTTGAATTAAATTATAGGTTTCAAACTGCTTTGAATTAAAGTTATGGATTACTAAGATTTCTCCGGGATTCATTTAGGAATTTCCTGGGAATTTTATAAATTGCTACGTATTTCTATTATTAATTAATTTTGAACCACCTAGCTTAATCCTTATTGGCTATCACAATAATAATTCCTTGAACTTTTTATGCCAATCCTATAGTAAACTAAGTCCCGGCACAGCCGAAAAAAGCCAGTGCACCGATTCAATAAAGTTACCCATTTTCTTACCCAAAAATTGACTGGACTTGAAATGTATGTGGGTCAGGGAGTCATCGCTTTGCGTCTTCTTGGGAAGGTCCTCGCATCTGGAGCACAAATAAGGATTTGGGATATGGGAAAATAACTAGAGCATTCATATTACCTTCCCAAAATATGAGTCAGGTTTTTGTAAAGCTTCTTGTGCCTTATTTGCTGGCCAGCCAAACTGCACTCGAATAGAATATTCGTGGAATTCATTTTTTCATAAATAAATTTCACAGAAAATTTGGAAAATTTACAGCACAAAATAAGTCTGTCTAAATAACGTACTAGTTTTAAGTGTGGTAGCACTGGCAAAAAGGAAGTGTTTCCACTGCAATAATTTTGAGTCCGCCATTGTAAAGCCACGTCTATCGCATAACTATCGATATTCTTGTCAATCGTATATTTCACACCTCTACTTGTTCTTTTTCATT
Source organism: Drosophila prostipennis (assembly GCA_037075205.1). Classification (NCBI taxonomy): domain Eukaryota; kingdom Metazoa; phylum Arthropoda; class Insecta; order Diptera; family Drosophilidae; genus Drosophila; species Drosophila prostipennis. Next base: position 391,358 of record JBAMCJ010001546.1, read on the forward strand.
TCTCGCTGTGGCAACTCTGTTCTGACAAAACTTTTTACTTTTTAAATAAATAGTAACTAATAAAAGTTATACTAAATAAAGAAAAAAAAAGCAATGGAAGACCAAAAACCGAAACCCGCGGTGACCCCGCCACGACGTGGAATCAGCAGGATGAAGCGTGCGGACTTGATTGACGAACTTTCGCGGGAGCAGATGAGAATGCAGTCGATGCGCAAGCGCAAGGACGATCTGAAGGCCGCCTTGCTGCAGTGCAACAAGCTGCTGACGGACACCAAGCGCGCATCGCAGGAGCGGGAGCAAGTGCACCAGTTGACCATGCGCCAAAACCAGGAGCTAACCGTTGAGCGAGACGGTCTGCTGCAGCAGCTGCAACAGGAGATGGCCAAGAGCGAGGCTCTGCGCCAACAAGTTCTGGAGCAGGACCAGTCCAAGGATGCCATTGTGGAGAGCATCCTTCAAGAGAACGCAGCCCAAGAGACCCACCTGAAATCGGAGATCGGGGAGCTTACCCACCAGCGGGACGTATTCCACGAAAAGATGCACGAGGCGGAGGAAAAGCTGGAGGAGATCTACGAGCAGAACAACTGTTCTGTTTGCCTGTCTCCCTGGGAGGCAGAGGGCTCCCATCGCTTGGTGTCCCTGAAGTGCGGACATCTGTTCGGGGATAGTTGCATCCGCCGGCACTTGAGCCATGTGCGCGACTGTCCATTTTGCAAGCAGCCGGTGCAGAATCGCGATATTCGCAACATCTTCGGATGTAGCGTCCTGCGAGCTCCACCATCGGCACCGGCTGCTCCCGTTCCACAACAGCCACGTCAAGCTTAGGCTGCTCCTCAAGCCTCCAAGCCGTAAATCAAGCTCAGCCTGCTCACCGAGCTCAGGCCGCTCCTGACCCACAAGCTTTCCATTACCATCATCGTGGTCGTGATGTCTGAATTGACAACCAAAACTTTTGAAATGGGGTCGAAGAGCCCGAGTACTATAAACATCATTAATTATTTATTTTAGTTTTTCATTTTGAAATGGTTTGTTTAGTTAAATTGTTTCAGAATCCTTAAGAAAATCACCATTGTATTTTTTTCTTGAAATCTGTTGCCATTTCTCTGAACTTAATTTAATTAAGAGTTAGTACAACGAATTTGTGTTGTTTTTCCTCAATTCAGAAAAGACCATATATTACTCTGCTCTGTAATAAATGAAAAAGAATACAAGTACAAAATATTGGTAAAGTCTCGTTTGCACTACATCTTCGAACTCATTAGCGATCAGAACACATTGGAATACAATTAATTCTACTGCCATAACTGAATTTAAACTTTCTGGGTACCCTAAACTTGTTAAATTTTTTTCAGCTGTTCCATACAAAGTTAACTTTTAGAATTATCAATTCAAAAGCTTCGAGGCTTTTGGCATTTTGTTGAATTATTGAAAACCAGAGTTGTCACCTTTTTTTTGAATTGATGAGTTGTTGAATTTTGGTCAGCTGGTAATCAGCGGTTCCATAAAAAAAACCAAATTTCACAAATTTCAGCAATTCAACAACCTCGAGGCTGTTGAAAATTTTGTTGAATCGTTGACAACCAGAGTTGTCACCTTTTTTTGTTAAAAGTCATCAACTATGTCACATTTTAGTATCACCAGTACTTTACTTTTTACTTTAAATTTTGAAGTTTAAAATCAAGTTAGACTGATTATTTAAAGTTATTCTTACCTTGCTAACAATTTTGAACAGTAACTAACTATAAAAACATCAAATTTAAGGTGTTTTAAGTTCCACGACACTTTTCAAAAAATAACAGCAGTTTTAAAATTTAGGGTCCATACCTAAATTGCGGAAATTTTCTGTTGAATTTTCAACAATTTAGCAATTTAACAGTTTATGGAATTCACAGTTTGTAAAATTAGAATCGATATTTTCGTCTATCGTAAATAGCACATCTTTACTTGTCAATTTAGTTTCCCGCTGTGGCAACACTGCTCTGATTAAACTTTTTAGCTCGCTAGTTAAAAATAATTTAAAAACAAAGCAATGGAAGAACAGAAGCCAGTACCTGTAAAGATGGAGCACACCGTCAATGTTGCACCGGACTCCTTCCTGTTTGGCGAAGAACCCGCGGTGCCCCCTCCACGAGGTGGAATCAGCAGGATGAGGCGTGCGGAACTGATCGCCGAACTTCGCCGGGAGCAGATGAGGATGCAGGCGATGGTCAAGCGCAAGGACGAGCTGAAGGCCACCTTGCTGCAGTGCAACAAGCTGCTGACGGACACCAGGCGCGCATCGCAGGAGCGGGAGCAAGTGCACCAGTTGACCATGCGCCAAAACCAAGAGCTAACTGTTGAGAGGGACGCTTTGGCCGCCGAGCGAGACGCTCTGCTGCAGCAGCTACAACAGGAGATGGCCAAGAGCGAGACTCTGCGCCAACAAGTCCTGGAGCAGGACCAGTCCAAGGATGCCATTGTGGAGAGCATCCTTCAGGAGAACGCAGCCCAAAAGTCGCACCTAAGATCGGAGATCGGTGAGCTTACCGACCAGCGGGACATATTCCACGAACAGATGCACGAGGCGGAAGAAAAGCTGGAGAAGATCTACGAGGAGAACACCTGTTCGGTTTGCCTGTCGCCTTGGGAGGCAGAGGGCGCCCATCGCATGGTGTCCTTAAAGTGCGGTCATCTCTTCGGCGACAGTTGCATCCGCCAACACTTGAGACATTTGGGAGACTGCCCATACTGCAAGCAGCCTGCGCAGGATTGCGATATCCGCTACATCTTCGGATGTCACGTCTTGCGAGCTCCACCATCGGCACAGGCTGCTGCCGTTCCAGAACAGCCGCGTCAAGCTCAGGCTGTTCCTCAAGCTCAGGCTTCACCATCGACACAGGCTGCTCCCGTTCCAGAACAGCAGCGTCAAGCTCAGGCTGTTCCTCAAGCTCAGGCTGCACCATCGGCACAGGCTGCTCCCGTTCCAGAACAGCCGCGTCAAGCTCAGGCTGTTCCTCAAGTCCAGGCTATAAATCAAGCACAGGCTGCTCCTCAACTCCCGGCTATTAATCAAGCTTGGACCGCTCCTTACCCACAAGCATACCATGACCAATACTACCGTTACTCTTATAATCCTCTTAACAATTATTATTAAATATTATACTTAGTTTTCCTTTCGAAAGCGTTGTTTGAGTTAAATTGTTTGAGAATCGTTACAAAAAATCATCATTGTATTCATCTCTTGAAATCTGCTGCTCTAAACTTAATTTAATTAAGAGTTAATATAGCAAATTTATGTTCTTTTTTCTCAATTCAGAAAATATTATAAGTTAAGATATTGAAGCCGTTAATTTAATTTAATACTTTATTAAGAACCTCAATACTCAACAGAAATATATATTTTCAGAACCATTTGTATTTTCCACCTAATTTACCATTTATAAAGAAATATATTTCTCTGTAAAAAATGAACAAGAATATACTTCAAAATAACTTTGATTAGCAGACTGTTTGCAAAGTATAGCAAATTTATGTTATTTTTTCTCAATTCAGAAAATATTATAAGTTAAGATATTGAAGCCGTTAATTTAATTCAATATTCTATTAAGAACTTCAATCCTCAACATATGTTATATTTTCAGAACCATTTGTATTTTCCACCTAATTTACCATTTGTAGACAAATCTATTTATCTTTTGTTTATAATATACCTACAGTGATGAACTTAATTCTTGGCACACTTGGCATCTTGGACTTTAGGTTCCATTTTCTCCAACTAATATGTGTATAAAAAAATTAAACAAAATTCGTTTATAGAAAGGCCACAATTTACTATTAAAATAATTTGGTTTCATAATTCTATCTCTTAAAACTAATTTTTTAAAAATTAAAAACGAAAAAATGACCTGATTCTACCCGAACAAAATTCTTGGCACACTTGTGTTGTATTTAACTTTTACGCTAAAACTTAACCGATTTGACTAATTTTTTTTGCTAAATCTGCTTTGCCTCTGTTGTCTAGATAGCATAATGCTAAATTTGTATCCTTAAATCGTAAAAATAACTCAATTTTGACTAAAAACAGTTATTTAAAAATTTTTAAATGCCAATACCCATATCTGTGCGATACATAATATTTTAATGGCAGGAACAGGGTCAATCAGATGCTAATATTAGGAAATATGTGCCCAGAAGTTTTTTTTACCATTCGGATCCTTTTACGGCGTGTTTGAGGACTCTCACTGTGCCAAAATGCAAGGCACATAGCACGACCTATGTGTTTAACAGGCCAGGGAAGCGAAAGGATCAAGGAAAAGGATAATGTAAACCCTTAGATTTTATTAGCACAGATCGAAGTTTAGGATAGGAAGGACTTTTGGAAGGATATTCAACCAACGGCATTTTTAAAGGCCCTGCAATGCGCTAACTACATTTTTTTGCAGCTAGAAAAAATGCATTTATTTTGAAGGTTAACTTTTCGAGTCCTTAAGTCTATGAAAATGATTGGTATAGCACCTGATAAGGTAAAAGGGTTATAAAAGTCGATTAGGATACTAAAAAATCCCTTTTCGTACCTTAAACGGTTGTATTGGTGGCCTTTGATCTCACTTCATTTTTTCTAGCTGCAAAAAAAATGTAGTTAGCGCATTGCAGGGCCTTTAAAAATGCCGTTGGTTGAATATCCTTCCAAAAGTCCTTCCTATCCTAAACTTCGATCTGTGCTAATAAAATCTAAGGGTTTACATTATCCTTTTCCTTGATCCTTTCGCTTCCCTGGCCTGTTAAACACATAGGTCGTGCTATGTGCCTTGCATTTTGGCACAGTGAGAGTCCTCAAACACGCCGTAAAAGGATCCGAATGGTAAAAAAAACTTCTGGGCACATATTTCCTAATATTAGCATCTGATTGACCCTGTTCCTGCCATTAAAATATTATGTATCGCACAGATATGGGTATTGGCATTTAAAAATTTTTAAATAACTGTTTTTAGTCAAAATTGAGTTATTTTTACGATTTAAGGATACAAATTTAGCATTATGCTATCTAGACAACAGAGGCAAAGCAGATTTAGCAAAAAAAATTAGTCAAATCGGTTAAGTTTTAGCGTAAAAGTTAAATACAACACAAGTGTGCCAAGAATTTTGTTCGGGTAGAATCAGGTCATTTTTTCGTTTTTAATTTTTAAAAAATTAGTTTTAAGAGATAGAATTATGAAACCAAATTATTTTAATAGTAAATTGTGGCCTTTCTATAAACGAATTTTGTTTAATTTTTTTATACACATATTAGTTGGAGAAAATGGAACCTAAAGTCCAAGATGCCAAGTGTGCCAAGAATTAAGTTCATCACTGTATGTATATGTTATTATTGGTTTCTACTAGAGCATGTAAAAAACAGTTGACTATTTCTAGCTGTCTCAAAATAACTCTCACTTCGGGACCCTTTGAGCAAATAGTCACATAGAAACTGTTTATTTTGATCCAAAAGGTTTTCGGTCTTTGCTCAACCAGTAACCGTTTTTTATACCCGTTATTCGTAGAGTAAAAGGGTATATTGTATTCGTGCAAAAGTATGTAACAGCTAGAAGGAAGCATTTCCGACCATATAAAGTATATAAATTCTTGATCAGGATCACTAGCCGAGTCGATCTAGCCATGTCTGTCTGTCCGTCCGTATGAACGCTGAGATCTCGGAAACTATAAAAGCTAGAGGATTGGTATTTAGCATGAAGATTCTTGGAGTTCCCACGCAGCGCAAGTTTGTTTCAAGAAGGTGCCACGCCCCTTTTGTTGTGCTTATTAATACCTATCGAAATGTAGAAGAAATTTTTTAAATCGGACCATTCGGACCTTTAGCTGAGTAACGGGTATCTGATAGTCGGGGCACTCGATTATAGCGTTCTCTCTTGTTTTGTTTCAAAACTGTTTCGGTTGATCAAAGACCCTTTGAACTGACCGGAGAACAAAAACGGTCTTTTGGCTTTTTATACCAATGTGTTTAAAGCAGGGAACGAAAATAACTGTTATTTTTGTTTTTTCAAACAAAAAAATCAGCGACAAGGAAGACTCCTAGAATAAAACCAACTACACCACTGGCATTATTAAGCATTGTACTTTACATATTTGCAATGATTTTTATTTTTGCAATTTTTATTTAAAACTCAAAAAAACATGGATTTTTCTATGTCAGTCGTAAATAAATAAATTTATCATACTTACCGTGGTCGATCTTACTTGTTCAAAATCTTAAAAAGAAGCCAACATCTTATATAGTAAACCCAATTTATAATAACATTTTTATCACCTACACAGCCGCCACCAAACGACTTTGAGTTTTATTTTTGATCGAAATAATAAAACTCAGAGAATAAGTTTTATTTTTTGATTTTTAAATAAAACTCAAGGAATAACTGTTATTTTCCAAGCGGAAAATAAAACTCAGAGAATAAGTTTTATTTGTCAAGTTTTATATAAAACTCACAGCTTAACGATTATTTCTAGAGTTTTACATAAAACTTATGACATAATGATTAAAAAGTGATTTTTAAAATAAAACTCATAACAGTTACGATCCCTGGTTTAAAGTACAAATATGTTCTATATACCAATTTAATTTTTAGAAAATAATGCGATTTTTTTATTTTTATAAATCCTACACGAAGAGTATTTTGGATTTTATTACTGTCTCTTAAGCTTGAACGCAATGTTCGGAACTTTAGCAGACCACTATTTCCAGTTTACCTAATGTAAAATATAAAGAACCGCGAAGTCTTCAGATGATGAAAGATGAAGATGATTTACTCGTATAACACTATCTCTTAGACGCTTTATCAAACAAAATAAAAAACCGCGAGTTCTTCAGAAGATAATGGTCATTGCATAAATTTACTCGTATAACAACATCAATTAGAGACTTTATCTTACAAGACCTAAAACCACGAATTCTTCAGGAGATGATGGCCATTGTATTTACTTGTATAACAGCATCACCAATGGCGCTTTATTATAAATGTTGAAAAACCGGGAATTCTGGTAATAAGCACAGGTGATAATAATTACGTTAACTACTACGTATGTATTTTTGAATAATATGCAATATATGCCCCTAAATATTTTAAAGGTGTAAGGCAAGGGAAATGCAGAACTGTCAAAAAAGACCGTTTTACTGAGCATTTCAAAGTTTTGTTCATCTACTAACAGTTTTTTGGGACCGTTTCATACTTTAATAATTAAAAAAGAGTAAACAAATATGTTTATAAAGACTTTTACTCCACTTCTTTTCCTCTTGCACATTCGGAGGTTGCTATAGTATCCGCCTAATGTCCTTTAGCAGTTGGTCCTCCGAACCCCAACATTCCCATCCTATGTCTCATCAACCAGCCCCACACCCGTTTTCTCCACTTTTCCGCTGTCATTCTTTTTTTCCGTTTGGGCTCTGCAATATCTGGCATTCATTTTCTCGCCGTGCGTTGACAAAAGTCTCACGCAGTAAATTGAGATGGATGGATGGAGGAATGGACAGCAGTTGGGAGTGTATAGGGAATGGGCGGAACTGGGGGGGATCTAGTGAAATGCCGGCATACTTCCTTCAACTGAGCCAATAAGCTGGGCAGAGCGACATCTTGGACCGAATGGGGAAACTGATTCGCTCAGTCGTCATTCCATTTTGCCCCACTCTCATTTCTTCTTTCTTACTTCCCTACCCCTGCCATTTCCTCTTTTGTGTCCTTTGCCTTAATTGGTTTGTCGTCTTGAGAGCTTTCTTCTTTGGCCTCCAAGAATACGACCTTTGTTGGATAAACTTAAAGATATTTTGGAGTATTTTTGAAAGATTTTAAAAACCAGACTGTTGGTATTAAATATCCAATATGATCATTTTGTTTGAATTAATGTTGAGAATTATTGAAATTTAATTTTGATATGTTCTTAAGCCGACTGTCATTGCCTTTAGTACATAAATAATTCAATTCAAGGGATTTCCCCTCGTAATCCATTGAGCAACATTTACCGAATCACCTCGCTTCTGTTTGGCTCATTATCGGTTTGAACCGCTTCGTATTTTAATCGCAATGGCAATCACAATTCGACTGTCAATCGCTGGTGGAAAATCCCTGGCATTTGACTCCGGGAATGTTTTATATTTAATGCTTCTTCATCTGGCTCTTCGCCCTCGCTCTCTGCGGGATATTTCAATTAATTTTATATTCAGCATTTTTGCTCATTTTTATGCTGATTATTTGAGGCTCGAAAATTTGCAGGCGTCATTAAATGGCATTTTTATTGGCCTTGCAAATGTTTCGCTCTTGCTTCCCCATCCTCGTCCTCCTGTTTAATGCATTAATTGTGCTGTCTTTCTTTTGGTTTTTTTTTTGTGGGGTGGAGTAGCAATGGGCGTGGCCGGGACTATCATTTGTTATGTGCCCCGTTTTATGAGCGGCTCATTTGAGTGGGTGGTGGAGGGTTCGAGCGCAAGGATTCAGTTTCTGTTGGACCGCTCGCGGCATTAAAATCGTATAAATGCTGCGCATCGTTAACTAAAAAAAAAGCACACAGAAAAGACAAAAAGTTGAAAGAAAAGTTCAAGCTGAGTAAACAGCGATTTTGGTACTTTTGAAATAAGGTCTTCTCGGAAGGATACACAATTAAAAAAGTTTTGTACGACGAATGCGACTTTAAAAATGTAATAACTTTAATCAAGTGGAATATTTAATTAAAATGTTCATTGTAAACGATCAATAGAACTATAAACTATCGATAGTTTTAAAATTTAAGAAAGATCGATGGTTTGGTCCCAATATCGATAGTATCGCTCAGCATAATAATTTAATTTTACTTGTAATTTTTGAAATATTTTAAGACAAAAAACTTATTTTTGGGTATATGGTATATTTTAAGCATAAATTTTCAATTAATTGTTTTAAGTTTTCTTCAGTTTCTGGAATTTGATGTTTATTTTCTACAATTTCCGAAAGTATACCCAAAACAATCGATGATTTGCAACCTTAGTTCAATGGCTAATTCCATTTTTCAATGATTTCCTCAATTTTCTCCTGTAAATAAAAATACTCTTTTCTTTTTAACTTTAGTTTGGTGTTCCCTGTTTTTTTTTTACAGATAAACACCCTTCGATTTAAACAAGTAACCGAGTGCCACCCACGAAATTCTTGAATACACCAAGTTCAACATTCGCCTGCTGACTTGGGTTTGTTTTGGTGTATTGTGCTTTGTGTTGTTTTTATCCCGAAGGCGGCCAAAGGGGGATGTGTGGGCGGCTGAGGGAAAGGGGGCGTGGCAGAAGAGGTAACGCTGGCGGGCGACGAAAATATTTGCTTAATGAAATTGTATGCGCGCGAGAATTTTTGTGTGAATAAAATTAATTTCAAACATGGAACACGGCCGTGGGCGGAAAAGCGGGTTGGGGGTTCTTTGTTTCCGGGGAAAGGGGCAGGGATTTTTCTAGGGGTGAGGAAAACGGGTGTCAACGAGTTTATTCGTGGAGATTAAGATGCCTGGCTTATGAAATAAAATGTGTGTGCAAGTGTGCTGGCTTGTCTTTCGCTTTTGCTTTTGCTTTTATGGCCGCATTGTCGGTTTTATGTGCTCTATATATTTGCCATTTCGGCGCGTTTGCTTTGGCATTAGATCTGTTATTAGCCCCGGCTGGAGTATCAGTGTTTATCGTTTGAATTATTGAATCCGTCCGAAATGTTTACGCGGTATTATGACAAATCTTGATGTCTCTTATTGTTATTTATGAATTGCCATTACTGGATTCACTGGATTTATGGTGCTTTCTTTTCAAGATATCGGTTTCGAGTGACTGACGAAGAAAGCGTTCGCTTCAAGTTAAATAGGAGTTGCAATTTAGTAGATAAAGTCGATAATATACTTTGCGATTGTTCAGTCAATTTTCAGTCGACTACTACCGACTTTTTTCAATAATGTAACATTTGGGCAAGTTTCGAACAATTTATGGTACATTTAAATATTTCTGTACTGATACTCGTCCAAACATAATAAGGGAATTTTTTTAACCATATTGTGCATTAAAAATTGACATATTTTGCAATTTTTAATGCTCTGCCTGAAGGGCTTTGATCTAACGTCAAACAACGACCAATCGATAATATCGAAAAAGTCGATTGAAATGCTGTCGAACAATCGACTGTAGTTACTATCGATAGTTTTGCAGCTCTACAATTTAGTTACAACTTAACTTTATTACAAATATTTGTAATATATATTTAATATTAATATTTATGTACCTATTTTTAATGAATTGTCATTTTTAAATATTTCTAAATTGATCCGTAAAAGCACATAATAAACTATTCGGTACAGTGTCATAGAGGCATAGCCGCAGGCCACTCCATTCATCATTTGTTTTTGGCATTGGCTTCGACTTTGATTTTAAATTGGTTTACGTGCAAATCGCAAATAGTTTTAGCAAATTAATTGCTTTGGCAAAAAAGACCAGTGAACCTGAAGCTTCCGTTGGAGAGTTTTTGGGACTTTTGTTGTTTGCCACCCACGGTTGCCACTCCCAATTTTCCACCCTCTTGGCACCCTTTCTCCGCCCACTTTTCACCTGCGGCCTTTAGCCACAACAATCGAAACACATCGAACACAGATTGCCAGCACTAAATAAGCAATTGTTGTTGCAGGTAATGTTGTTGCAGCTGTCGATGTTGCGGTTGCTGGAGGGTTAAAAGGATGGGAAATGGGCGGAAAGGCAGGTGAAGGTGTGGGTGGCAGAGGGGCCGATTTAGCGGAATGGGCAAAGTGTTGCCATGGGGCTAGTTTATTATTATTTACTCTGATTTGGCTTTGTTCAGAAAGTAAACCTGCAGACCATTGTGTTTATTTTGTAGCTGGAAATCGAGCAAGTCCGTTCAAGAGCCAATTGGTGGATGGGAACAGGTAATTTCCTAAACTGTATTTTTTTAAACCAATAAAATTCAATTGAAAAATGTGTTTGATAAAAATGTTTCAAATTCTTAGACCATCAAAATTGTTAATTTATTTCTCAAATAGTCTTAGTTCTAATTCCTTCTGTTTATTGTCGGAAAATTTTGCAATTAGGTACATTTTAGGCAGAAGAATACTTTCTAAAATCGTTCACTTTGGCTCAAAGCTTGATTGGTTTAATATTTATTGCTAAAGTTGGGCAAATCTGTTCTGCCATTTTCAAAAAAACTTTTACTCAAAGCTGAGCACCCTGTAACCCCTTTATCATCATACCATTTTTTTTACTAAATGCAGCTGTGTAAATGCCGGAAGTAAAAATGACTTTTTAAATTAGTTACACACTCACATGTGTGGGTGGATAAGCAACGCCTTCTCTCTCAGTCTAACCCATTTCGGCCCTCTCTTTCTAATGCTATATACTCGTCTCTTTCGCCGAGTGTGCTGGTGCTCAAGTGTTGCAAAGCGGCAAAAGTTTGCCACTAGCTGAGTCTGTCTGCATTTTCCCACTTTTCTTTTTATTTCTTCTACACAATTTGCGATGTGCCTGTATTTCTGTCCTTGTCTCCGTATTTCAACCCTTCTCTTTCGCTCCCTCTTGAGTTTTTTGTCCTTTTCTATTGTTGCAACAACACTCACGTGTGTTGCACTTACACGAAGGCCAAATTGAAAGTGAGCATGCCACTAAAGTTTCCAAAGGGGCAAAAAAAAAAAAGAAAAGTGCAAAAATGGTTAGACAAATGTGTTTATAATTGTATTTGGGCCTCTGTTTTAGTTTCCTAATTTTTTTTGGAGAAAAAGGAAAAGAAAAATAGGCAACACAAGTTGCGAATTAAAGTTCTTGAAAGTTTTCCATTCCGTGTTAGCCATTTATTTGGTCTAACTGTCTAGTCGTTTTAATATATATTTAATGCACTTGCTTGCCACTTTTTTTTAGACTTTTAATATCTTTGTTGTACATGAGAATGAACTTTATTTTGCGTGTTTGGTATTTGAAGAGTTTTAAAACTTTTTAAGAATCAAAACTTAAGAGAAGATCAATTGTAATAGATGTTCGATTTAAAGTAGGATTTAAAACATGAAAATGTATGGGATTTCAGAGTTTAAAGCATGCTTTAAATTTAACATGCGGGCGAGAAACATGTTCCTAGAGAAATAACATAAAACAATTAAGCAAAAAAAGCCATAGTTGCGTTTATCTCTAATTATTTCCGTTAAAATGAACATTAATTAAAATGATTTTCCTTAAATGGCAACCTATTAAATTTACTTAAATAGCATACATACATATATTTTTAAAAGCTTTAAGTGCTTGGCTTGACTAATTCGAATTTAAGAACTCGAAAGTCTTTGAAGCACTTAATTAATTTCAAATCAAACTGAATGGGCTTAAATTGAACTTTAAAATCCTTGAATGTCTTAGGGAAAATTCTCTTTTCGCCCACTTAAGCCGATGTGGTCAATTTCTGAAATCTCTTTGGCTCCTACCATCGATTTCAATTGTTAATCATCGTTGGTGGCGAAGTTAATTCCGCCATAAGCATTTGTGTAACTATGATTAGCTGCGGGTGGCTAACATCCTCTTTTGGCCTCCCAGTCTCAGAAGTTTTACCCCTTTTCACCGCCCCATTTTTCTCTGTTCTCCCCCTCTGGCTGTCTGTCTGTCTGCCATTTGGCTACTTAATTACAAACCAAAAGTGTTGCAAATGTCGCTGCCCCTGCAAGGGCTCACCTACCGAATAGCAACCCCCTTTCTCCGCCCAACATCCCGGTCCCGCCCCTGGATCTGTCCATATCCGGTCCGCCGGTCTCCGGCCAGACCACAATTATTTCCGTTTTAATGTTCGCTCTTTTCTCTCTCTCTCCATGTAGACCCCTTGGCCATTTGCCTTGGACCCCACCTCTTTTCGGTACACTGGGAGAAAATTAGATGGCCAATTTTCATTAGATAATGTTTTACTATACACAAAAGCACTGAATTAAATTAGAGTAAAGCGTTAAGCTATAAAAATGTATTGTTTTATGATTTGGACTGCATTATTTGTAAACAATTTTATTTTAGCTTATATCTGAGAGAAAATATTATGGCAAATTTTCATTAGATGCTGATTTATTAAAACACTGAGTTAAATTAAAGTAACGCATAAAACTTTATTACTTTCATTATTTTCATTTCATTATTTCATTATTTGTAAACCATTTTGTTTTAACATACATATATATTTATATCTGTTATTTCTGGAGAAAAGGGGTTTATTGTATTTTCGCATTATTATTTTAGTTCAAAAACCTAGCATGGTCAGTGGTTTCTGTAGAGAAGTAATGGGTATCTGATAGTCTACTTGTTTTTTTTAACAGACAATATTTTTTATTTTATTGGTTGTTCTTTGAAACCTAGTCCCATTACCAAAATTCAATTAAATTAAATTAACTAATAAAATATTAAAAAAACTACATATGTTTTTCCCAGTGTACTCAATTTTTTTGTTCATTTTCTTTGGCTTGCTACTTTTTTTCGCTTTGCATTAGTGGGCGTGGGTGGATGCTTTTAGCGTTTTAATTAAATTTGATGTTGATTGAACTTATGACTGCCGCGAAAGAGTTTTCACAAGTTTCGGGGAATCTGCTGCTGAATCCGCGGCTGCTTCATTAAACCGAAAAGCATACTTTGCGGTAGCAAGAAGGCGATACTATTAGTGGTCTGCCACGCCTCCTAAAACGCCCCTCAAATCCTTTTTTCGTTTTGTTTTTTTTTTGAAGTCTCGGGCGTTTGTCTTGAGTTTAATAAACGCCGCAAAGTATGCAGCGAATTTGAATTTCATTTGCAATGCCATTCAAAGTTGTCTCTTGAAAAGACGCTTCGAGTGCCAGCAAAAGTTGGGATTTATGCGCTTTGGGGACCACAGGTAGGAAAGTCAGTCAGGACTTTTGCGGTGTGTGCAGCCAACAGGCAAACATCAACGGAGAGGCAAACATGCCACAAAAATGAAGAGGGAAAAATCGCAACCAAAATGGCAAAACGAGTAAATGATGAATGGATTGAGACTGGCGATTTATAGACCTACACAGAGAGAATTATTTAAGTAATTTGTACTCAAATTGAGTATTTTTGTACTTAAAAATTAAGCATGAACACAAATACTCATTCTGAGTACAAAATACTAACTATCAGTACAAATTTGAAAAATTTTTTTTACTCAAATTGAGTACAAAATACATTTATTAAGTACATTTTTCCTCAAAATGAGTAAAAACTGTACTCATTTTTGGAAATTACTTGGATAGTATTTTAAAAATGAGTATTGCCATTTCTCAAATTGAGTACTGAAAAATGATTGAATTGAGAAAAAAATTCTCAATCCGGAGAACTTCGTTTCTTACATACGCATTATTTTAAGGGCTATACAGCATATGTTAATTGTTTCATAATTATGTGAATACTAAACTGTTATAAATAAAACAAACTTCATTTTTGTTCGACCCAAGTCGCCTTCTCCGTCACTCGAACCCCCGACCCTTGTGTTCATGCACGCGCGCACTAACCGGCTGAGCCAAACAAGCATCACATTCAGCAATGTCCAAACCGCGTATAAGATTTAAATTGTAATGCTTGCAATCAATTGGATTTTAAACATTAAATGGAATTGGGCTGATTATACCATAATAAAATAATTAAAAATAAAAAAAAAACGCAGAATAACCAAAACAAAAATATTTGTGTTTACCGGAATGGGGATTGAACTCACGACCCGAACGACATTAGCTATCAAATATTTGATGGCAAGAGTCATTTACTCCCTAGGCCAGCCTTTTAGAAGGTTCCTGTGAGTAATGTCATACTCAATCTGAAAATATTTGTACTCAAGTTGGAAATTGAAGAACTTGTTTCCGAAAATTAAGATTTTTGTGATCAATTCAAGTTTTTTTTCTTAAAGTGAGTTCAATTTGTACTCAATATAAGTTTTTTCCCAAAATTTGTACTCAAAATCAGTACATCCTGAAAATGAGAATTCAAATACTCAATTTCAGAACGTCAGAATTCTCTCTGTGTAGCAATGTCCTGTAAAAAATAAATTGGGCTTCTTAAGAGTAAGTTAAAAGTGGAAGAGAACTTACGTGGGCTTACAAATAATTCATTGAGGTGCTTAAAAGTATGCAGTAAAATAATGAATTAGGCTTGCGGTAACAGGCTGTTGCATACTTTTGGACACATTTATAAGTGATATTAACAACACCCTCAATTAATGGAACGTTTATGTATGTTTTTTGTCACTCAAACGAGTTTATTTCACTAGATCAATGTGTGCAGCCTTTGCACATATCCTTCGACTTCTTCCGGTCCGCTGCTGTTCTTTTTAATTTCGAAATGCTGCCGCCGCTGGGAGAAAGTGGGTGAAAACGGGAGAAAGGAATGACGAAAATCCCCCGACGCTGCACTTTTGCCCGGCGCTGACACGACGCCTCTGTGTCTGAGGTTCAGAGGTTCCCTAGCCCCATTTCTAATGCTTCTGCTTGTGTGTGCTTTTTTTCCCGGTGTCAAGCCATTGGAATTAGTAGAGCAGCTGGCCCCCAACTGAACCGAATCCAACAGCTCTCGAGATCCCAGCACTCAGTCGACAGACTCGTCCTGGTCGGCGGCTGCTCTAATGAATTTGCATTTTTTATAAATCCCCATTGATGTGCTCCAGTTTGGGTCCAGGCGTGGCCAGGCGATTGCACTTTTCATACCCTGGCCCTTGACTATTTTCCAGGGTAGATTGCATTTAGCATGGGCAGCTTTTTTTTAAAAAAGTGTTCTTTATAATACGTAGCCTACTACTAATAGGGTGTCAATAGGGTGTCCTGTTTCACAGAATAATCAAAGCCTAATAAATTTTTGTAATTTTATTTTAAAATCACAATTGTTTGTCATAAATATTCCAAATAATAAAGTTATAATCGCTGGAAATTACATAAAACTAAAACCATAAATCGATACTAAAAACCAAAAATAATGGATATTTTTTGGGCCCATCAGTAGCGAAAAATGCTTTCCAGGTGGCTTAGTTTTTGGCGCTGTCCTGGTTTGCCAGCTTGTTGCATTTGCCGTGTGCGTCAAAGGGGCGTGGCATGTGAACATGCCTAGTCAGGGTATTACGTAGTGTCCGAGCCCCTTCCCCCCCTTCACCCCTCGGAAAACCCCCTTTGAGGACCGGAAAACCACTCCAAAAACCGGAACACCCTCGATGTTACGCAGCAGACACTGAGTGCAGTTGAATGTTTGGACATGCTGGGAAATGTTGGATTTTGTGCTCAATCAAATCAAAGTCAGCCACACCTCAGAATCTGAATCAGATCACTGGGAAAAGTAAGGCTTGAAAACGAATTAAACTTAAATTTTCCCACTTAAAATTGCCTAAAAATGAAGTTTGCTTTGTAATGCCCAGAATTTTCAACGAGCTTTTCTGTTTAAAATACAATGATTTTTGGTTTTTTTATTGAAAAATATATGGGGATGCCACAAAAAAGATAGGTTTTGGAAATTAAATGTCAAAATATGTGCCTGAAAGTATGCAGTGAATAAAGGATAGTCGTGTTCCTGTATGAATTCGTATCACTATTGAATTAAAAATATATTGTTGCATACTTTCAAACACCTATTTTAAAATTTAAAAGTGATCTCTCCCTATAGATTGATTATAACATGGATAATAATAAATACCGAAATTCTTAAATACAAAATACCCGTAAATAATTCAAAAACAAAGCTTAAATAATATGATTTTCTTAAAAACTGTGTTAAAAAAAAATATAATTCTTGTTTTTTTTCCCGCTGTGCACCATAAAGGCGCCAAACACTGCATGCGTAATAAATTACGGCTCCCTAAAAAGGCTACCGATTGAATGACTCATGAATTCTCGGGCTTTCGCATTGATTTGTTTGTTGGCCCCAATGGCAGCTCTTGATTATGAAAGAGCGGTCTTATGTTCACAGTTAATTGGATGCACTGGTCGACTTCTTTCGTTTTGGCCCTCAACCTTGGACTATCGACCATCGATGGGAATTTCCCCAAAGGCGTCATTAGCCTGGCCCCAAAAGTCTTAAACTCGAATTAAAAAGGGTTGTATCTGTCTCTATCTCTCTCTCGTTGGGTTATTTTTTTGTTTTGTGGCCTTGGGAAATCCTAGGACTTGTTAGCTTGGCGGCATTAACTACAAGTCGTTATTATTGTCTAGGGCTTTCATTGGCTGTGAGTAAAGCAGGCGAATACTAAGGGCCAAATGGATATCTCTCTGCCTCTGTCCGGAATTCCAATTTGTATTTGGATTTCAGATGGGCGTTAATACGCACCAACGATGACGACAATGTTGATTTTGGGAACTGGGGAGCATAACTCACTCATGTGTGATGGCCAAACAGTGAGGGTATTTCCGTGTAACGTTCATTTTGTTGGGGGTGAAAGTATATTTATGTTTTTAATTTATTTAATTATCATTTTGGCTTTATAATAAAATAAACCTAATAATTCGGATAATTTTTTTTTGTATTTTTAAAATACTTTTATTTTTGCTCAATTAATTTCTTTGGCCTTACAAAACATAAGCTCTAGTGCGCTCTCAAAATTAGCTGTCGTTAAAGTGGCATGAAAATACAAAAAATACAGCTGGCAAAAAGGGGATGAAGAAAATCCCCTAGATAACCGGAACCACGACTATTCAGCGGAAACGGAAACGCACACACACACAATCACACATGTGCGCCACATATGTTCGTATGCGTGGAGTACCTACATGTGTATGTAGATATGTTTCTCTGATTGTGTACGACATGAACCACAGGGGAAATTAAAGATACATTAAATGCCCGCAAGCAAAACCGAGCAGCATTTCTGTGGAGTACCGAGCTGAGTGCCACGCCCACCTACTTACGCCTACCCCCACCCCCCGCCCCTCATGCTGCTTTCAAGCCTTATGGGCAATTTGCTGTCTACTGCTCGCCACTCCGGCATTTATTTTGTCCGGGCATTGTGTCCGGCTAGGAAATTCTACTAATTAAATTATCGACAAGTTTTGTCGCATAAAAACAAACTGTTGCCCCAGAGAAAAATATATATATAGGAATATATGTATTTAGCATGGGAATGGGACGAAAAAATTGGGCGAAATAAAAGCGGCAGGCAAGTTTAATCAAAGTTTGCCTGCTCGATTTTAATGAGGAACTTTTGCACATAAATAGAACTTAATTTTCTATTACCAAAAGCACCGACAACAACAAAAGCCCGCTGTCATGCTGCCCAAAATGAGCGGAGGGTGGTGGTTTTCGAGCCATTTTCTAGGGGATGGGGGTTTTTTTGGGTACTCAAGTGCCCCAAGGTCTGGACGAAATTCTGTCGCCAACGCACAGAAATATTGCTCGACAAACTTTTATGTTTTAATATTTAATTATAATTTTGTGTAACGTTTTGTTAATGAATTCCTATTTGACGCGCCCGTTGCACGTGTCGCGTCCCAGCCGCAGGCTCTCACAGCCCATCCGGTTCTTTGACCCGCCCGTCCAACTACCCGGCCACCCAAAAACCACACCCAATCGCCCAGCCAAGCGGCCACATTCCCATCAACACCTAAGCAAACCCGTCTTTATAATCTGGCCAATATTGGGTTCCCACTGTTTGCCCTGGAGATGCGCCAGTTCAAGGAATGCTACTTGAATGATAAAATACCAAAAAAGAACCATAAATAAGAACGAAATTTTACATTTCGGAGATTTGCCAGTGTTGTAAGTGGATGCTTGAGTGATAAAATGTTAGGAAGTGTTGGGAAGTAACCAAAAATATGCAACAATTATAGAACAATAAATAATATTTAATTTAATTTACTTTTATTACTACCTATGATTTAATATTCTGATTCTTATATATACTAACAAATTGTGTTTATCTTTCTAAGGATCCGCCTAAATACAATTATTAGACATCGGAAATTTTTCAGTGTTGTAAGTGGATGCTTAAGTGATAAAATGTTAGTGTTAGGTAGTGCTAGGAAATAGACAAAAGTTAAACTTATTTTTTAGATTTTTTAAGGTCCCCATAGCTTTTAGTTTTAAAGCCATTTTCCAGGAATTCCCCTGTTTTTGTTTGTTGTTCACCCTAAGAAACGGCAAAATTATGAAATGTTTTTAATTAGCTCGAGTTTTTTTTTTTGTTAGCCAACCCGCCAGGAAATAGCCCAGTAAAATATGTTTGGACCACCTAAGGGTCTTCGGTGTTTGACCATGCTTATACTGTTTTAATTCGGGACTAGAGAAAAGTTTCGGTTTTCAGGAAATCTGCCATTGGAAGGCATCAAACAAACACAAAAAAAAGACGAAAAAGCGGAAAAAAATAATAAAATCAACTAAAAAGTTTCATTGTGGCGAGCTGTAAAGCTGCAAAATGTCGAGAAAGGGAAAATGGGGGCGATGGCGCTTTTAGGGCGGGGGCGTGGCACATGCCAGCGTAATGAGCAATTATAACAGCAACAACAAGCAGAACAGTAAAAGTTATGACTGCGACGCTTGTCAAAAAGGTTTGCTGGAAAGGCCCCCATACCATTTGCTCCATTTTCACCATTTCCACCATTTTCCAACCGTTCCCATCCGTAAAAGTTTTCCCCCATTTTTGCCGTTGTTTGCTATATTAACTGCGCCCGGCGGAGGATCATTAACTATGGATATGTTCTGCGGGATGTCCAACAAATTGAGTTGTAAACTTTCCCCGAATTGCGCAGCGAGCAGGTTTTTGTCATGCATGATATATGAGGTAGTTAACTCTAATAAATTATATTGCTTTCGTGTGGGGATTTTATTTCGGCCTTCCGATTTAGTTGTATACTACTTATAAGCCATGGAGAATTAAAAACACATTTTAAAAATATTTAATTTCTTTAATAATTGTAATTAATTAAGAATGTGATAGGATAAAATATCAATTAAGATGAATAAATATTTAGCTTTTTTTAATTTCAGATTTTCCTATCTGTAATAATTTAATATTACCCAGAGTTTTCGCTACTTTAACGCGAGGCAAAAGTTTAAAATTAGTTAACGTAATGCTAACAACGCGCTCTCGCTTTTGGAAGTTTTTAATCAAGCGATGTAAAGTTTTTGGAGCATTTTACCTGTCAGGAGTCAGACTGCCGTCAGTTTTGGAATAGTTTCGCAGCTGTCAGCTACTGACCTGCCAACCATTATGGCTAGAGTCGTTCATTTTGATATCAGAAAAGTTTCCCTCCCCATTTTTCGCCATTATTGTATATGTATATATATATATATATTGTATATATACACAGCGTCCTTTGGAGAGCTTTGGACAACAGTTGAGCGCATTAAAAAGTTAGCACATTTCTGCGAATAATGAAAGTGAAATGTGTAAAACCACAGAAACCCGGTCTGAGGTTTAAGCCTCGACTCGATGTTTCTACTTCAGCTGGTCGGTCTACTCTTCTGCCGGCTAATTGCAACTAAAAAGTTGCTCATTAAGCTGCTCTCCCCTGGATAAAACCTCTGGAATTCGCCCCTCTCCGCTCTCCGTTCTTCGCCCGGGTCCCCAACTGGTGCTAAATACAATCAAATTAGTTGTTTCCGCTTTGAAATTATGCGACTTCCGGTCCGACAAAATGCTTCCACGTGTGCCGAAAACCCCTCCGCCCCCAAAGTGTTTCACTTTAGCTCTGCCATTTATGCGCTTCCCTTTTTTTGTGTTTTTTAGTTTTCTCATTTTAGTGCTTTCTCCACACTTCCTCGGGGCTTTTGGGGGAGACATCAGTGAATTGTCAATGATTTCCAGTCAGGGAATACTCAAAAAAAGGAGAACCACAGCAGGAGAACCTTTGATCCTGGCAAATCTCCGGGGTTTGGCAAGGATAACTATCATCGGAATTGGGTCAGGCTGGATTAAATCGTCTTTAAGAATTATTTTACTGATTGGAATTAAGGTTCAAACAAAATTTATTGTTTAATCGTTTTATCGTTTGCTTTTGTAAAGTCACAAAGCATGCCTGCGGTCACACGTCTATCTAGCATTGGTCACACGTCGATTCTTCATTGTGTCGCTATTCGGACTAAAAGCAAGCCAACAACATTTTCATTGATATTTTTTTCTCATCGCTAATCTGAATCCATTTTGGCCTTTTCAAGAGTGTTTCATAAGTCATTTCTGAGCACCAGCACCCCTGATAATCAAATAACGTGATTAAATATATGCATGGCAAAGACTTAGCTGATAAAACTAAAGATACATTTATCTAGTTATATTTATAAGACTTTAATCTTGCTTCTAATGGCTGTATGTTTAAATTTAATTCACTTCCCTTGCTAAAAATCTAGTTCACTTGCCTGCGAGCCCCAAAAGGTGGGCTACATTAAAATCGAATTAATATGGAGATGAGAGTGTTTACTTGCAAACGGTCAAAAGTCATGGCGTACACGCACTCTGCTGCCCAACGATTTGTAAACGAATTTTGCGGGAAAAATGTCCAGATATTTTCCGGAATTTTCCTTTTTCCCCGTTTTTTATTTTGCCCCGGCCAGGTGGGCATATTTTGCATCCATATGTGTGCGAGTAGTTTTTTGGCTATCTTTCAGCAGGCAAACGAGGCGGGAAAATGGGTGGAAAATCGGTGGGTGGTTAGTTGGCGAGGCGGGGGGTTTTTGGAGAAATAAACTTTGGAGGGGTGCTAAAGACGAACGTGCCTGTTGTTTAGTGTTGCATGTACTTCTGACTGGGCGGCTGTGGCATTTGGGGATTTATTTGCATTTTACTTTTGCAGTGCTGCAAATAGTTTGCCGCAATCTGTGTCCCCCTGTGTGCTCCATCTCTTTTGCTCCGTTTTCGCCCCTGCTCTTTCACACTTTTCTCGGGTTTTCCCAGCTCGCGTGGTGTTTGAAAATTTATGAACTTTTCCATATAGATATTTTAATTTTTTTCAGTTCTTCGCCAAGCATTTGTACCTGTGTCTCTTGTTCTCTCCTTCCCTCCCTATATACACCTCTCTTTCTGACCCCGTATATCCCTCTCTTTTCGCCATGATGCATGACTATGTAAATAGACATTTTTACACTATGAACACAGTTTTGGGATATTACGAAGTCAGATTTTATTTTCCCTTCGCTTGTCGTGCAAATTTGTTTGTGCTCTCTCTTTTTCTTTTTTTTTTGACGTTTGCATAATTTTATTTGTTAACTTTCTGAATTGCTCCTCCGTCCCTTTCGTCCATTATTGTCCCTCTCTCTTTCTGCATACTTGATGAACAATAAAAAAAATATGCCAGGCGGCCATTTGATAGCACAAATTGTGTGTAATTTCAGTTGACAATTTGGCCCGGAAATATTTGAACAAAGTCAAAAGGGACAACCTAATTATTTTTGCCAATCTGACAAAGGAAATAATGTTTTTGGCAAATAGTTTTGGTGAGAAACGGGGGAAGCCTGTGTTTAAAGTTTTTAAATGTATTCGGGTATGTACTTATGTAAATATGTTGCACACAGTGGCGAATCGAAGATTTGGTTGTTGGGGGGGATTTCAGAACTAATTTTTTGCTGAATACTTTTTGAATACCCAATTTCCTTTTATTTTTCACCCGATTTGGGGGAGGATAAGAATTTATCCTTATAATTTCGGTTCTATTAAATGACAGTTTTGCATTTATGTATCTGCGAAAAACTAGAAATCGATTACGCAAATATATATGTTCACTCAGGTGCATGTGCATTTATATTTACTTTTGGGTTTTACTAACAAAGACCCACCTGCCACATCCTGTCAACTGAATCTAGTAAATGCTCGTTCTGACATATTCATGAGTATTTCAGTCCTTGCCGTGCGATTTGACAGCAACAAAAAGCATGTGGGTGGCTATACTGGTGGGTGGGCTTCTGGGGCACGGGTGACTCGGATAATGGTCGCTATTTGCGGCTGACCACATTATTATGCAATCGCCGCACTATAATGAAATGTGATTTCGGACTAAACATATTTAATTTTGGTTTCGCTTCATGTAAATTTCAACGCGGCAATTGGTTAATCAAATTGAAAGCGACGACCAAGGATTGCCATCAATTATGGATAAAGCAGCTAGTGTTTTATCATTACTAACACAATTTACGCACAGCGAACTAGGCAAAATATAATGTTTAATAAATTAAATTTATTGTTGTTAAACAAAGGAAGAAATCTAAAAATCTTTCGAGTAATATTTGTGTTTAGCTTAAAAAAATTGAAAATTAAAAATATTAATAATTAATTACTTTTGAAAAATCCTAAAATTATTCCAAGTATAGGGTTTGAAAGATAAGGAGTGTACCTTTTAAAAAACTTTAACATCAAAACAAACCATGAATCCGTTTGCCTCTGAGACCTCCGGAAAGTTGGCCAATTTCAGCATTTTTCGAACTTGAGCTAAGAATCCTTGCGTCGGGGAACTTTTTGGAAAACGCAGTTTAACTTGGGAATTCGTAACGAATTCAAAACTATAGCATCCATCGAGGTACATTTTAGATGTTGCATAGTGTTATTAATACAGATTAATAAAGTAATAAAGATATTAGTTGGCATCCGATGACATTCTTCAACAAACTCAACGACCTTTCTTTGAAAAGCTTAAGGCTGTTTTTAGTAATCCGATTGAAAGCAACAATCGAGAATGTCATCAATTACGGATAAAGTACTGAGCATGATATATCCACAGAGTGCTTTATCTTCGTTGACATAACTCAGACACCGTTATCCAACACTGCAAAATATTTATTTTAATAAATTAAATGGAGTTTGGCGCATACAAACGAGCGCATCAACATGCATATTTCATATATTTCACAAAAAGGATGAGCCGGCAGCGGGAGTTGGTCGGTTGGTTGGTTGGCTGGTTGGTCGGTAGGTTGGTGTACCATACATACATTTTTATAAACTACCCAACTACCTCGGCTGAAGTGAGTCCCCCAAACTCATGCATATAGAAATGATATGGAAAAAGGCGAACATAAATTACTTTTATATTTTGTCGCTATTTTTATATTGCCAACACTTGTGCGGAAATTGCGCGATGAAACGACGCTGCCCAGGAGCGGAATAAAATGGAAATGGCTGGGCGATGCGATGCGGTGCGGTGGGGACCCGCAAGAAAATTGCCAGCCCCAGTGCAGTTTGTAGCCAACGGTAATACGCCCCCCGTCCACCTTCCTGCCCCGCCCACTTTTCCAGCGTCTTCCCCCTTTTTCCTGAATAAACACAGCTATATGTGGATGTAGCGATATTTACGCGAGATATTCAGCAGCGAATGCGCCATATTTCAGTTTAAAAAAAAATCCCAAAAAAACAAAGCGCAACAAGGGAGCGAATTAAGATTTTTGTAACGAATAAGTTTATACACTTATATTAAAAGGAAAGGTTTTTTATTTTTTTAGACTCTATTTTGCTGCACAGAAACGAATAAATTTTTGGCTAAATATTGAAAATGTAAATGGTATTAAATAAATTAATTTACCTATTAGTTTTTGTATTTTATAATTTAATAAAAATGTAAAAAAAAGTATTATCCACAAAAAGTGAGTCAAGAATTAACCAAATTATATTCCTTATTCTTTTAACTTGCCGTTGGGAAATGCGAATTTTTGCTGTATTGTCGTTACTTTAGCTCCTTTTTGCTGTCTGCTTCAGACATTAAATTTATGTTATGTTGATTCCACTCTTGACAAATACAGCAGATACAAAAGAGCGAGAGCTGGGAATTGAAATGGTCAGGGGAAACGCTGGACATGATTTAGATGGCTAATTTTGGCAAAGGCAACTAAAAAAAGCCGTTAAGCCAAGCAGAGGAAGTCACTCAATAAACAAAGGGGAATGGTTGCAAGTTGCAACCAAAAATAAGCAGAAAAATAAAGCAAAATATCTATAAAAAATATCTAATGCAGGGAATAAATTAAATATGAACAATGTAAACCTAAATATGGTAGGTCTTCATCAAGGGAACTTCTTGAAATATTCTGAACTGAAAGTACAAAACAAGGGTCATGGGACTCCTTGCGCTACATTTATTATTTTATTTTGCCCAAACCCAATAAATTGTATTTCGGGGAAAGAATAACACAAAAAGTTGGCCGGCTAACAGGGAAAGCGCATTAAAATAACACAGTGTATCCAAATTACAGCAAAACCATATTACCAACCTTTGGCAAAAAATGTGTGACGACCAGACACAAAAAAATGAATTTAAATTTAAATGTGAAACAATTTTCCAATGAAAACTCTCTTCATTTGTTTTCATACCGTTCGCCCTTTGCAAACGGCCTTTTTTTTTGGGGTAAAATTAAGTGGTGTACTGAAAAAAAAACTGGAACTACTAAAATCCACTAGGTATTAGAAAAAAATTGGTATGATAATATATTTTAATTGATTCAAGTAATTTATAGAATTTTATTAGTTAGTTTAGTTTAGCCATAAAAAGAATATACAAAATAATGTTGGGTTCCCGTTTGGCTGTCACTGGTACACATTTTCCCTTTATGTAAATATAAATACATGTTCTCCTCGAAGGGAAGTTACCTTCGCATTTAGCGTTCCTAGCAGGCAAATGAACTCACTTGAATAATCGCCACTCTGGGAGTTATCTCGCACTTTAAATACGTTGGCGAATTTTAATGAAAACGTCCTTTCAACGCAAGATAAATTATTCAAAAGTTTCCCACTGCCGCAGCGCAGAAGATTTCCACCGTCGCTGTTGTTGTATTTTTGTTGTTGTTCTTGTCGCCCAGCAATTTTGCATTTTATTTGTGTTGCCGGCCATTCTTATTTTTCACCTTTCCGAGTCCGGTTCTACTTTTTTGTGCTTTTTTTTCCCTTTAATTTTTGTTGCATTGTTGGCCGGGCATTTCAGTTGCAGGCAACTCCGGACAGGCCACGCCCCCCTTCCGCCCACTTCCTGGCGTCCTTGTTTTGTTTGCCGGCCGCTTTCAAGTGCGAAAAACTCTCGGATGAGATTCATTCACTGATTTTCTCACCTGGCTATCGCCGCCTCGTTCTCGCCGGCTATCGCGCTCTCTTTTCAGCCGGCTGTCAGTTTGACAGAAATAGCCTGCAGTTTGGCGGGACTGTACTTTTATCTTCTTTTTTGACGGCCCTGTACTTTTATCGCCTTTTTGCCATTCACTTTTGAAAGTCTAGCTTAAAGACTTTAATTAATTGTTGATCAACCCTGAGAATGACTTTTAATTTGGAAAGAATATAATATTAATTAATTTAACAAATATTCTTCTATCACTCATAACTTCCTTCGCTTATAACTTCACCTGTTGTGTGTGCATCGCATTTGCATGGTTTTTAAATTCAAATCGTTATATTAAATAACCCGAATGGCATGAAATCTCCTGCTGAGTGCAACGTGCAATGCCAACCGCATTGGTTTGGTTGCCTCACCAAAAACACCTGGCCAAACTCCCCACTTTATCGCACACGCAGACTTTCCACAGGACCATTTTGACCATTTTTATGTGGCGACTATGAAACGAAACTGGAATTTAAATAATGCCAATGAAAACAATGAGAGGATTTGGGTCATTTATCATGCAAAAAAAGAATTACAATTAGTTGGATGAAATTTGGAAGTGTTCATCACCAAAAGTGTGTGGCTTTGAAAGTAACTTAAGATTTTTACAATGACCTCTTAGGGATTAGATAGAACGAACATTACTGGGATATTTCTGAATATGTATCGCAATCGGATCCGGAAACTGCTTCAGTGTTGATAGGATTTCCGGAAATTTTGGCTGGGTCAATTTCCGTATCGGCTTTAGTTTTATCAGGACTAGTTTCAGGACTTATTTCGGGTTCCGGTTCCGGCTGCGCTTTCAGTTCTGACGACAGATCCTCTTCGTTGATCACCGTCTTTTCGGCCACCTTTCTAACCGCCTCTATGACCGCCTCTTTCACCGTCTCCAGTACCTCTTTGGTCATCGGAACTTGCAAATTCATTATCGATTCATCCAGCAAGATACCCCCTAGGGATTCCCCGGTTTCTTCTCGCATCGAACCTGTGGGCCCTTCTGGGGACTCTAGCTTTTTGTCCAGGTTCTTGCCTCCCGAGGATCTCTGCTTCGTCGATGTTTTTCGTTCAGCATACTCTTTCAGAGAGTCATCGAGATCGGTTGCAGAAGAACTCTCTTCGCGGCAAGTTTCCAGATATTTCTCCAAGCTCTTCAAAACCTCCCTGGCCGTGGCCTTTCTCCGCTCCGCCGCAATCACATATGTTGAGAATTTCGCTTCGAGATTTTTGGTGCACCTTTCGTTGTCCTTTTTCTTATCCTTGCAACTTGCAGCTTTTTGGCTTTTTTCCAGTTTCTCTGCCAGTTTCTTTTCAAGGAGCTGTTCTTGATCTCGCATCAGCGATAATATTAGTTCACTATCAATGGTTAAGTCTTCACTGTCAGAGGAATATCCTCGTTTCGAGTTCCTGCCAGCCTGCAAGTACTTGCTCTTCTGCCTCGCCTTGGTTCTCTCCCTGGATGCCTTTATGGCCAGATCCTTTTGCAATTTGTGCAGATTCTTCGAGTCCTCCTCGGGCCGAATGCTGCCCCTGGGAATCATGGGAATCGAGAGGGGCTTTCGGTTGAGGGACAGCTTGCCCTTGGCATCCCGATTCAGATCCATCTTATTGCGCGGCATTTTCGCCCCGGGGCCACCGTAGGTGTCCAGAAAATGTCGGGAGGTTGGCTTTTCGTCGCAACTCACGAAGCGATCTTCCTGCAGGAACAGCTCCAGTTGAATGCCCGGTCCCGAGTCATCATCAGGCGCCGCCTCATGCATCAAGTCCATTGTCTCTTCGTGGCGCAGCATCAGATAGTCCGTGGCGGTGCACAGGAAGTCCTTTGGATCCTGCGAGACTATGTAGTTCCTGGTGGGACGGATGACGCTGCGCGACTGTATGTACAGGCGATCGAAGACGGTCAGCGTGTAGTACATTCGATTGGCCGTCACCGGGGCGACCAGCCAGATGATATACAAAGTGTTCTCCGGCGGGCTGCTCTCCTCCAGCTCGGCGGCCAGCTCCTTGTCGGGCAGCATGGCACACCAGTTGCTCTTGCAAATCATCAGCACCGCGGCCCAGTGATGCTCGAAGCGACGCGTCTCGTTCATGAGGCCGCAGTTGGGGAAGCTCAAGTACCGGCGAGCTGGTCGAGTCTCGGGTCTGCCGTCAGTGCCGGCATACAGCAGAATGGCCAGGGCCTGCGGCACGCCCTGCTCAAAGGCCTCCGGGTTGAAGATCATGCGGAAGGGCTGCTCATCGTAGATGACCGCCACCTTGGTTCTAGGATCCTGGCTGTGGTTCTGCAGCAGGTGAACCAACAGACCCGAGGGAAAGACCACCTGATCGCAGTTGCCCAATGGACACTTGCCGGGATTCCGATATAGCTGGCCCAATTTCCGTTCACGACGCAGATTTTGCTCAATCTCCTCCTCATCGATCGCTATTATCTTCTTCTTGGGCTGCTGCCCTTTCGGCTTGTTTTTCACACTCATTTTTAACAAATATATAATTCAGTATACACAAAAAATGCTCTTTACTTTTTGTTCGAGCAGTTACAAAAAATATGGAAAAAATTTGTATTCAAGACTTGGAAAAAGTACGTGTTACTGTATTGGCTTCCAGACTAGAACTGACTGGGCTACCGACCGGATCTCCAAATACAAACGCTTGACGACTGACAGCGATGACATGGCCCACTTGGCCAGAGGAAAATGAATATACCAGACGGATTCTGGTCTCCCAAACGATAAGGAAAACATGAAAAGCTGGAAAACTATCTCCACGGAGTTGAGCTAACGAGCAGCACGAAAATACACACACACACACGCACACACAAGTTGGCCAACCAACTTTTCCCTCACATATTTTTCGGTGGAAAAAGTGTCGGAAAAACAGGGTGGTAGTGCCCGTCATATATCCGAGTATTTTTGATTAAGCATTCCCCAGATACGAATTAAATCAATAACTTTTGGCTGGCCGAAAACAAATTGAATTCAAAAGTTCCAGGCCATAAAACAAAGGCGCAAACTTTGAAGGTCCTCGACTTTGGTGATCGACTTTGGGTTACCCAAGAATGGTTTAATAATAATTATACATAATATTCGAAAATACAAAAAAGGTTTATAAGAAATGTAATAAATTCCAAATAGTTGCTAAATACCAAAAAGGACATAAAAAACTGTAATATATAATAATTATAATAATCACCAAATTACTTTAATACACCCTCTGTTACCTTAAAGTTTTAACCATAAGATAGCATTAGATATATTGGAAAATGTACTTAAAATATTTATAAATTATAACTTATAGTCTAGTCACACTATGTGGGGTAACCTATCGAGTGAGCCAGTAACCCGATTACTCCAAAAAAGTGTTTCCACTGGGTTAACTCCAAATATCGGGTAATGACAGCTAGTGTTTGTTGTTTTTGTTGTTTATTTTACTAGGGATGGACCTTCAACGATAGGAAATAAATACAAAATAGACCGAAAAATACAAAAAAATACTCAGAAATACCAAAGACCCTAAAAGTACCTCACTTTTGCCCACATCTAGTTGCCTATACACAACCTATGTAAAAAAAACAGGGTTTTGTCAATAACCCCATAACTCCATAACTCCACCCTAGTGTAAACAGGCCTTAATAAACTTTGAAGCTTAGAAATATATAAGAATTTAAGTTCACCATGATGTTACTGTTAAAGTTAAAACTAAAAAATTTGTCAAATAAATTTGATTTAAGTTTCTCCAAATTTCCACTCAATACTTTCTCCACGGTATTCCCAGTACGACTCCCTTAAACTTTTGGGGATCATCTGCCGGCCATAATAAAGGTTTGTTACTGCCAACCCCCCTCAATAAGCGTAATGAAACGTAATTTGAATGGCTCTTAAGTGGTTTTCGGTTCAGGTGAGTGTGTTTGCAGGTGGGAGTCACATACATACATACTCGTATGGCTAAAGGGATATATGCTTTTATTTTGGGTGTGAGCCGGGGCCAATCGTGTGAAAATTGAGCTGCCCAGTGGCCAAAATTAACTGCTCCACCGCATCCGCACTCACATCCACATCCATATTCACATCCACGTCCACCCGAAGACTCGGGGGGCGGAGTGGGCGTGGCCAAGTCGTGTCCGATTTATGGCCCGGATAATGCAGGCGACTTACGAGCGTTAAAATTATGCAGCCACTGCATTAAAAAGCGCTGAAAGTGTTGCACGACAAATGGCCCGGGAGCTGGCCAAAACCCCGAGGCATTAAACGTCGAACAGATGGCATCAATTTGTACCGAAAAATCGGGGAAAGCGTAAAAAGAAGCTGCGGAAAATCGTTGGGAAAGCGAAAGAAAAGAAAGCCACAGGGAGGGAAATTGCGTCGAGAAAAGGCTTTAAAAAAGAAGGGTTACCACTTTTTGTTGTTCTTCTTCTTTTTTGGGGGTAAAAGAACTTCGATGCCAGGAAAATCCATGCATTTTAAATAAATGTGGAAAATGCATTTTAAAGCATTTATTTTTAATAAATTGAAAGTGTCTTAGTGTCTTTTTATATGTTATAAATTGGTTACATTATTTAATTGATTTAATCATATAAATAGTTATTGATATTATTGCAACAAATATTTAGATACTTATTCCAGTTCCACTTAAATTACTTAAATTATGGAAGAACTTTAATAATTGGCATGCGGATTTGGAATACTAAATAAATATTTTCTTTGAATAGACTAAGATTCGGGGACTGAGTTTAGATTTTCCATACAAGATATATGGGTTATATAATGAAATTTAGTCAATCTTATAAATACTTACTGATTTTATTACAACAAATATTTATTTATACTTATGTATGTAAAATCGGAACTTTAATAATTGCCAGGCAGATTTTGAATATTTAGTAAAGATTTTCTTTGAATAGACTAAAATTCGGGGACCGAGTTGCCGGTTTTCTGTGGCCCGTAAGCTCGCATCGGACAATTACTTAGTGGGCATCGAGCATCCCACAGCCCACATCCAACATCCATTCCACTCGAATCCACTGGCCATGAATAAGCCGAGCACTCAAACACTCACTTGACACTCACACTCGCACTCGAATAGAAATGGGCAAACAACAAATGGCCGAAATGCGAGTCGGAAAAGCGTCTGTCTGTCCCTCGCCCCCCGTTCCTCTCACTCTCTCTCTCTCATTCTCCCTCTCTGATTTTCCAGGACATGGACAAGGATACGGATACGGACATGGACTCCGGCTCTGGCTCGGGATTCGGATCGACCGGACCCATTCCGGCCATGTTGTAATGTAATGTAATGCGCGTGCTGCCAGCTGAAATAAAGAAAATGAAGCGTCACTCGGAACGGGGTCGCGGGGGGCAAAGTTGAGTTCGGTTAAGGGGGGACGGACAGAAGAGGGGCAAGGGGGCGTGGCAGGGTCAGACAGGATGTTGGCAACAAAAGCCAAAAGTGGCACCGCGTAAAAATAAAACAACAAGGCAAGGCGGCTCTTCAAGCCAGCGGAACATTCGATGCCCAAGAATCGAAGGCTTCGATGGGTTTTGGGTTGGTAATATTGGCGAGGTCAGTGAGTTTTCCCTCTGACTTTTCCCCTCCTATAAATGTGTACGAGTACGAGTGCAGTTGTGTGAGTGCCAGTGCACTTGTGTGAGTGCCTCTTTGTGTGTGAGTGTGAGTGTGTGTGTGCTCAACACGTTCAATATTTTATGGTGTCGCTTACAGGCAAAATGGGAACCAAGCAAACAGATACCGAGAATCGAAAAGAGCATAAGTAGTACACGGAGAGAAAACCTAAGGATTTTCTGCCCTTTGGCAGTTTTCTGGGATCTCCAGACAGCCCAAGCGAATTTTATTTTTCTTGGTTATTTTTTAAATTAATTTTTTGATAAACTTTGGCTCAATATTTATTTTAATTTTTTTTTTAACTGTTTTATTGTAAAAATATTTTTTTGATGTATAGATGTCTATTGCAAAGAATAGTTTTGAAAAGAATTTCTCCCAGTGTATTCGGCTGCAGTAAAGGCAGATGAGTGAGGTGGATAGAACGGTTCAAATTACGCAGACTACGAAATTAATATGGAAATCGAATGAATATGGAAAACGAAGCCAAGTAAAGTTCAACTAGAGGTGAGTTGATGGATCTCACGAAGGATTCTACTTATGATCCAAATTCGGCACATTGTAAATAGAAAAGTTGGTAAAAGTAGCCAGTTAAGGTGTTATTATCGTTGGCGAAATAAAAAAATATATAAATATATATTTAATTGATAGACTAAAAACAAAAAATTATACAAAATATTCTCAGAAATATAGCTCTTTGGTTTAAGTCCATTTGCCTTAATTTTGGGAATACTAGAGATAACATAATCTGAAAACTGTATGCATTGTTTCTAAAATTAACTCATTTTTCTGCACAGAAAAAAAATTCCATATGAAATAGGATCAATTCTACCTTATTTCACACCAATAATAGGCCGATATGATTTATGTCAAATTTATGATTTAAATTATATCAACTTGACATTTTATCATATCATATGAAATACCAAATTTTGTATTTTTTGAACAAGTAATGTAAAATAAGGTAAACATAATCTTTATTCACATCAAAATGAAATGAATAACTTGATCTTTAAAAAATATAAAATTGACGAGCACATATCAATCTGATCTTTTGTAATTTTTTTTTCTGTGTGGGTGCAAGAGATTTTAAATATCTTTTGGAAAATATGAAATTCAAACCCTATTTTCAATATCATCTTGTAAGATTTAAAAAATATATTTTTTAAAGTTTTTTCTGTCTTGCCTTTTCAGCTCGTGTCACGAGCACATGTCCACTGTGAAATTCAGCTGACTGCGGGGCTTTGGAACAGGTGGGGGAGCGGACAAGGTGCTTTTGGGGGATGGGGAATGGGTGGCTAAAGGAGGACCTGGCCTTTGGTCAATTGAAACGGTTCAAAGGCCGTTCGGCCTGCGGTCTTTAGCCCACACTCTGCTTTATCCTTTATCCGCTTCCTTTTCGCTTGCACTCTTCTTAAACACGTTTTTCTTTTTCTTTTTCGTTTGCGTTTTCGTTTTGCTTTTTTTTATCGACGCGGCCATATAAATTTCACTCTGGCAAATGGTTTTTATTGGCAGCCACAGCCACAGCCTCCGACTCAAGCTCAAAAAGGTTAAATTTGGAAAATTGGTACGTGATTGGATTCAAAGCGCAAAATAAGTGCGTCAGTGGGTTGTTTGCCACCGCCCCTCGGCCTCTTTTCACTTATGGGAATGAAAATATACTTTTTTCCCTTTGGCACGCCACTCGGTACGATTTGTAATAAGAATGTGTTTTTTATATATTCTGTGGTCGAGAGTTGTGCTGTGAAAAATTGGAACTTGTGCCAAGCCACGATGATGATGATGGCAGGCATCCAATATCCTTCCTATATGTGTATACATATGGCGGCGGTATCTGGTATTTGGTATCTGGCTACTGGCATATACAGCCGTCCATAAGTTTAAGTATTTGTGGTCTTGTGTTTGATTGCCGGCCATAAAACGGTCATTTGTTTTGTTGAAGCCGAAACCGAAACCAAAACCAGAATCGAACTGCCAGCTAATAACTGGCCATTGCTTTTTGTCCATTCCACAGCCGTGCAACGTGGCGTATGAGTAATATTTGAATAGCTCCCTCTAAAGTTGGAAATTCGGCGTGTCAGCAACAGATGAGAAACTGACTCCCCAAATTGGGTTAAACCCTTTGAGAAGGCAACTGAAATTGCAGTTATAACATCATTATTTATATTCAATTGCAAGGCAGGTAAATGAAGCCCATGAATACATTAAAAGCTTGAATTGAGATTTTGGGAGTAATAAAAACATTTCAAGGAATATTCAGTTTTGTTAGTAAACTATTGATTTATTTATTATTAAAGTTAACCTGAAACCTGAGGAAGGCTGAAAAATATGCAAACGAAATCAAATTGCCAAAATATTTGCCAAACTACTGGCAGTCCATCAATCGGGGGATAAGCTGGAAATCCTCTTGAAAAACGACCATGGTCGTTATGGCGGAATATATACACGCACTGAACTGAACCGATAATCGGACTTACGTTGGCTTTGACCGTAGCCATTTGTCCGGAATTGATAAACACCGTAAAAAAAACAGAAAACAGAAAAGTACAGCAGCCGATGATTCATTTCACTAACCAATCAATATAATACGACAAACAATTTTATTGTTTTTAATTAAAAAGTCATCGCAATATTGTTGCTGGTGGCATTTCCATAAACTTATTTATCCCAGAAAGATATGCATACATAAATGCGTAGCGCTTATGGCACATGACAATTTACAGATTTATCTGTCACAATTTCCCTGCCTTTATTTTGTAACGCTTGTTGTCATAATTAATTGGCATTTATTATGCGCCGCAATAAAACAAAATACAAAAAAGAGAAACAGCGGCCAGAAATTCGTGATATCCTCCCCCGTTTCCATTTCCATTTCCATCCCTCGATGGGTTGATGGCTTTTAATCACTTAATTGAAGCTAATTAGAACCGCAAATTCAATGTGCGCGGCTGACAATATCGGTTGCGATTTTCAAATCAATTCAAGCTGCGCTTAATTACAAACTTGAAGCTCCATTTAGATGGATACACACACTCGTAAATCGACTCGGAGGAGACTCAAATGAATCATATTCTCAAGTGCCGTGGGGCACTTTCCCGGGCACATCATTAAATCACCGCAAAAGTTCAGAAATGCATTTCATTTGAAAATCATGAGCCGGCCAGGAGCAACAACAACAACAATAACTACTACCTGGCACTCTCGACATTACAAATTACAAGCTGCTGGCTGTCAGAGAAAATCGTGGAGCCAACGGGTCAGGGGTCAAAGGTTGGGTGGCAGCGGAAGAAAAAACATGGAAAACTTTGACGAGGTAAGTTGGGGCGCCAACGAAAGGTATTTAACTTGGCCAACTCAACAAATAGATTCGCGGTATATTTTAAAATTTGATTTTTTTTATTTGTATAATAATACTTTGTTAAAAACATTTGTAGTATTACTTTTGTTGATATTTATAATTATTATTACACACGAAAAATTTGTATTGGTATAATTGACTTATACGGATAGTTACGTAACTATAAAATTTTTGTTTGTGTCTTTGCTAATTGTGTGTATTTCTTGTATTTAATTGGTAGAATTGACAATTTTCGTGGTTGGGGACTGTTCGACAATTATATTGGCTAATTTTAGTTTTTTTTTTGTGTGTACAAGTTATGCTTAAAATATGGTTGAAAGAAAATCTACAAGATTTTAAAAGTATTTTGGTATTTTGGGATCCGGTAAGTTTGTATCATTTTTTAATAAATAAAATATTTTAGGCAATTTAAAAAAACATGTTTGTAAATTTCCACTATTATATTATTTTAACTATATTTAATTCGATTTTTCTTTGATCTCAAACTAACCTAAAGGGTATTTAAAAACTCGGGAAAAGTAACCGCTTTTCAAGATGGGTGTCGGCGAGTGGGCGGCCTGGGTGGATTAGGGGGCGTGGCTCTCTATAGAGAGCGATTCTACCCGAGAGGCTCAACGATTGCAATCTGCGGCGCTTCAGCGGCGCTTAATGTTGCCTACAATCCACAATGTCAGCCATTTATCATTTCGCCAGAACTCAGCTCAGTTTACTGGCCAACTGACTGAATGACTGAGTGACTGACTGAATAACTGACAGTTGGAAGAGGGTGAAAGGCAAACCAAAATTGGCATTATGAACTCTCTGCAAAATAAGTGAGTGGAGCCAAGGGGCTGAGAACTATCTGCGGAACCCCCCAAAGTGGGTCAGGTGGGCTCCTTTATTGTGGGTATTTCACCTATAGAAGAAAATAAGTCTTACTTACCCAAAGTGAGTCGACGAAAATCGTTACTTTCTGCAGATCGTTCGTTAAATGGAATGTTCTGCAAAGATAAATGGTTAAATAATTTTAAGTAAATATTCCAAACGAATGATTTCTTTTTCTTTAAACCATTCTGAAACAATCCCGAAAATCATTCCCTTTCTCAGGCCCTTTTTCTCATTTTTCGTTGTATTTAGATGGAAACATTATCCTTTTTATGACCGCATCTTATCACTTGCTTTGTCTTTGCCTTAGTTGCTTTAATTCCTTTTAAGCTCTTAATAAATTCTTTCCTTTTTTCGGTTTTAATTGCACTTCATTCTCGGGTTTTAGGTTGCGAATTAAATTTTATTTTCCTGCCACGATGGCCTATTCCCTTTTGTTAGCCCGCCTGCCAATCGCTGATTAATTTAAGCGCCCTAGTAATGCATAAATTAATGTTAAATAACGGCTGGCCAGCTGGCCAAAAAGCAGCTGACACTGTTCACACACTGAGAGAAACGGGAGGCAGGGGAACGGGAATGGGAGGGGGAAAGGCAATGGAAATGGGGCAGGGGAAATTGAGAGGGTCGAAAATTGCAACTGAATCAGATCGAATCAATATGCTTGTTAATTTTTCAACCGCCTGTTCTGCTCGTCTAACACATTTACACTGCGAGAAATAGTGTTTTTTTCTTAAAAAATCATCAAATACCTACCCTGCGCAATAATAACACTAGTTTACAAAAAAAAATCGACGTCGCCCTACTTGAAGACAACCTTAATTTTCTGGTAAAGAACATCTCCCTGATTAAGAAATGGGCACTTATAATTTTTTTTATGATGTCAATTTTTTTTTAAGTGTAAAAAACGTTTTTGGCCCTTTTTTATTTTCTATCTTCTGTACTGGTAAACCGATTCTGATCATCTTAGACTTATTTTACAGGTAATAGAATGACCTTTAACTTTCTTATTCACAGTATTGAGTTCCAGTCATTAGTTTAGAAGCTACACCGCGTCAAAGTCTAAAAAAAGGGAAAAAATTCAATTTGGACAGGCATAAATCCGATCATTAAAAATACACGCCTAAAAACCGAAATTAGTTTTATAACTTCTTCTGGTAGATTGTTCTTTGACAAAAAAAACAAGCTAATGATCATTAGAATCCACCAGCAAATGCACTTTATATGAATATTTTGAGTTTGGGACAACGGTGATTTTTTCGCCGTTTACAGCTGTTAACTGAGACAACAGGGCCTTAACATATCTTTAACAGGACTGTAATACCCTTTTTACCCAGCTTGAAAAATCTATATAAAATGGAACGCATGGTTGATTTTTGAGCTGATGGTCTTATTGTTTTGCTTAAAGTCCAATCTTTAAGAATAAACTATAAAACTAATTTCGGTTTTTAGGCGTGTATTTTTAATGATCGGATTTATGCCGGTCCAAATTGAATTTTTTCCCTTTTTTTAGACTTTGACGAGGTGTAGCTTCTAAACTAATGACTGGAACTCAATGCTGTGTATAAGAAAGTTAAAGGGCATTCTATTACCTATAAAAAAAGTCTAAGATGACCAAAATCGGTTTACCAGAACAGAAGATAGAAAATAAAAAAGGGCCAAAAACGTTTTTTACACTTAAAAAAAAATTGACATCATAAAAAAAATTATAAGTGCCCATTTCTTAATCAGGGAGATGTTCTTTACCAGAAAATTAAGGTTGTTTTCAAGTAGGGCGACGTCGATTTTTTTTTGTAAACTAGTGTAATTGAAATTTAAAATAGGGGTAACAAAATATTAAAATAATAAATTTTATAAAATCGTGAAATAAATGCAACAAGAATAATTTATTTGAGGAACTTGGGTATTTTATTTTATAAAAAATTCGAATTAAAAAATTAATTTCTTAAATTATTTATTCCTGTTGTATTTTTTCATTACCTATTATTTAATTTGTTTGTATAATTTTTGGATTAAAATACCCATGATTTATTTTTGTTGTATTTATTTCTCTATATTATTTAAGATTTAAATTTGTTTAATGTGTTAAATGTAAAATTTCGTAGTAAAATATTTACATAAATAAATCGCAGTTAATTTTCTAGCTTAGATTCGATGATATGGTTAGTTATATTTCTATAACACTACGATTTTGATTAGCTTGGCCGAGGTTTACACGTTTTCTCCATGTGCAACATCAATTATAATTTACTGGACGATGTGTGCGAGTCGGTTTTTTCCGCTTCATATGCTTCAGGGGTCAATTTGGTGGATGCATTCAGCCATTGGGCTCATTACGGCCCCTGTAAAATGCATTTCCATCACTCTCCATCTGACAATTTGACATTGTTTCGTTGGAAACTGGGCACCATATATGTACGCATGTTGGCCCAGGGAGCCGAAAATTTCCTTTGCCAAATGTTCTCTCCTAATTTGTAATTGAATGGGCAAGGAAATCGGTTGATATTAATGCCATGCTTTGAACCTGCACTTGTCTTTTGTGAGGTGGAGTCCGAACCAATCGGCCAAAGGTTTTCACAAACTTTCCACTCTTTCAGCTTGACCAGGGGAGAATTTCATCTTTGTTGCGGCCAAGTTGCCACTTTTAACCCGTTTTAGTTGCCTTTTGTGGCTCTTAGTCTGCTAATTAACTGCAAATTGCTTTTGCCTGCGAAGGCAGTTTTGTTGCCACCTTTTGCCTTTCATTCAAAAAAACCCCCTCCCATCCCCAAAAAGAGGAAAAGAACACTCAAGTGTTCAATTTCGTTTGAACTGGGCTCGTTTTTGGTCGCTGCTCTAAATTGGTTGCCATGACAATTTCAAATTAAAATCAAATTTTGTGGCTCAAAATATTTTTAAATCCGCTTCTGCGGTTAAGGGGAGAACCAAATAGAACAAAAAAAACACTGATTGCCGATTGCAGAATGCCGATTTCCGATTGCCTGTTGCTGATCAATTAAATCTAATGACATGTGATTGCTGTTGTTTTTCTGCCTGTTTCACTTAGTTTTAATTGCCGCTCGTTTGGCCAGAAATCGAAGGCTATAGCCAGTTGTTTGTTGTTTTGTATCGGTTGTTGCAGGTGCCACATCCCACAACCCATTGCATTGTGTTGTTTTTCCAGGAAATCTCCTCTTTGTTGCTAATGTTCCAGTGGTTTCCCTTTGTTATTTACGAGACATCCTCCCATGTTGTTTCTGCATCTGCTAATGCATTGAGTACTTTGTTTTTCTGGCAATATCTAATTAAGGGGGGGGTAGGGTCTATGGCATCAAAAAATCAAGTAACTTTGCGATTTTTTCTATAAAAACTGGTTGGATGGATTTAATTGAAACCAATTGTATATTATAAAGTGTCATTTAAATAACATCCTCTAATTTTTATAGCCGATACTATC
This sequence comes from Drosophila prostipennis, assembly GCA_037075205.1. Classification (NCBI taxonomy): domain Eukaryota; kingdom Metazoa; phylum Arthropoda; class Insecta; order Diptera; family Drosophilidae; genus Drosophila; species Drosophila prostipennis. The sequence continues at coordinate 430,621 of JBAMCJ010001546.1, forward strand.
GGCTAATATATCGGTGGCAAAGCGATTGCTGGAACACTATTAAAAAAAGGCGTTTTGCGGTGACCACTGTATCTCCTCCAAAAATTATTAGATTTCCATTCTGCTTTTACATTTAGCTTAAGAAAAGAAAAAACCCGCCCCCTGGAAAGCGCGATTTTTAAATTTTTTTTTAAAAGAATTTTTTTTGCATTTCCAAAGTCAAAAATGCGTTTTTCACCTAAAAAATTCGACTTTGGGCTTAAAAAAAAATACTTAAAGTTAAAAAATAAAAAAAAACGCTTCCCAGGGGGCGGGTTTTTTTTATGCAGAAAAATATGCGACAAATTTCAAAACGATCGATTGAGCCGTTTAGAAATGCCGATGGTCACGGACTTTCAAAACGTGGTTTCGAGAAAAACGCACTTAAAGATGCACTTACGTACCTAAAGTCTTAGAGGTTGGGGTACTAGTTTTAGCATAACTTCTAAAGTTTTTGTCCGATTGACTTAAAACTTTTTTTGTAGAATCTTAAAATGTTAATCTACAAGAAAAAAAAATAAAAAAAAAATCGATTGTTTTTTTTTGCTAGACCCTACCCCCCCCTTAATGCACTTGAGATTCTCTACTCTTCTTAGCTGCTAATTAATATTATCGCACACACAAAAAAAACATGCAGGCATCAAATCGATAGCGCATGGTAAATTTCTAGTATTTAAATGCATTTTGTTTTTACATGCACTATTGGTAAAATTGATATTAAATAATGACATTTTGCCGAATGCTCTCTTTCGGAGATTCTCTGACTTCGAAAAAGAGAGGAAGAAGCAATATGACGACTTTAAATTACAAAATTTGAACTGGCCTACTTAGAACTTGTTGTTTACGTTTGAGCATATCGAATTGAGATGCCGCATATCAAGTCAAAATTGATACCACATAACATCAAATTTTGGGTGCATGCTGCTGAATTTATTTTAAATTAATTGTATAATTTAAAATTAATTCAGCAGCATATGTATACTAAATTTAAAATATTTTATATCATTTAAGTTCCCTTGATGTTGTAATTATTATACAAAGCTCGGTGCTTCTGCTAATGATTTCGAAATGGGTCTCTGGCTTTTCTTGGCCTTTAATGCCAGTTAATGCCACTTAATTAATAACCTCAACTTTTGTTGTTTTCGCTATTTACAATTTGCCTGGTACTCGCAAAACACTTTTTGCCACTTCCATTTGTTTCGCATTGTAATTTCATTTGGCTGGCCCATTAAAGTCTTAACAGATTAAATAAATAAATAACCGAGGAGGTCTGCAATTCCATTACCTCGAATGAGTGGAATGCCAAAGAGAATGGAATTTGAATGTGAGTGGTATTTGAAAGGCAGTGCATGTACGTACTTTGTGTGCTTACATAACTCAAATAGAAATTCAAAACTCGGCCCGAAGTCGAAAACTGAGAAATTTGCATACAAAAGTATCTAGATGCTGAGGAAATTCTTTGACTTCAGCATCCTTTTGCCACTGAATGCATGCCAAACTGAAATAGAGAGAAAAAAAAATGGTAAACGACATCGTTTTCTTCTTTTGTGCTCCTAAGGGGGCAAACCCAATACCTAACCCCTTGCGAAGTCCTTCTTCACCACTTACAAACCCCTTCTTTAACCCCTCACCACCCATAACAATTGCAGCTGGCAAAAGATGAAGGCGAGTCTGGAATACTATTAAATACACAAGGGAAGCTACTTTTAACCCAAATCTGCGGGCATAAAAGCCAGCCAGCCATGGGCTCGGGTATGGGTTAAGGGTTATGGGAGGAGTGCCCAGAGGAGCCCGTGGAATCGGTGGAACCAGCGGAGCAGGCCACACATGAGCACAAATAATGCAGCGATGGCGGCCACGTGGAGCCTTGCCAAAGGGGCAATCGTGGGTTAACTCCGGACTGCATGTGCTGCCTGCCGGGGGTTAAAACGAGGGGTGTGCCGTTCGCAGGGTTAAAGGCAGCGACAATTTTCCAGACAGTGGCAGACAGGCAGGCGTCGTCTAAGCTCCACATTGATATGCATGTTACGCACTGTAGTTTAGAAACGCAGGAAAATTTACCAAGAAAATATAATAAAATTTATTTCCGATGAAAATCTATATATATTTACATAGAAATAAAATTACAAAATATTAAAATTAATTTTAAAAATAAAAGAAATGATTTTCCAGCTAAAATACTTGCAACTAGAAGTTTTAAAGCTTACTTTTAAAATCCATAAATTATAAAAAACCAATTTATTTGATATTTTGAAATGAACTTTGGCCCACTGTGCAGTTGGCAACTGGATTTTGAGGCACTTTGGCAGTTGCCTTGCGGCATTTGCTTCAGTTACAGATGCAGATTGCATATTGCAGATTGCTCGCGTTGCAGCGTCGTGATTAAGCCGCAATTTTTATACAATATTTGCATGTGTGTGGGGGTGTGCGGGGGTGTGGGGTTGTGGGTTGTTGGGTGGCTGTTTTGGCCACATAATGACATTCGCTTCTAGCCAGTCGTATAATGCAGATATTACAATATGCGGATTATTAGGCATTATGCATATGTCCCTTTTCGCCGCCTCTGTTTTTCACTCGTTTCACGCTCCGTCTGTCTGTTATTGTGTGCTAACAATTTCTATTCATAAAAGTATGTGTGCGTGTGTGTGTTCGGGTATATCTGTGTGCATGTGGCATGCAAATTTATTGTGTACTTTTGCCGCCAAGTTGCGGCATGTCAAACCCCCCTTCCCCCCATACCCACCCCCCTTCGAAATGCTAAAGTGAGCTTTTGATTTCGGATTTGCATTTGTGAGGAGCAGGATGGCAATAGTGATTGGGGGGAGGTATTGGGATTTGGGTGCCAAGGTCTGCGAGTGTGTCATTAGCATCGCATTCAGTGGCAGCATAATCGCTATAAAGAGCGAAGCATCGTGGCTTAATATGATAGTTCGAAAAAGCATGACTTTTTGTTTTGTACATATTTTCAATGGTAATATGTGAACTGCACAGTCATTTTTAAATTTGAATGTTGTTATTATATTTTGTCTTCTTGGAAGAATAATAAAAATATTACGAAAACTGTTATCTCAGCTTAAAAATGAAATTTATTAATTTCGAAAATCTAATAATTTAGTGTTTTAATTTCTTAGATTAGCTTTGAATTTTTCTAAATTGTTTTTACTCGTAGTTGCCAATGCTTAATGCTTAAATATAGCATTTATAATCTTTTTTTCTGCTCCATTTCCCATTCGACTAACTGTAATCCCGGTTCCTTAAGCTAATGATTGGCTACTGCCACGCCCACGTTGTAGATTTATTCCTTTTCTTTTCCTTTCTCTTTTTTTTTGTTTCGTTTTTGGTTATTTTCATTTAATTTGTTTTGGAGGCCACGCTGCGTATACGCAATGCGAGCACTCACTTTGTTTCAATATGCATGAAGCCTCACTTCCTCTTTTACACGCATTCTCCCTCCCACACAGACAAACACACACACAGACATACACACACAGACACCGGCAGACACACATACACATATGAGCTGCTTGCACAGTCGGGCTCAAAGTCACTTAACCAAATAAATTTTTGCAAAAAAAAGGAGAAAAAGGAGGGGGGAGGAACGGCGTTGGACAGGGGGCGTGGCTGCCGCTGCCGCTGCCGCCTTCTTTCCGTTGTCGTTGTTGTTGCTCAAGTATTTATTTTGCTTGAGTGCGCTACAGTTTTTAAGTTTGTTTGCACTGAAAACTCAAGGCACAACTTGCAAATATTCATTACAAACAAACAAACACAAACACAGGGGCGTCGGGCGGGGCGAGGCGGAGGGTTGCTTGGGGAGGCTCTATAGGGGCCTTCGGGGGAACTGAAGCCAGGAGGAAGTAGTCTCGCCTTGCTTTCTCTCGACAGCGCGAACTTAATGTGATTAAAATTGTATGGCTGTCGCTGGCTGTTTGTGTTGGTATGGGAAATGCACAGAAACGGAGCTCCTGTCTTCCTCTTTCTCCTCTTTCCTTTCCACCGCTTTCTCCACCTTTTCCCCAGGAATTTTTAAGAGATCTATGGGTAGCAGTTCGACGTGCCGATACCCCAGACACTTTACTTTACTTCGCTGCCACTCCACTTGGCTGACTTCAGCCTTTGCCGGTAAGTATGCTACGATATTTGCAAAGACGTCTAAAGAATTCGAGGAGTTTTGATTAAAGGTTTGTATAGCCCTGAGTTGTCCAAATCCAAAAAAGGTCAGTAGTTTATGTAAATAAGTAATTTATTTATTTTTAAGTATTTATAAAATATTTTCCCTTTATTTTAAAGGGTACAACACTTTTAAATTATTGAAAAAATATTTGATACTTTGAATGAATACATACAAATCCTGAATCCATCAACTTTTAGCCTCAAACTGTCCGAATGCGAGGTAGAAACAAAGGCAAATCGTTAAAAGCAAGCACGTGCAATAAAAACAAAGTGTGACCCCGACGTCGCCGTCAAAATAGTGACTCCCCCAAGCCTTAAAAACACTCGCACTCGTTGAAAAACACTCGCAAAAACACTCAAACCAGCAAACAAAACACTCACAATGGGCCACAATCTTAAAGCGTGGAATTTATTTGGCCCCGCCTGATTTTATATGGCGTTTATTTTGCGATCGTACTCCCCTTAATGGATGCTTAAATAAAATTTTAAAGCATTTCAAATTTAGTGTTGAGTTTTAGTGTTTGTCATTAGTGTTTTGGCAGGCGTTAAATATTTAATGGCCGAGACAGCGTTGGAAAATTTTGCAACAAAGTGTTTGTGTTGTGTGGATAATTAATATGGCTGGAGTCTTGGGTTTTTGGGTGGTTCGGTGGTTCAGTGGTGATTCGCTGTTGCTGGGTGGCTTCAAAGTGGTGTTGGCTGTTTGCTACCGCTACCAAATGTTTACATTCGCCAAAAGCTTTCGCAAACTTTTCGCCAACGATGACGGGGCTGAAGTTACTCGCAAGCCAATTATTGGTTGATAGGGTTTTTTGAGTGGGAGTTGCCATAAAATAGTAATGGATAATGGCTGGCAAAGGGGGAGGAAATTAGCCATTGCGGAAGGTTATAATAATGCTCAATTTTTAGGGGGCTTTCCGGCTGAGGTTCGATATCGGTATCACTTTTTGCTACACTCTCAGGTTTCATTTCCATTCGGCTTATACATTTTGCCTCTTACTGTAAATATTATTAAATAATATATTATTTTTAAGCTGTCTTACTAGATTTTATTTGGTAATATTTTCATTTTTATTTGATTTAAGTGCAGTTTATTTAAAACCTTTTTTTTAATGCTTCCATTAATTACAATAATTCAATTTATTATTGTCCCACTTTTGTGCAGATTGTTTTTTGTTCTTTTTTATTAAAATAATTTCATTTTTTGTTATTTATGCACTACACATTAAATTCCTTATCTGTGAAAATATATTATTTATTGGCTTGCATTAAATTTAGGACTTCTTTTATCGACAAATCACACCCATCAGGGACAACAAATCCTAATCGAGAACAGCAGTTGCCACTGATTTGCACTTATCCCCAAGAAAATAAAGAACCTCTTATCCCCGTCCCTGTCTGCCTGCCGGTTTGCCGGTCTGCCTGTCGCCTGTCTTCTCTTTCTTTTTTGCGAATCTCTTTTAAATTAAAATAAATTTGCTGTGGGCTTTGCGCTAATTCACACGTGGGAGTCAGGCAATTTGCTTGCCTATTGGAAAAGTGAGAGAATTATTTTTGAAATCACACAAAAAATCAATAATCGACCTGCTGATACCGCTTACTAACGAAAACCAAAAAATTTAACAAGGTACATTGTATATTGTATCAAGTATTGAAAAACACAAATATTTGTATATTTATTTTACAATTTCTGTAAGATTTTCAATTAAAAACTACAGGTAATTATTTTTCACTTCCCAAAATAATAATCATATCAATATTAGCCTTTAATATCCATAAACATGAGTATCTAAGAAGTGGAAAAATAATCCAGCGTAAGCCAGTGCTAAGTAAAGTCAAACAGCGGATTACCCATATTTTTGGGGGCCCTGGCCCAAAAAGTGCTGATCCAGCCATTCGCAAACACCGAATACCCTGTCTAAGTACTTTGTCTAACAACAGCAGCTGTCACTTGTTCTTTTCGTGGCCAAAACTTAATTTTCCAAGCAACTTCATCGCCTAAGATGGGACATTTTTCAATGTTTACCCTCATTCATTGCCTCCGCTCGCACCGCCTGCCGCCCCCCTTTTTTGAGCGCCACTGATTAGCATTTGAAATACGTGTTTTTGTTGCTGCTGTTTCGCTGCTGCGAGGCCGGGCCACTAATTAGAATAAATCTAAATTGCCCGTTCTGCGGCAGTCGACGTAATGACTTTTATGCGCATGCTTAAGCTCGCAATTATCCACAGCAGCCAAAGATTAAATCGCGACAACAACCAAAAGGCAAAATAGGGAAAACTGCGGGTGGCATTCGCTTCGCCCAAAAAAGGCTGGCCCCCAAAAGAAATCCCTTTTATTGATACGCTTTCTTTATTTTTAAACCGAGGGGTCCGGGAAAAGGCTTAAAAACCGCAAAAATTACAAAGCACTCAATATGCCTTGAAAGGGTTGCGGGCTGCGGAAAAGCAGAAAAGCAGCTGCGGTGGCTTAAGTGAGGCATAAGAAAATAATTAAAAACACAACAGAAAGCGATTTCCCGGGGAGATAGCCGAATGATAAATGCCCTGTGCTTAAGGGAGCTTTAAAACCGACTCGATTCGTTGGAACGGGTCAAAGGGAAGTGCGCGGGGGTGTTAAGTGAAGTTATTCAATCGAACAAGAAATTAAACTCAATTAGAATTGGATGCCAAAAAATGTGAATAAAATATAAAATTAAAGAAAACTGAAAACTGATGATTAGAGGTCGGATTTTATGTGAAATTGTTTTTTTAAGTCGATTTTCAGCGACGTCATTCAACCTCTTGGTTGAATTCCTTATTAGAATATGGTTTTCAAAAGTATGCTACACAAAATTTGTACTGAAAACCCTCCTTCAACTAAATCCTGGCTACGCTACTTTATGGGTTACAAATGTATTTTCGAAAACCGAAATTAAATTATGCCAAATTATGATTTTAAGAAAGCATTTTTTATTTATATTTGATTAGACATAAAATCGGACGTCTACTAATAACACTTTGTTACAAAATTATTGCTTTTTAATTTAGCCTCGATGAATGCGATTTTTTTAAAATTTGAGGTCCTTTTTCTCAAAATCCTGGCGTCGGCAAACTTTTTGGAGAACGCAGTTTAATTTGGGAATTCGTAACGAATTAAAATTTATTGCATCCATCAAGGAAAATTTTAGATGTTACATAGTGTAATAGTAATTCAATCATATGATATGTTAATGCATTAAAAAACCTCGCCGTTTTAAATACTAGCTAAATTGAATAAAATTAAAGAGTTTCTGTGGGTAGGTATATGTATTTAAGTTTATCTTGTGCCATCCTCTCGAACCCCACCCCTCCCCAAAGAAAGCCCTTTTTCTTTCCGAAATTCGACCTCAATTCGAAAAAATAACGTATACGCCGCCACGTACGAAAGGGCAGTGCCGAAGAACGTGTTCGGCTTTCAAGTCCTTTGTGGGCGCATCCTTGGCATCCTTGACTACAAAATCACTGGAAGAGGAAAAGGGTATTCCTTGGCGCTATTCCGCTTTTGTCGGTGGCAAACAAGAGCCAAAGCGAATATGTTTGTCAGTCACAGGGAAAAAGGCTTGGTAAATAAAATGCGAAATATGAAAAGGCAAACGGCAAACGCCAAAAGTGAAATGTCAAGCGAAACGAGAAGAGACGAGGCGAAAGGAGGAGAAAGCCCAAGTGAAAAAGGCCAAAAGATGCTCACTGATTTTCAAAGTCGCTCGGAAAATCATAAATTTTCCCACACACACACACACACACACACAGAACAACAAAAGGCATGAGTGGACGAGAACCAGTCGAAAGGCAACCGCAAAAACGGATGCCTCCCAGTCAAATCATTTTTCCACTGCATTAGACGAGGCCCATCTAACAGGAAAGTTGACCTTACAATTGCCATACTTATTCTTCCGACGGGACACAAATGTTTGAGGATACAGCACTGGATTAGCCACATATGCAGGACCAAAAAGATATGGTTTACACAGCCAGAAAAACGAGAAGAATTTTAGAAATAATTTTGTTTTTTAAAAAGATATGGACGGATGATTTACTTGTATATCAAACAAAATATTAAATATATTTTTTGAACTTCAATACTTCACAACTTTTTAATTTATATTTTTTTTAAAAAGGCTCAGATGAAAAGTGGCCACTTAACAGATAACTTGATATGAAACGATGATCAATTTGATATTATTGGTATCAATTTTGATTTGATACGCTGCATATCAATTCGGTATGCTCAAAAAGTAAGCAATATGTTCTAAGTTTTAATTTTGATTGTGTTTTTTTCCTTTTATTTCGAATTAGTTCTTCTCGTTCCCACTCACGTAATTAAAGTCGTCACATTGCTTCTTTCTTTCTTTTTCGAAGTCAGAGAATCTTCGAGAAGGAGAACTCGGCAAAATGATATTAACTAACATCAATTTGACCAGTATTGTATGATTAAAACGAAATGCGTATAAATACCAGAAATTTACGAAGTGTGTAGGAAATTTTTTAATAATAGGTATTATTATATGCATTTTTAAGGATTTTCCCCCCCATTTTTCCGTGTAGTTGGCCATATTATTGGACTGACACTTTCCCAGAAACCGAAACCGAAAACGAAACAGTCTGCCGCCCCACACGAACAGATGACAATGGACACGATACTGAAGCCCGTGGCGATGATGAGGTTACTGGAGATGCCTATCGCCCATTGTCTTGCATTTGTGTGTCGAAAATCTCGACAGGCGGCCGTTTTCAGAAAAACTAAGCCAAGCCACTTGTCTGTTGGCCACACACAAAAAAGGGAAAAAATAAAGAATGGCACATCGAAATCATGTTAGGAAAATGCCTTTTCCTCATCAAGTGCTGCCACTTCAGCTGGTTAAAGTTGGAGCATCTCATCCATTGTCCCGAAATCGAAATGTGGGTAACTACTTGTCCCGAATTTCCGCAGCTCATCATTTTGCTTTATCAGGAAAAAGCTTGAGGATGTGCTACTTATCGCTTAAGCTAAGTAAATAGAAATAAATTGAGTTTGTCTAAAAATAAATCAAATTTTTTGTTTTTAAATACAACTACTTCTCTTAAATACATATTAATATTTAAATTTTCTAATAATAATAATAAATAAAAGCTTAAGAATTAAATCAGACGCCAGTTGAACCTCATTAAAGGATCCGGAGTCCCGTGAAGCCATTCGAAATAAAACAAAAGATCTTTATCGGCGACTCGAAGCGGTCATTATTGGGTTTCCATCGAGCTGTTCGATTGATTGGATGGCAGAGTGTTTCCATGGGTGTTTGGCTGGTTGGCTGGCTGGCTGGTTGTTTGGGTGTTCGAATGGCTGGATGATTCGATGGACCACAAATATTGAAAGCCGCATGGCAGCGCGAGCAAATAAGTGATGCATTTTACATGCGGAACCGAACCGAACCGACGAATGGGGACATGGGTGGTGGGTTCAGTAACTCGGTGGTTCCGGGGTTCATGGTTTCAGAGGTTCAGTTCGCCTGTCCAGCGACAATCTGTCTATGCAAGACATGCTCTCCATGTGCAGGAAAATTATTTGCTATAACGTAATTAACATGATTTATAGACGAGCACACAACAAACAGCCAAAGGCGAACCATCAGGATACACTTGACATGTGTGTGGGTATCTGTGTGCCACTGTCTGTGTGGATATCTGTGTGACGGTCCCGGTCCTGCCAAAGTGCCCGAGTGTATGTGTGCGTATCTGTGTCCGCCGTGTTTGTGCAATCGTCTGTCATGGCAACGACAACTCCAATTGACAGCTGAGCTGCACCGTTTGATGGCCCCCGCTTCTTCCTCCATGGTTCCTTGCTCCTTGCTCGTCCTTTTCTCCTTTCGCAGCAGTCGTACATACAGATGTGTGTGTGCGTCTGTAATTGATTAATTTATATAGTGCGAAATGGGCGTGGCCGGAGGCTGTCTCTGTCGCTTACCAATTGCCAACTGCCAACCGGTTATTTGACCAACTAGTTGGGCCAACTTGTGATGGAACGTTTTAATATAAGTCGAATATTTGTCAAGGATATATGAATGATAGGCAGTAACAAAATCAAGCTAAGAAAATATTGTCTAAGGAAATGGGGCATCGGATGAAGCAAAATTAATAGAATCATTAAATAAATTATTATTTTACGAAAATGAGCAGCGTATAAAACACCCAAAAATAAATTAAGCTGATAAGAATAGGGATATGAAGAAAATAAAGTGGAAAATCAATATTTTATAAATACTAAAAAATAATTAAATATATATAAATATAAAAAAAAACACGCCGGGATCAAATCGACATGCGCATGGTAAGTTTCTGGTATTTACACGCATAGCATTTTTACCATGAAATACCGATCTCTCTCTTTCGGAGATTCTTTGACTTCGAAAAAGAGACTTAAATTACTTGCGTTGGAGCCAGAATAACTAATTCTCTCAATTCGAAAGAGAGAGAGGGATATCGTTTAAAGCTACATGAGTGGGAGGAGGAAAACACATTTATATTTCGAGCATATCAAATTGATCTTCGTTTCATATCAAGTTGCTTTGGGGTGCATAATAAAAAAATATTAATATTAATAGAATGAAGAACTCAAAGGAACTCAGACAAATTTAATCCGAGATTCGAGAACACTTACCCCCTGCAATCGGTTAGTTGTGCATAATATTCGAATCAATTTATTTGCCCCAAGCCCCGCAAACTCGGCGACCTCATAAACAATGCGAACGGCAGACACCTGGGCAATATTGACAGAATCGGGTATGAAATGAATTTTAATTTCATTTGATTCAAGTACATTTATGTGTAATCAAACTGAATATTGAATGCGGAACACCCGAGGCGAGGCGCCATCGGTGCGACGGTGAATGCCAGCGAGGTTTTGCAGTAATTTTCACGATTGACGTAATTGTGTGATATTGTCGATTGTGGATTGCCCACCTTGATGTTTTCATTTGGCGCCACTATTACGTATTTGCACAACGTATGCCAGTGCAAATACACAGGTACATTCCATAGTACCACTCGCACGACATGAAAATATATATATTTGAAGGGCGGCGCCATATGTGTTTGCAATTCATTAAACATCCAGAGAGTTCAATAAACATGCCATTCAGTGGCGGATCTAGGATTTTGTTGTGGGGGGTGATATCAGAACAATTATTTTGTTCCATACTTTTTGAATACCAAAATTCCTTTCATTTTTCACCCGAGTGGGGGGTGATATATCACCCATATCACCCCCCGTGGATCCGCGCATGTTTGGGGTGTTGAAAATGTTGAGGGTTTTATTGATCTAACAACATTTTAGGGAGAACTATAATTATAATAATATAATAAGAGTTATTCCAGAAAAATAATATTAAAGGTGAAGTAATTTTCATTATTTTATATATGTACAATGTACATTGTACATATCATGCAACGTTCAAATTTAAACGTTAAATTAAATTGTTACTGTTACTGTTTAATTGATATTCTAACTTGAGGTTAATGAATATTTTTTTAAAATTTGCATAAATTGGATGTCATTACTAGCAGAAAATTAAAAAAAAACAATAAAAAATGTCAGCATTAAAAAAGTAGCAATACTCATATTAATTAGTATTACTAATTAAAAATCAAAAGTGGGTTTGACCGTTAAAAATCGGATATTTTCTCCCAACATGCGTAGCAAGAGACAAAATATGAAATCTGCAAAAACCATTCAATTAATTAACTTAAAAAAGTTGCACGTAAACTGGGTCTTAGACCATCCTTTTTCCCCTCCCCATTTTACCGCTCATTAGCTGAGCAAAATCTGTTTACACTCTTTATTTGCTTGAAAACTCTCACCTCATCAGCAAAAACCCAAGCTGAATGGGGAAAAAAGTGCCAAGTTTGCAGTAAGTGAAAATGCATTGAAAAAACTCGACGAGGAAATTTTTTATGGACAGACAAACACCAGCCATAAAGGTTATAAAGAAGACAAGACAAAAAACGAACAAAGTTAGGGGTTTCAACTGAGCAAATTGATGGTTAGGCCGATGCCAAAAGTTTGATAACCCTGTAAAACCCCAACATTTTCACCGGAATAGTTCAATCACAAGAATTGCCATTGATAAAATCGAGGGAAAAGCCAAAAACTAACGGGTAACCGAAGGAAACTGTTAATTAACATCCAGTGTGTAATTCCATATGCCAAGCTATGGTATAAAATAATTAACAAAACCACAAATTGCTGCAGCAGAGTGAAAGAGAGAACTGCCACGTAAGTCGAGGACCTCAACCTGTTGGCTCACTTGTCTGCGGCGTAATAAACATGGGCCAAGAAATTGCCAACCCAAAAACTTGTAGTCGTAAAATTAATGAATTTTTGAAAGTGAAACTTTTATTCAGGTTTTGGTGCATTTTCTGGAAATGAATGTGGAAACAGTTATTTAAATATTTCAGATTAGGCAATGCCGATAGGGAAATTCGGTGAAAGAAAATCAGCGCTTGCGTAAATTCTTTTGTTTTTGATAAATTTTATAAATTTATAAAAAAAATCAATCATAGTTAATTAAATAAATTTTTTAAAAATGTATACAAACCAGTGGCGGATTTAGGATTTTGTTGTGGGGGGTGATATCAAAACAATTTTTTTGTTGCTTACATTTTAAATACCAAAATTCTATTCATTTTTCACCCGAGTGGGGGGTGATATATCACCCATATCACCCCCCGTGGATCCGCGCATGATGCCATTAAATATGGCCAAGTGTGCGAGTGCTTTTATATACATATGTAGGTATGCATGGACAGTGAGCTCACCGGCGACAGGTACACAGGTACAGTAAACATCCACTTGGCAAACAATTGGGCATTCAAATTGCATGCTAATTGACGACGGAAATTTGAGTTTTATTGACCGCTGAACTGAATGAACTTAATCGCCATTTTTCCAGACGTTTATTGACATTTTGCTGATGTCAGCAGCTATGATTTTACAATATTTGGAAACTATTTTAACACAAAACCTTGTAAGTAACTTTACACAATGCGAACTTAATGTAATAAATAATTTACTTAGTTCAACGAATCGGTTTTAGGCTTGCAGAAAATAAAAACCCCTTTTGTTGGCGAATTGAGTAATCATCTAAGAAAATAAGTTACGTATACGCGGTGTGCTCCAAGTTTAAAAGTAAGTAAGTAACTTTACAAAATGGGAACTAAATATAATAAATGCTTTACTTAGTTCAACGAATCGTTTTCAAGCTTGAAGGAATTAAAGTACACCTTGTATAAGCAAAATAAGTAAATATCTGAGAATAGAAATTACGTATACGCAGTGTGCTCCAAGATTTAAAAGCTCTATTTATCTCTATTTTACGAAAACCTTGTAATTAACTTTACAAAATGCGAACTATATATAATAAATATTTTACTTTGTTCAACGAATCGTTTTTAGGCTTGCAGAAAATAAAAAACCCCTTTTATGGGCGAATTGAGTAAACATCTGAGAAAATAAGTTACGTATACGCAGTGTGCTCCAAGTTTAAAAAGCTCTATTGATCTCTATCTTAGCAAAAACCTTGTAATTAACTTTACAAAATGGGAACTTAATATAATAAATACTTTATTAAAGAATTAAAGAACCCCTTGTATAAGCAAAATAAGTAAATATCTGAGAATAGAAATTACGTATACGCAGCGTGCACCAAGATTGAAAAGCTCTATTAATCCTATATTTCCCCAGATGCTCGTACTTTGGCTGTCGTGTTTTGTCATTTTCAGGGCAATGCATCTGTGTAATGCCATTCATGGAGGCATCTTTGCCCGGAACGAGTGAATTCTCCACTCCACGCAAATCTTCCTGCCTGGGAGCCATTTAACACTCGGCCATCTATCATTCACAGCCCCCTTGGCCCGCCTTTTCGCCAATCCGCCTCTCCGTTAACCCGTTACTGCCACGCCCATCATCATGTCAACATGTCTGCATATATCTCACTCTGCCTCCATTTTGGCCCCCGATTCGCCCCCTTTTTTTGTTTTGGTCAAAAACTAGTCCCTGCCTAGTTAATTGTTTAACTTTGGCTACCAAAAACTGAAACTTGCCTCTGACTCATGCTTTTTCTTCGTCTTTTTTATAGTTTTTCTCTTTCTCTTACTTTGTTTTCTGTTTTCTGCTTCTTTTTTCTACATTTTGCAAACCACTGCAATTAATTTCGAAACAAAAATTTGTAGTTGTTGCTGCTGCCGGCGGCTATTTGTTTCCTAGCTTTTTGTTGTATTCCCGTGCTTTGTTTTTCGCTTTTTTGGTTTCTATTTTTTCCGAGCTTACTTTTTGCGATTTTTTGTGCTCGTGTTTCTTGTATTTTTTTTTGCTTTTACGTTTCTGCTTGGCTTGGCCCAATTTGAAAGCAATTTTTTTTCAATATGACACCCCCGAGCGTCATGTGATGCGAAAACTAAAAACTAATGCCGAAGCATTCTATATGCGAGTCCTGGGCACATACTTTTAGCACGGACTGTGCGCGCAGTTGACACACAGAGAGAAAAGGTATTGGGATTTATAATAAACTGTAAATCTACATATAGAATTAAAGTCAAGGGAAATCTTGAAAACAATTAAAACAAAAATAAAATCATTTAAGTACAAAGTTCGTAACAAAAATAAAAAAAAATAAAATAAATAAAAAAAAAAAATCAAAATTAAATGAAAATTATAATTATAACAAAAATAAAAATAAAAATATCTAATAATAAAATAAAAGTAATTTATGTAGCATAACTAATCATATTGGCTTAAAAATTAAAGTTTTTTAAATTGTGACTAACGAAAAAATGTCTGAGTAGAAATAATAACATATTAAAAATCAAAAAACCAATTTAATCGAATTGAAATTTTAAGAATAATTTTTCTAGCAATCATTTTTTGCATTTACAAATGATCAATGTCTTGCCAAGGCTAAACTGTCTGAAATATATAAACTATATTTTAATATAATTTTTATGAAATGGTTTCTTTAATGTAAGTAATAGAACATATTTCTGAAGTATTGGGATAATATAGATTTCAAGATCGGTATACCATTTTATAATCTTGGGGGAGTATAAGAAAAATGCAACAAAAAATCAATCGCTGTGTAGAGCTGTTATTGCTGGCGTTGGCGGTGTTGTTGTCGCTGCACAAATTGCTTAAGCCACATTGTGGCACTCGGCGGGGCAGAGGGGGCCGGAAGGGGAAAATCGAGGAAGGGAAAGGCGGGGAAAGTTCCTTGGCGCTGGGCGCCCTGCGGTATGCTAAGATTTATTGCTGCAACTGCTGCAGTCTGCCAGAGTTGATGTTGCTGCTACTTCGGTTGTTGTCGTTAGCAAAACAATTTTGGAAAAGTTTGAGTCATGTGGGGGAGGATCTCTCCTCTCCTCCTGCGCGTGAGTGTGTGTGTAAGTACATAAAATTAAAATTATCCACGTGCTTGCGAGTTAGTTTTTGTCATATGCAAGAAAGTCGCTCCAATCCCAGAGTTTTCCACTCACTTTAACTTGCCTTTCTTGTCCCTTCCCTCGCCTCTTTTTTATTTTGCGCATTGTTGTGTCACATTAATTAAATATAATTCAATTAGTTTTGCGTGTGCGTTGAATGTGTGACAACAATCTGCTGGGCCCTTTTTTATTTTTGTTTTTTGTCGGTTTCAATGTAAATGTTAATTTAATTGCAACTTTGTCACTCCGACATTTTTGCGCCACATCAACAAGCTTTTTAATCAATTATTTAACCTACTCTCTTGCACTAATGGAAATTGTTGGGTCACTTTTTTATGCTGTGCAAAAGTGATTTTTAAAGTTTTCTCGAGTGGCGCTTGCGGCCTGTCGGCGAAATTTGTTGTCGAACTGATTGCTCGGCCAACAAAATAAGAACGAGTAGAAAAATGTGTAATAATACTGTTGAAACACAATCCATTAGGACAAAGGATTTTAGTGAGTAGACCCAAAAAAAAATTACGCCGGGATCAAATAGATATGCGCATGGTAAATTTCTGGTATATATTCGCATTACGCTTTTACCACACACAAAAACAAAACTTAGTAAAATCAACTGTTATAATTGTCAAACAGTTCCCAACCACAAAAAATAGTCAATTCTACTAAGTAAATAGTTACTTTCACAACAACAACTACACACAATTAGCAAAGACACAAACCTATATTCTTGACAAAATTGACAATTTTTTGTGGTTGGGGACTGTTTGACAATTTTTTTTTGTGTGCATGCAATATTGGCAAAATTTATATTAGATCATATCATTTTGACGATTTCTCTCTTTCTATATCAAATTGATCATCGTTGCATATCCATTTCTTTTGGGTACGAAATCAGCAATATGGTCAAGTTTTAACTCTTCACTTAATCGTTTGGAAATGTTTACAAAACAGTGTACAAAATAGGATTAAAGTAATACCAAATTATAGTTTTAAGTACTCTATAATCCAAGATAATCTATCCTAGCCACCGTTCATTAAAAGTAAGCCAGAGTAATTATTACAAGTAGTTAATTAAAACTCCGAGGAACAAAATCATAGCCACCTCATAAACTTAACAAATTGCAACTTTATAACATCCGCAAGCCAATTAGTGAAAAACCGATCGGGATAAATAAGTTTACGGCGTGTAACAACAAAACAAAACGACGCCAAGGGCCGCAATTTAAAACTATTTAAACCTGATCAATGAGCCGGCCATCAATCTCAGCTCGATACTTTGTTCGAAACTTCTCCGCAGGCAGCAAGTTAGTGCTATCGATATGCAAAGCGAGGCAGGTGGAAATCGGTGGAAGGCCGAGGAAATCGGGGGAGGGGAAAATCGGAGGAAATCAAGAGAGCTGCGGAAAAGGAAAAAGGGGAAACGCAGGCGCTGCTCATTTTGAAGGGTAACCAGAGTATTAAGATACTCGCTTTTCAGCCGGCGCCGAAGTAAGACTCTTCCTGCCAGGCTAAAATGCATTAATCTTATCCGCAAAGGGGGCGTGGCCGGAGAGGAAGAGGAAGAGACAAAGGACTGGCAGGCGATATCGATGTGAGGGGCTTAATGTCGATGTCGCTGTCGCGGATATTGCAATTTGATGGACTCCAAGCCGAAAGTCACTGAAAAAAATGTATATACATTTTCGAAAGTTATTCAAGTTACTCGATTTTTACAGATTTTGAAAAGTTTAAATGCCATTTAATTGTGTTTATTAATACCTTTTGAAATGTAAAAAAAATTTGAAAATAGGTCCATTCTTTAAAAAGTTATGAGCAAGTATGTATTAAAAAAAATTCTTTCTTTTTAATTTTAGTAAATTTTTTAGATATTTAATACCCATTAAAACTTTTGTTAAATTGGTAGATTGCTCTATTGCACTATTTTCTAACCTTTTGGAATTTTTAAAAATATATGGGAAAATGTGGATGTGCACTTTAAGATTTTTCGCTCAGTGCTTTCGAAGGGAGTGTGTTACTGTGGCAGTAACCGCAGCTTCTTGCTCAAGAGCAACAGGATGGATTGCAGGGGCGTCGTCGGCAGAGGGGATTCACCATGCTGTGTAAACAAAACCCCACGCACTCCAGACTTCACTTCAAGCCTCGCTGCGTTAAAGTTAACTCTTATTTTTTTTATCCCCCCGTTGTATTTTACATCTTCTGCGGCTCTTCAGCAGCGACTTTCATTGCAGTGAAGAGGAGAATGTCGAGGGGTTTGAGTGGTTTCGTGGGGCTTTACTGCTGCACCACCCCAAAAAAACAGGCAACCACCCAAAAGCACCCACCATTGTGCAAATAGTTAGAGCGCAACGCGGATGCCTCAAGATAAATGCGCAACAAATGCAGTTTGTTGAAGTCAATTACTGTTCAAGTAGCTTAATTCGTAACTCACGGCCGGGTAAATGGAACGCCGTAACGGATCCGTAATTGAATTACGACTGGGCGGGCTTAACTTTCGTAATCCGACGGAATCATTGATCTAAGGGGAAGTTTAACTTTAAGCCAATTAGAGAAAGTTAGGATCGGGCGCGTAGAAACTGATTTTTATAGACTGATAGCCATAGGTTAAAGGACAGTAAAATAATGGTAATAAATTATAATGTAATGTTGTATGAAGAGTTTAAAAGACATTATATCTTTATATTTTACCTTTATGTTTTTAATATTTTAAACAATTACCACAACATAACTCTCTAGATTTTATTTTTACTAATTTGATTCTGAAAAACTTTCCAAAAGCGTTTCTCTATCGTTAGTTAATCGTAGTTTACCTTCAAAGCGCTCGAAAATCGGGTTAAAAATATTTGATTTTCTCGGCTTTTTTCTTAAAATTCTTTCGCGAAAATCTCTTTCTTTTCCGCCACTTTGTGAGCTCTCTTCAGAAACTTCAAACGCAGAGAAAGAGTGGTAGTAGAAATGCACTTTAAGTAAAAGTACTTTGTCAGTCACCCCACAAAAACCCCACTTTTCTAGTCTGTGGCTCGTGATCTCAGTTCTTTGGTTAGTTTTTGTTAGCTAAAAGCAACTCGAGATTGGCAAGAAAAAGCGGCAAACTACTTAGGACTTGGCTCCATTCCGGAGTACCTACATATATGGCGGCGAACGTGCAACAAAAGTCGGCGATAAGTTGAATCAGCTTTAAGTTGAAAGCTTATTAGCGAAAAAGGAAATAAAAGAAGATTGGGGTGGAAAGGGGAGCGTGCGTAAAACTATTGATAAAGCCAACAAATTAATTCAAATGTTTCTTGGTCGGCATAAATTACCAGGAGCACACAAACACGAATCGAGTGCGGTAATAAATCTATTTATTTATATAGGCCATTTTACCTGGCTCCCCCGCCCCGCATTTGCCCCAACTTTTCCTTCACCCATCATCCAGTTTGTCTGTCTGACTTCGATGATATATTACACTTCATATGGCGTGCACTTCATTTGCTCGTAATAACGCCACACAAAAAGGAAGATATATGTGATATAAATTTAGCCGAGTATTAAGGATGGGCGCGTGACTATCAGTTGGGATTGAATGGTTATTTTTCTTAAAAAAAAACAGAGTTTGGTATTTTTACCACAAAAATAACTGGGAACGGAACTTCAAATGAATTATAAGGGTGTCTAAAAGTATGCAGAAATATAGTTTTAGTTATTAAAACAAAAACCAAAATTCTTTATATTTCCTGAATACTGTTAGACATTCGTAATAGTGTTAATACCTCTATTAAATTAAAAAAAAATTGAACAATTAAAGTAGCGACAAATATGAGCCAAAAATACCTAGGATCAATGTCGAAGTACCGAAATCGAATGAAAAAGATTTCAGTATTGCCCCAATATAAGTTTTATCTAAATATATTGATTACTCAATTACCGATACCACTCACGATACTAATTCCCGGGTCCATCTCCAATTGGGGCTCAGGTGGTGTCCAAATATGCACATCCTCGTATTTATAGAAAAGTTATGCACATTCATACCTACATACATACATATATGTAGTTCAGTTCGGTTCAGTTATATTTCAATTCAGATTTACTTCTATAATTCATCAAGTCGGCAGCTTTCGGCTGTTGTTTGTTTAGTCTTTTTTTCCTCTTTAGGATCTCGCTTTTTCTCAGCTCTCTCTTTTTTTTTTTATTGTATTTTATTTGTTTCGTTGGGTTTGGCTTGAATTATTGATAGGGCTAAAAGTATTTCCGAGTGTGCGGGGGGCATGAATGTCTTGCATAATTCATTATGTATGAGTGTGTGTGTGTTGGTGCACACCCACACACCCGCACACCATTCCGGATGTCTGTTTAGGCAGGAAAGCAAAAAATGCGAAAACATAATAAATTCGTGCTCAATTTTCGTTAGTGGATTATGCCATATAACACACTTTAGCTCCACAGTTTTTAGCATAATAAAGCAGTCGACTGGAAAAAGGGTGAGTGGGGGGTCGGGGGGTTGGGTTCCCGGCATTTTGGGTGGCAAGGGAATGTTTTGTGGCGCTTTATGCATCATCGTAGATAAAAACTGACGCTGAAATGTTTCGCTGTTTCACGGTTTCACTGTTTCGCTGGCTCTCTGGGTGTGCAGATAAAGATATATAGTACATTCGCATATTCGCCTGCTTGCATATGTATAAAGCTTAATATATGTATTTCGATTCCAATGGGATTCACAGTGGCGCAGATGGGCTAATATGATATATATCCGCATTGGAATCCATGGGGCTTTCGCCAGTCGCGTTGATAGATGTTGGCGAAAGAACAAAATGCTGCAGGATATGGCCAAATTGAAGGGGATTTCGTTTTCTTTTATTACAAATATTTAAAGCCCTTTCCCCAAGATCATTATCATCAATTTGCGAACACTTTTTTGTACAGTTTTGCTGTAATACGATGACAAAATAATCTAAACTAATATATAAAAGTGTGCACAAAAAAAAAGGGAATGTAGCAAAAATCACCCAGAACGGATTGACAGAAAAATCTAAAAAAAAAAACTTTAAGTCTGAAATAATAATATACATCATTTTCAACAAATTTAAAAATGAAAAAAATAATTTTTTTATGTTAAATAATATTTAGCTTTTAATTGTAATAACTACTAATAACTAAACAATGAACTCCAACAATATTTATTACATGGAATCCCTGATCTTGGCTTCAATTTCGCCAACCACTCCATCATTTCGTTTTCTTATAGCCTTCGCCGCCTGTCCAACAACTGTCACAAACAGTGATAATCGTGACCACAAATGGGGTCTGTAAACAGTCCGTTGGGGAAGGTGGTGGTGGTGGGTGGTTTTCGGGGCGGTGGGCCAGGGACGACAAAAGGGACAGCCCGCTGGGCCATAAATCCTAATTGGCTCAAGTGCCTCGGCAGGCCTGCAATTGGGATTCTTTGCTGCTGCCCCGCTGTTCCTGTTGCCGTTCGCATTTCGTTGCACAAGGAAACTTGTTTACGCAAAAATGTTGCACGCGCTCACGATGTCAAGTGGGCGGCAAAGGGGGCCGGTATACACTGAAAAAAAAGCAACTACATCCTGTCAATTCACTGTTTTTAAAGTCTCTGAATAGACCCCTTTGTTATTGAATTACCACATATTATGTAATCTAAAATTATTATCCTAACTAATTATATGATCAAATCTAAACATGCCTTTAAGAAGAATATATTGAAATAATAAACTTATATCTATTATTTTTCTTTTATTTATTTATTTTATTTGATATAATTTTTTATTTTATAAATCTTGATTTAACAATATTCATTAAATTATTATTAGTTTTCTTGTATGTATTTTATTTTGTTTTGTATAAATTTGGATTACATTTTTCTTTCAGTGTCGTAAAAAGGCAATGCAAAGGAGCGGGAAACGGAGACTATGGACGCGAATCCAAATCAAAAGCAAATCTTGTTACGACAAATTTCAGCTACTGTGCGACCGAGTAGAACAAAGGCCATCGTCAGCGATGTCGAGACGAGGAACGAGGCCTGGGTTAAAAAAGGGGGGCGGTGGGTGGCTTTTTTTCGGAAGGGGCGGAGGAGGAGGGGGCTGGAATGTCTCACTGCACAAAAAGAAATGCGCCTGGATAAACACAATGGCCGAGATGCAGAAGGGCGCCGAAAGGGGGTCACTAATTTACTTAAAGGCAGCCGCACCGAAACGGCAAACAAATGACATTTAAAGTGCAGCGAAAAGTCGCTAACTAGCACGGCAGGACCGGCTGAAGCGGGACGAAGGACACGGAAGGACTCGGCCAGGACACGACCAGAAAATGAAATGCAAATACTATTTACAAAAGCCAGAAATAAGTGCCGAACAATGCAGTGGCATTCACGCAGCTGGGTCCAAAGGAAAGTCACAAGGAGGGCGGCTGCACTGAGAGAAATGCAATAAAAAACGATCCAAATAATTTTCATTAGGTGGGTTTTAAACTGAAAATTTCTACCTTTAGTAGAAAGCAGCAATTACTTTTCTAATTTGGCCAATGGAACTAAATTGTAGTCAATTAAGTTTTTTTCTGTGGCACAACAAACATAATTAATTATTTGCAAATTGCTTATATTACCGAAGTACTATCGATATATATTTTGACGCCTACACAAACAAAAACACGTCGCAGTCAAATCGATATGAGCATGGTAAATTTCTGGTGTTGCATACGCATATCGCTTTTACCGAAATCTCTCTCTGAGAATATGGCGACTTAAATTACGTGAGTGGGAGCGAGAAGTACAAGCTCAAAGTAGGCGAGATAGCGCTTAAAGTTACAGGAGTGGGAGGGAGGAAAATACATTCGAAGTTTGAACTGGCCTGTTGCTTACTTTTGGAGCATATCGAATTAAGATGCCTGCATATCAAGTCAAAATTTATACCACAAAATATCAAATCAATCTATATATATATTTATATATGCATAAATAACAATACAAACATAAGCAATAAAAACTTATATAATAAGTTAATAAACATTTTAAATGCTTTAGTTGATACTAACTTTGACTGTGTATTGATTCTTTGTTTATATACGACTGTTAATAAAATAAATTAATAAAAAACATATTTGTTTATTGTACCTATATTGTAGGTCCTACCTACATATCTCAATTAATATATTTTATAAAAAGGTTCTGCACTCCTTTTGAAAATAATACCTGTACCTGCAACTATCTATTAGGTTTTTGCTATAGGCTCACCATAATTATTGGCTACTTGAGAATTTCTCACAGTGCATTTGCCAGCAGCTAGAGGCCAGCAAAAGCCACTAACAAAATTTGCTTTGTTGCCGCCTGTCGCTTGTCGAGTGTTTTTGGCTGCTGCCGCCTG
The DNA here is from genome assembly GCA_037075205.1 of Drosophila prostipennis. NCBI lineage: Eukaryota > Metazoa > Arthropoda > Insecta > Diptera > Drosophilidae > Drosophila > Drosophila prostipennis. The sequence goes on from JBAMCJ010001546.1 coordinate 453,624, forward strand.
TTTCTGCTGTTGACGCAAAGACTTTGGCCAGGCCAAAAAAGTAAAACACACAAACTCGCAATCAAATGCCCATCCTGCCATCCTTAGCCAACCCCTCCGCCCCCTGTCCCCTGTTCCCTGTCGCCAGCTTAACCCCCCAGTGGCCCAGGGGGTCTGGGAAGGGAGCAGGGAGAAGTTTTGCCACAAAGACTGCGAGCCACAAAATGCGTGCATTCAACTGCATGCCGACGACGAGTTTTTCCTTCTCCTTTCTTCGGGAGGTTTTCTTCCTTGTTTTCTTTTCCATTTTTTTATTATTATTATTATTTTTCATTTTTCGTGTTGTGTGGGTTTTTTGAGGTTTGCAGTTTTCGGTATTCGGTATTTGGTATTTGGCTTTCGGGTTTCTTGTTGCCTGTGGCCTTGATGCTTGTTTTGCTTCTCGCTAGCCATGAAAATTCCATGGCAATTGAGTCAATTTCCGTGAATGCGATTTGAGGAAATCGCTGTCAGTTGGCTTTCTCTAAGCTGCTAACTAATCAAAAAGAAATCAGAAATGTAAACTGATTTCGCATTGAATCACATTTCTTTTCTCGGCCCGTCAAACAAAAAAAAAGGGAAAAAATCCAATTGACTGGGCCAACTATTTTACCAAAAAAAAAAAAATAAAAAAAAACATTTTGAGGCATGAACAAAGTTCGTATGTGTGCTTGGCATTTAATATCCTTTAGCGTTGATGGCGTTTTTATTTCTTCATCTTTTCTTCGAGTTTCTTTTTTATTTCTTCTGAGTGGGGATTTTTATTTTGTCGCTTCAACTTTTTAATGATCTCTCAAATTGCTTATTTCCTACACAGCAATTACGTCAAAGCATGTGTCATGTACTTGTGTGGGTGGTTTCTCCCCTCCCTCTGCTCACCATTCTTTTTGGCCACTTTTACACAATGTAATGATGAAGTTCCCCACCACCCACCCCCCGCGCTTTTCCTTGGCACTTCCTCCGCCGCTTATTTATATTGACATGTGCAGGAAGATTACTTCTAGTAGCGCCCCAAAAATTTGCACTGCCTGTCTCCCTCACACTCTGTATTCCCGTCTCTTTCGGAGCGCGTGAGGCCGTCCCTTTCCAGTGCTTGTGTGCCGCTTGCCGTTTGTCAAAAGGCAGCAAAACTGTTGACATAACAATGATTATACGCCTCATTAGTTACATTTCGTTGTATGGAAATGGCAAAGGACTTGAGATAATAAGCTGGAATAAGACCAGGAAAAAGACCAGGAGACCAGGAGAAGGACCAGAACGTGTCAACATTCAAATCAGCCAAGAAGTATTCACCATGCACTATGCACTGCGGAAGTGAATCAGACAGGAAAATGCTGTCTTCTGAGTAGAGCGGAAGATACCTATAAATAGCATGAGTATCTACGACTGTTGGCTGTGTACTTTGTAAGTTGCAGAATTGTATGGGCATAATCAGGTCATTTATCATACTCAGAATAGCAACACATCGTCAAATGCGCGCATAGAAAATATAAAAGAGAAGAACCATTTTCATCACACAAAGACTACCTATAATTATTTGGAAAAATATAAAAATATATATAGGGAAAACAAAATGCTACAGAATTTGAAAACAAATCACCAGGGTTGATATTAGTATGTCTTAAATTATGCTGGAAAATTACATCAAAGTTTCGTGGAATAAATCTATCAGTTATAGATAAAAAACTCGAATGAAAAGTAAATCCTGATGGCACATAAAATAAAATATTATATCTTGTTGTGTTCGTAGTTTATATCCCACTCAATTGGCATTTGAACCAAAATAAATTGTGATTTAACCCCTTATAAAAAAATTTGTATTTGGTAATTTTTTAAAACTTTGGGACACCTTGAAAAATAGAATAAAATCACTAGAAGATTTATTTTCCTTGATTTCGCTATTTTGAAAATGATAGAAAAGAGTTTAAATTTATGAGAAGTCTGGCTATCGTCTCATAATATTTTTAAAGCAATTTGCCTGCCATCTGATATGGACTTGATTTGTTGCTTGGATTGCTAAGGTTATTGACAAATGTGGGCGGTGGGCGTGGCAGGCAGGCAATTTTCTGCGCTTGAATTCATTTAATAATGTGCGACACACATAAAAAGCAGTTGCCAAAATGATTGTGGTGGGTGGCAAATGGGTGGTGGGTTGGAAAATGAAGGCTGGGACAAAGACAAAAGGAGACCTTAAATGAAGGTGTGCTAAGTGTGTGTGTGTGAGGCCTTATTTGTCTGTGTGTGTGTGTGTTGCCATTGAAACATATTATGCTCGTAAAAATTGAATTTTAGTGGCGTATACATTGTTTGTTCGCGAGTGTGGGTGTGCGGGTTGTGTGTGTGTGTGGTGTTTTTGGCATACATTCACACACTTTATTGTTGTCTCTGTGTGTGTGTGCGTGTGTAAAATTTAATAATAACGACCCTCTTAAACCAACAGACCTTCACCGTCTTCAGTGAACCTGCTCTATCCACCCATATCTTTCTTCCTCCAGTCCTCCCGTTCTCCCTTTCTCATTTCTCCGCTCATTTTACTTTCTACATAGACACGGAGAGAAAAGTTTAAAAAAATACAATAAGTATATTTGTTTAATTTTTTTAAAAACCCAAAAAATTTGAGCTTAAAGTGGCAAAACAGATTGTAAATTTATTTTGTTAGGAGAAGCCACAAAAATTGATAGGGGTTTTGAAATGTATACGATATACTTACGAAATTTCTTTAAAAATTTCTTTATGTAAATTATTTTTAAGTATCCCTAGTTCCGGTTTCTCTGAGTTCCTATACGTTTGCAGTTTTTTATCCTTACTTTAAATTTAACATGAGGACGAGAAAACGGACCTCAAACCTCTTGAGATTTCTCAGGCATAACGAAATAATTTGTTAAACACAAATATTTAAATCCACGATAAAAAGTGTATGAATGACTTGCTATTTGTTCCAATCTCAATTTACTAAAGGCCAAACTGTTTTTTTTTTGCGTTACAAATATTTCTTTCACTGTACTGCGGCATGTGTGTGAGTGCTCTTTCTTTCCTTGCGTTCATTCTCTCTTTTGCGTTGACATTTAATGTAATAATTTTTACGATGATGCTCGACGGCATTAAAACGAGATTAAACACAAACAAACGAGAGACATAGTGGTTGCAATAAGGGGCCAAAAGCGGGGGCGGCTCGTCGGCTCTTCGGGCCCGGGGGCGTGGCAATATTCCGTTTGATACACTTGACAATAAAAAAAAAAGAAACGCAAAAAGATTAAGAGGAAGCGGCAAAGAAAATGATGCATGGCCCCCTTGTTGTTTGAGCCTCCATAAAAGATGATGTAGCACATAATTACACACACACACACGTTTATGCTCAAGGACCGGGACACACACACACACATGGCCATCTATTTACATGTGCGTGTGTAAGTAGGTAATACCCATTGAGATGATCTGCGGATAAGTTGCTGTTGCTGCTCGAGATTCATTGAGTGGGGAATTATCCGTGCCTCGTTAAGTGATCAAGTGTGAGCGAATCGAATGCCCAAGTGGCTGTATGGATATATAAATACCCCGGCAATTGTTCGCTTTTCGATTGTCCGGGATGCTTTTGGGTCCTTCGAATCGGCCAGGTAATGTGGCGTACTTATTTTCATTTGATTGCTGTCATTTCGGAAAAAAAGCTGCGGTTGTTGAACTATTGTTGAATTGTTGAGCCGTGTTGTTGAGTTGTTAAGATAGTTCTATTGGAATAATTGGAGAGGTTACCTGTTGTGTAAACACTTGATGAGCAGACCAACAATCTGAGGTGGAAGGCTTTATGTAACTACTTGTAATGATTGCCTAACTATTGTGCAATACGATTGAGTGGTTTTCGTTGTTGTTGAGTTGGAGAGCTATTGTTGAGAGGTCCTGTTCGAACACCTTATGAGTGGTGAGGATTTTTTGAATAAGTAATTGGAGTAATTTAGGAGCTAATTGCCAAAAAAAGAAATAAAAGAGAAAATAAATAATAAATAAAATGAATTGTTCAACTGTTGTTGATTCATTGGTGAATTATGGGAATATGTGGGTATCCACTATTTTATCTCAAGTGAGTTGGTTTCTTGGAAAACTATTCTTTGTCTCTATGTTTTGGTCGGGCACATGTTGCACTAAATCCAAATTTCAAAGTTTCCCATTTAATTATAAAGTTTACGAGTAGCTTTGTGGGAAAATTCTTTTTGGGTCTCCTGCCTTTAACGATTGCGGTGCAATTCAGGGACCACGAAACCAAAGACCTTTCTCCAGGGCTCTTGTGCAATCGTTTGGGCCTAGTATATCGCATTTCCATTTGCCATTTCCATGGCCTCCCCCACATCTGCCCATTTATCAATTACATCTTCATGGGAGATAATTCCATCCGCAAAGTTGCTCTTCCACTCGAGTTCATCTCAAAGGAGGCAATTTTCGGGGCTAAATCATTTTCAAGGAGCCGAATCGAATATCCGTTTGCTTTTCTTAAATTTTTTTGATTTTGCGTTAATTCTTTTCCATTCTTTTCTATTTGCGTGCCAATTTGAGTTTCCGTTAACGCTTATTTATGCATGTAATGCTGAAAAGTTTCGCTTTTTTTTGCGAGGGGCCTGTTCTGGAGACCGGTTCCCTAGTTTTGCGGCCAAAGTTAACCGAATAAACTTATTTGTTGTCGCTGTGTGTGCGTAATTTGCTCGACTTGCTCCGCTTATTGTTGTTACGAGTAGTTTATTTATTCTTCAGCGGCAGACAATGCGATGTCTCTCGGTTTTGTCTGTTCCTGAAGCGCTGTTTCATGCATGAGTGGTCAGGAAAAACCACCCAAAGGGTGGTGGGAGGTGGGGAAACCCAGTGAAGAACCCACCCACAATCGGAATGAAAATGAAACTGAGGAATTGACTTGGAAATGCCTCGCGTTTGCTTTTCGCGTCTCGCCCGAGAAGCCTGAAAAGGCTGTAAAAAGGGATAAAATCATAAGCCCAAAATTTATCGCACTCGACAGTCGAGTCGAGTCGAGTTGAGTCGGGGCAAATTGTGTGTGCCTATATCTTAGCAGGCCACGATGTCTCATGTCTGTGTGCCCTGTGCAATGGATCAAGTTTATTTATAAGTCGATGCTCCGTGGGCTTTTCCTTTGGCTTCACTTTGGCGGAACATGAAAGCAAACAATATTACGCATACGCAGCGTCGACATGATAAAGTGTTATTTAAATATAAATATATTATCTATCGATAAACAGACCCGAAAAGAAAAATGGGATGAAAAGCACTTTTGCCGCATCGAATCTTCAAATTTGATGGCCATTACTTTCGCTTTCTATGGGTGAAAGGCGTGTGGATATGGCTAATAAAGTGATTGTGTTGCCCGGGACCTTGGGTCTCAACTCGTTTCGACTTCGGCTGATTGAATTATGCGTGTTTTGCACAACAAAGAGCCCGCATTCGAGTATTTTTCAATTGTTGCGAAAACATTGCGGCATTCTGGTTAATTTCTAGGAAATACTTATGGGACCGTTGGCTATGCAAATTTCATTGTTAAGGGATTGTAAATTTCTTTGCTTACTCCTGGCAAAGGACACTTGAGGTATTTTTCGTTGGGCGAAAGAGCTTAAAGGAATTCTGCCTAATTTCTGGGAAATTATTTTGGACTCAGTTTCAGTCTTAGTTTTTCATTATTTGAATATACGCACAGCTGAAATATATTCTGGGGGATAGAACCTAATTAAAAGTTGAAAATGCATTATTCCCGGAGTCATGGAATTAATGTAATTAAATGGAATATTTCAACAAATGATTGCGCAACCATTGCAGCGAACACACCGATGTAAGTATGCATTTTCATTGTTGCCAAATTACTTGGGGCAGTTGAATTAATGCATATGAATTGAAATTGAAATTGAAAGTCCGACCGAAGGCTGAATGAATGTATTTATTTCCGGGAGGCGTGACGGAATTGCTAAAAGCAGTACCTTTTGTTCCCGAATTATGTGCCTGTTAAGTCGGGCAACTTATTTACCTTGGCTTCACATTAACAATTCCTTTTCGGGATCCCTGTGCATATCTGGTAATAATTGCGTTAATTTAGTGCAATTGTTGTGCCGAAAGAGAGGCTCTGGCCGATATGCAAATTGGCTGACGAAATTCAATTATTGATCCAGCTACCGTACGCAGCGAAATGCGAGGGCCACAAAAAGAGCCTGGTTTTCGGCTTTGCGCCACAAAACATCTGCAGACGAGACTTGTTTTTGTGTGCCCAGTTTGTGCAGCTTTTTGCCGGTCCCGTTTGGCTCTAGGATTTTTTGTTTTTCTCCTTTCTGGCTTTTTTTGCTTTTTTTGCTGCCCCTGCCCTTGTGCATATACATGGAAAGGAACGCCAGCAATGAGAAGCTGGCTAAGAAAATATTTTGAAATGGAAAGTTTTCCTTCATACGGAGTGGAGTCCTCTTTTCCTCTGTCGTGTGTTGCCGGAGATATGAGAAAATGAAAACATATTTGCCTGTGCGAGGGCTGTTTGTTTAGTTTGCTCTTCTCTTTTTATCGTCTTTGTCCCCGCCCCCCGCCCGCCCCCCTTTTGTGCTATGATAAGAATCTGGAAACTTTCACGGGGCTACGTGTCGTATGCGCAATGTCCTGGCCAAAGTTTTACCGATCTATGGATTTTCGGTGGCATAGCAAAGGTCTTAACAAAGTCAATATTGAAGCGACTGACTTGCGAATTGCAAATGAGTTTCTACGAAGTCAAAAAAATGAAAACTGAATGCCATGGAAATAAGCAGAATAATGCTTCAAATTTAATGCCTATATATATGTTCCTAAAGCAAATTCGATTCTCATTTTTATAATATTTTTATTTTATGCCCACAAAACATTTGCATACAAATGTCGCTTTGATGCTGGCGCGAATATATAGATAAATAAAATCACTAGATAGTTGTAACTCCTTGATTACACATAGATTTCTGCTGATTATTATTTTTTCATTCAGTCCCGTGCATATATACTTGTATTTATTTTCTGGGCACATGGATTTCATGGCTTGGCTTCGCTTCGCTTTTCATGTTCGTTGAAATGCAAATTAAAATATTTATGCAAATGCGTGAGGCGGGCGAACACAATAAATTTATGCCAACAAACGAGGGAGCAGAAGACCGAAAACAGAAAACAAATGAAGCAAAATAAAAAATAAAGTAGAAAATAGGCATGGGAAACAGGGAAAGGGAAGAAGGAAAAGAAGAAAACTGAAAATGAAAACTGAAAACTGAAAAGAAAAACAATTACCTGTTCGGTCATAAATGTTAGCGTCTGTCACAATAATTTTGCGCCTGTAAACAATTGTTTTTTTTCTGTCCCAACGAATGCAAAGCAAATCAGAAGGCCAAGTTCTGCACTCAACAGGGATTTATGCTCGAGATTAGTGGAGCTCAAATAGTGATCCATGGCGGAGACTTCCCTCCGCTGATTAGGAGAAAACCTGCCTCTTCCGACTTTGTTCGCATTACGCATACGCCTCGTTAGCCGGGGCACTTGAGAGCATTTACCAATTAGCCGCCGCCCATCCCCCATCCCCCAGCCCCGCTGCCCCCTCTGCCCTGCATTAACAATAGCTGCAGACTCGACACCTTTTAGCACCTGAAAGAATTTAATTAATGCAGGTCCTTCTCGCCAAGGCAACCAGAGACGCTGCTCCAAGAGTAAAGCCTTCTTCCCGGCCAAATTAAAAACGGCGAAATGAGAAAGCAACTAAACTAAAAAAAAAATAGAAGGATAACGGAAATAAAATAGTAAAACGCCAGCTGCAGCTATGCGAATTCTTAAACAGGGCTTAGCGAACATTCAAAATTGGTACTCTTGATATCCAGGAATTTGGGGAAAAGTAGCAAAATTCCGTAAAAGTTGTTGGGGAGAATTGGAGTTAACACCAGGGGACTGTAACAGTTTTATTTAAAAAATCACATTTTAGCAGTTATTTTGTGATTTCTAAAAAATTTAAGAATAACAGTTATTCATTGTATTTAAATATACAACGGAAACTTGATTTATGACGATTTTGTGGGTAAAATAAATGCAAAGAAAATATAGTTATACCTTTGGCGCGGTTGGCCTTTTTATAAGATTTTTAGTAAATTATAAAAAACACGGTTAACATGATTTTTTAAATTATTTTAAGTTTTGAAAAATGTTAAAAATATATATTATTCCTCGACAGTTTTTTTATTCAAGTTTTACTATTAAAATCAAAAATAAAAATCATTGCGGTTTTGTAAACTAGAATAGCTAACAAAAATATTGGTGTATTTAAAAGGGTCCAATTTCTATTAGCATGATATTTTTTGTAAGAAAAATGTATAATAACAGCTATTTTTGATACCTGATTAACACTAGCTAATAATCAAGTTATCAAGAAAACAAAGCAAGTGATAGCTAAAATATTTTAAGTTAATTATAAAAATACAAAAAAATTGGCCGAGAAACAAAAATGAAAACTAATTGCAATAAAACATAACCGAAGTGAGGAAAATGCGTTGAAATTAGCGAGGTCTAAATGAAATTTAAACAAATGGGAGCTGGGGCTCCACCTTGTGCGCCGTGGAAGGGAAAATCCCCGCCAGAAACATTGTGGATTTTATGAATGGGAGCGGGGTGCAGAGGGAGAAGGAGCAGGAGTAGGAGGAGCAGGCTAACCGGAGGTGTGAGAATGCGGAGGTGTCTCAGAAATCCTGCAGGATCCGCTTAGCAGCAATTATCTTCATTACGCGACGAGCGCACAAAAGTATGCAAGGGGCCAAACAAGCTGAAGCCAAAGCAAAGTCCTGACAATTAGGAGCCTTCTTCGCCTGGATTCTGTATTCTGTATTCAGTACCCTCAGTATCCAGCGGGGAAAAAAAGAAAACACCTTTAACCTTTTGCCTCGCATATAAATACGCTGTTGATGGATGTGTTTTGAGTGGCGCCTGGATGCGGGGGTCAAAGGGAATGGAAGCAGCAGCGGGAGTGGCTTCCTGTTTTTCGGGCTTCCTTTGACTCGACTTGTCGCCACCGCCGCTTTTCTGTTGTTATTCAGGGGGTGGAAAATCAGGTAGTGGAGGTGGTGTCTAAACGATTTATAAAAGCCAAGGCAGCCAGGGAAAGGAGAAGCGGGTGAATGGCACAAAAAGTGTTGCAAGCAATTTGCGCAATGCTTTTGGTTCAGACTTTGCCAAATCCTCGCTGGTAACCTTTCACCCTCCCCCTCCACCCACACCCCCCTCGAACACAAAGGCAGGTGGGCAAACCCCCTTTTAACCTCTCTTAACCCATGCTCGCAACATTATTGAGTGCGTGCGTGGGCCAAAAACTTGCTGCCATTTTGCACGTAACTGACATCAGCGCGCTTATAAATCAACTTGCAAATGTTTTCTCCTTTTTTTCTTATTTTGTGTGCGAGGACCACCATTTTTGAGTTCATGATTTTTGGCACACAGACAGAGGAACTCATATGATTAGATTAATGCGTTGTCTAATGGCCTTGGAGCCCCCCTCGCACCATTTTCATTTCCATTTCACACATTGTGCGTGTCCTCGTGTGGGTTAGGTAAATCGTAATATCATTTTTATAAACATCTTGTTAACCCAGGGCCATACATTTTGCCGGGAGAGGAAGAGGAAGGCAGTCCATAAATCCCCAGCCGGGAAATATGATTTGCGGGTCAAGGGGTTGGCAAGGAGTGATTATCTGAGGTTGGAGAAGGAATTATAGGCCATATCAGAGTCACTCGAAAGTTAATGCAAATGTGCTCGAGAAATTTGAATTTTACCCATTAATTTTCTGTATAGGTAATAGGTTTTAAGTTTCAATAACTAAATAATTCAGTTCCCAAACTTTAAGCATCAACAAAAATGATGACTAATAAATACTAAACAAAGTTATCGCTTCTTGAATATCAACACTAAAAGTTCTAGTAATTTGCAAACTATTTGAACTTTATAATGAAATTCTCATGACCCAGCTGCAGCAGGAAAAGTTTAAATATCAATATGTCGATGGTGTCATAACTGAATTGAACGAAATTAATATTTTAAGAGTGCATTGAGTTTTGTATTTAGCTTGAAAAATGTTGTAATTATTTTTAGCTGTAAGCTTTGGCTTGGGATTAAACCCATTTCTCGTAGAGTAAAATGTCACTTTTTTGTGTTTATTAATACTTATTGAAATGTAGAAGAAAATTTTTAAAGCGGACCATTCATTAAAAAGTTATTGGCAAATAATGGAAGCAATATGCAAGCAGTGCAAGCAGTTGCCTTGCTACTTGCATATCCCCATCTCCCTCGCACTTTCATTACGCTGTTTCCATCTCTATCACACTCATTTAGCTGATTAACGCTCGACTACAGCATTATCTTTTGTTCTGATTAGTTGCTTTAAAATATAAACACTTTCGACTGAACCTTCACCTGCACGGCGGTTCCAAAATTCCCTTTCGTTGGTACATTGAAGTAATCCCCGGTGATGGAAGGACTCCGAGACTCGGGTAATCCCCTAGGGATGGGAGTTTGGAGTAACTCATCACGCCCTTGCGATAATCGGTTGGCAGTGTTGCACAATGATGAACAGCCAGCCGGCGGCTAAGCGCAGTGTCTGTCAAAATGTTGCCCAAATTGGCTGACTTTTGACATTTGACCTGGACACGTAACGCGCGCCGAGACCTCGGTCCCCCGCCCCTTCTGCCCGTCCGCCCCCAGCGAGTGTCACTTTCTGTAGTTGTAGTTGGGCAGAACGTGTGATTTATGATGCTTTCGCTGGCGCTGTGTTGGTAAATTACTTTCCCTCACACACACAGGCGCACGCAAAGTGTGCGAATATTTTGGCCATTTCTTTTTTTTTTTTTTGGTGGAGAGAGCCTCCCCCTCCCACGAAAGAAATTCAATCGCTGGCGAAACTTTAAGCGGTTTTCGCATTTAAACAATATGGCAAAGAGTCGGCCATAAAGACCACTTCTTGCCTTCTTCGTGCAAAACCGCTGCGATGACCTTCAAGGGCGACTTTTGGCACTTTTCCTTGTAATATATACACATTTGCTGGCTCTGCGCTGTGCGTGGGTCATTTAAATGCTACATTATGTTGAATATTCAATTTAATGTGCCTTATAAATCATGTAGGTCCTTGTCCTGTCCTGGCCCCCGTCCGCTTTGTCACACTTTCCGGGCATAACCGAGGCTAAGGATAGTTTTCACTGCCTGATGGAGTCACTTATTCTCCACAATTTCTTATTTATGAAGCCCTGATTTACAACTGCTTATCGTGGGGGTCTGGGGTGCCGGAATTGATTAGCCTGGGAACGCCGGAAAATGGACTGTCATCGTTTGGGTTCCCTAGATAAAGAGCCCGACCTTCGACCAGCACTTGGTCGAGAAGGAATTTATCATCGAATAAGCAAAGCCGTTGACAGCTTGCAAATAATTTTGGTCAAGTGAAAGTTCCCACTGCTGTTCGGATAAGTGCCATCCAATATTTACTATTCTTATAAATCTACTCGTCCTAATGTATCGAAGTTTGGAACTAAGTTGGCTAGAATTACCTACCAAAAAGTATGAGAAAAAAATTGATAAAAAAAATCATTTGAAGGGAAGTTTATTTTTTACCTAAATAACTTTTCTCACAATAAAGTATTAAAACATGTTCAAACATAAAACCAAATTTTGTTGCTCATCATAAACTTCCATCTTTCAACAATATAAATATACAAATAAGATCTGAAAAAATTGTCATCATATAAGCTGATTTGATTATTTTTTTTTTCATTGCATTACCATTTACAAAGTGGTTTTCGCAAAACCTGGTCTTTGCAAAAACTATTCCAAACATATTCACTCAAGTGCCATTCATAATCATAAAACATTTAACGGCAAAGCGACACCGTTTAGCGCCCCTCTCGGTGCTTCTCAAAAAGTCCACTTGATCATGCGGATAATGTGGGTGGCGATGGGGTAGGAATTGGATAAACACACTCTTATTGGCCTTTTTCTCTTTTCTGTGTTTATCAGCCACTAAGAAAATAGTCCTCAATTCAAGGCAAACACACGAAAAAGCCACGAAAACAAACAATTTGTGTTTACTAACCGTTCTCGGAGCACTTTTGCCCTCAGCTTATTTGGTTGATTGGGTTTTTGGCTTCGCCTCGCTCGCTCGCTGATTATCTCAGTTTTATCTGATTTTTACTTTTCGGTTTTTCACACTTGTGTGGACAAATTTTTCATTTCATGCGCATTTGTTGCATTCACTTGTTATTGAATTTTCATCACCATCATTATCACTGTGTGTGTGGGTGTGTGCGTGATGCCGGCAAACAAAACAAAAACAAAAAAAAAACCGAAAATAATGGAAAACCGCGCACAGAGATCAGCGAACTTTTCAGTTGTTCCTCTTCTTCTTCTTCCTATTTTACAGGGTTTTTATTTATTTAAGCACGGGACACAAACAATTATCGTCACGCGATCACAGGACACTTTTGTGGACCTGAGGTCTCTGGTTTCTGGTCCTAAACAACACGTCGCGAATTGTCGTGGTCGTGGTCCTTAGTTCTTCGTCCTTCGGCTGGCTGAGTGGCTCAGTTGGCCAAATCGGATGGCTTCTGTGTTCTGGGGTTAATTCACCAGCCGGCTGACAACAAACAGCAGCAGAGTTCAACGTGAGACTGAACGTCGCACGGAAAAGCCTCGTGCGCTGCCCTCGTCGTTTGCCTCGGAAAATCCTCGTTGGCGTGGTGAGTTTTCCCAACGATTTTCCCCGCACTAAAGAGCGTCCATCCGACGAACGACCTTGGCTCGCTCTTCGCCAGCTGTTGATTTCTCTCTTTCGCCTGCCTAAAATCGCTAATGGCCATTAAATGTCAAGGGAGTGGTGGTGAAAATTCATTCTTAAAACTTGGATATAAAAGCAATTTCAAATCATTTAATATTATTACATTTTAATATTGGTATTTGTATTTATTTAAGCATATTTACCTATCTAAATAATTTTAAGACAAATTTTGAGTCAGTCCATGCCAGAAATTAAATGATTTAGACTATTTAAGATCTATGCAAGTATTACTAACTGCAGTATTAGAACCAAACTCCATTATTATAGGTATTGATATATTTAGTAGTTCTTCAAAAGGAGTTATAAATTTCTTCAAAAGGAGTTATAAATTTATTTTAAAAAGTTCGCTCTAAAATAATTATATAAGCAATTATTATAAGCATCGCTCCAAAATGTCTGATATAAAATCTCCTAACTCTGTTCAACCGACAACTTTTTTAGGGAATACATATATTTCGAGTCAGAAACATTTTCATTATAAAATCGCTTTAGAATTTCGAACACACGGACTTGGCTCATGCACACTCGCCACACACCCATAATCCCAACTAGATCCCAATGATTAATTGTTGTGCTGGGCCATCTAAAATAATTACAATTTATTCTTTAATGAGCGAGTCCATCTGAGCGGAAAATGCCATCCAGCCAAGGAGAAGTTTGGGTAACGATTTAATGGGAATTGGGAACTTTAAGCGAATTCCGGGCATCCGGCAATTTAGATGTGTCGTAGATACTTTCCTATCCGTATCTGTTGCATCTGGGCTAAAGTTGAGACAAGAAATTATGCTAATTGGACAACACAACTTTGACAAGCTACAACTGACACTTTAACCTAAACCTCTCTCCCCTCTTCCCCCGTCCGCCGGAAAACACGAATCAGCCATCACCCATCGCCCATCAGAGCTTTTAACCCATGGCAACCCGGTCCGATGCGAATGGCACTGGAGGTGGCGAAGTGGGTAAGTCATGTGTTATACATCACTTGATTAGGCATTAAATAAATGCTCTGACAAGTTTACACTCAATTACATGAGTTGGCTCCCCTCGGGCTTTGAAATGTAAACTTCCCAGCTCCAAATTACTGAGTTGAGCGAATTTAATTGCATGCGAGCGAAATTACGCAGCGAATCGTTCACTTCTGGATCATCGATGGTCAGCTTTTGAAAGGGAAACTGTGAAAAAATTTTTCTATAATGGGTGTTTTAAAAAAAATGGTGCAATGATAATGCAGATTGCATAATGATATCAGTCAGAAGTTGGCAAAGCAGTGAAGGAGACGTTTCCGACCCTATAAAGAATATGTATTCTTGCTCAGCTGAAACTTTCCCAAAAGTCTTCTTTCTATTGCAGGTAGTATATAAGTCGGCAAAAAACGTAAAAAAATTATAGCTTCGGAGTTTTTTGAAATATTACCTTCTACTCTTAAGAATATTAATGATAGGAACGGTCGGAAAATTAAATGGAAATTAATAGGATTTTTATTATATTCTCGTCTTCGTTTGGTCTCGTTTTTTTAAAAGTAAAGCAACTTTATTAAAACTATTAATTGTTATTTCTAAACAAATTTAAAATTAACATTAAATAAATTCAAAATTGTGCTTGCATTTTTTAAGCTTTACATCTAATTTTTTTCCCATTCTTGTTACTGAGTATCAGTTTATTATCAGTATCTACACTCAAAAAAAAAACAGCCCGAAATCGCCATTAAATCAAGAAATTCGCCATGAATTTCAGTCGATGGCGATTTACCGTATTTTTTAGAAAGGAATTTTCTAAAATTTAGGAAAAAAATTCCTGAAAAGCAGAAATACCTTTCTAAAATCAAGAAAAGTTGCCATCAAATTGAGAAATTTTCCTAAAATCCAGAAAGTTTTTTTCTTGAATATAGAATCTTTTTTCTTAAAATAAGAAAGGACTTTTTTTATTTTTAGAAAATTTTCTTTATTTCATTAAAATGCTTACATATTTATTTTACTATTTTATTTCCCAAACAAGAAAGCGAAAAGAAAATAAAAAAGACGAAAAGAAAATTATTAATATTTCCTAAACAAAAAAGGAAAAGAAAACAAAAAAGATAAAAATAAGATTATAAATATTTCCTAAACAAAAAAGAGAAAAGAAAACCAAAAAAAGAAAAAATAGCATTACAAATATTTCCTTAACAAAAAAAAGAAAAGAAAACAAAAAAGATATAAATAAAACTATTAATATTTATATTAAATATTTAATATATTATTATTAAAATTTACTTACTTACTGCCAAATTATCAAAAATACCTGAAATTGAAATTATTCCTGCAATCGAAAATAAAAATTAATACTAGAGAAGGATGGTATTTGCGGCCTGCAATATTATTAATAGCCAAATCTATTAAAATAGTTTGCCCTTTGCTTACCATTCATTTTTACTTACTTACCAAATTTATATTAAAATGTATTTCAATTGCTTACCTATAAATTGGCTCTTAGAGGGATCGCACTTTAACTTTCTTAAATAGGCTCTACACAAACTTATTACTTTGAATGCTCATCCAAAACTGAGCGCAAGGGTTCAAGATGCAGCGCAACGCAAGCAACTCTCTCGCGAGAGACTGCATTTCCAAAACAACAACGCAATAAAAGTTACAGCTACGCACAAGAAAATTCTCGATCATACACACAAACACACATAAACATATACATACGCCAAAAACTGTCAACGCGACGCGCCGCGGACTAACCCCATGTCTTCTTCTTTTTCGTTTCGAAGAAAGAATGAGAAGCATCCCTGCAAGCAAAGAAGCGATATTTCTATCGCCTATCGTCCAGAAGTCACTTCTTAGTAACTTCTGGAAGATAGAAAGACGACAGCACACATTTTACAAAAACAAAATATACATCTATCGCGAAGAAGTCACTTCTTAGTCACTTCTGGAGGATAGAAATACGATAGAACACATTTTACAAAAACAAAAAGGGTCACGATCGTGGAGAAGTAACTTCTAAGACACTTCTAGGCGATAGAAATACGATAGAACACATTTTACAAAAACAAAAAGGGTCGCGATCGTCGCGAAGTAACTTCTAAGGCACTTCTGGACGATAGAAGGACGATAGAACACATTTGACTACCTAAAAAGGGTTGCGATCGTGAAGAAGTACAGTCCGCTCTTGGCTCTCTCTTTATACCTGAAAACTACCCTTTTTTCTCTTTGACCTACGCACTTTGTATTTCGAATTCAAGCGTCAGTTCGATCGAGATTTCTTTGTGATCAGTGCGATTTATTTTGAATTTCTGTGTTTGTGATGAAATGCGGAGTGAACCTGTTATTTTTTAAATATAACGTACCGCTTACGGTTGAAAACTTCAATATTTATTTACATAAAAAATAAAAGTGGTTAAAGAAAACGATGTTTAAAGGAAACTCTGGGCAACCCGAAAACTTAACTATACGCCACTTATTTGATTATATAAGGTAAATACTTTCTCCGATTTTTATGACATAATATTTATTATTTTTTTGTTGTTTTAGATATTTTTATAGACCACGGAACTGGAATTAAATTAAATAATACAACAACATTTCCTACAAGCTTATGGACAGTGTTCACATGCCGCAATGCTTTCCTAATTATATATTTCAACAAATGTGTTGAAAGAATAAAAATGAAAAATGAGTACAAAAAACATATTTTCCTTTTAACCATTTTGCAATTGGGAAAGGGTCTTCTAGGTATCTTCTACAAGTGTCTTCTGAGTAACTTCCAGAAGTGACTTCCGCGATATCGCATTCGGATCGCCGAAGTCACCCCCGTCGGGAAGAAATGTTCCACTACGACGGCACTTCTAGAAGCGTCGCCGAAGTCACTTCTAGAAGTGTCGCCGAAGTCACTTCTAGAAGTGACTTCCGCGACACTTCTGGAAGTCACTCAGAAGTGACTTCTGGAAGTGTCGCCGTAGTGGAACACTTCTTCCCGACGGGGGTGACTTCGGCGATCCGAATGCGATATCGCGGACGATCGTTTTCATCTTCCAGACGTCACTAAATAGTGACTTCCGCGATAGAAAATGCTTGCAGGGATAACAGAAATAAACGAGGATGGAAGCTAACTTCGGCAAGCCGAAGTTTTAATACCCTTGCAGATTTCACGAATGAAAACTTGACTAGAAAAGCAACATGAATTAACAAAACAACAAAATATTTTATAATTGAAAAAAAAAATGTGTTTAATTTTTCACCCTATTGTTCCTATGGGAGCTATAGGATATAGACGTCCGATCGGCACGCGCTTTTACCCCGATCAAGGTACACACAAAAAAATACGATTTGGAAATATTCTTGTCAATAGCTCTTACACTGAGCGAAATATCTTCATTTTTTGAAAGCTATATCCGATTGTTCCTATGGGAGCTATAGGATATAGACGTCCGATCGGGTCGGTTTTCAAACTTGATCTGCGTACACATGTTTTAGGACGACTGTGAAAGTTTGAAGTCGCTAGCTTTTAAACTGAGCTCGCAAACGGTATTGAAACAGACATACAGACGGACAGACGGACAGACGGACAGACGGACAGACGGACGGACGGACAGACGGACAGACGGACAGACGGACAGACGGACATGGCTATATCGACTCCCCTATTGATCCTGATCAAGAATATATATACTTTATGGGGTCGGAAAGGTCTCCTTCACTGCGTTACAAACTTCTGACCAAAATTATAATACCCTCTGCAAGGGTATAAAAAAGTTTTTCTTAAATCTATGGTGATTTTCTATTTCTACTTTTCTGTTTTCAAGAAAAAAGTTTTTTTTAATTCAGAAAAATTCTTTAAATTAAAAAAAATGTACCGTGTTTTTTATGGCGACTTTCTAGATTCTAGGAAGGGATGAAGTACATTTTTTTCTTAATTTAATGGCGAAATCGCCATTAATTTAAGAAAACTTTTGGAGAGCAAACTAGGAAAAAACACCATTGATTTAAGAAAAAAAATCATTTTTCTAAATTTAAGAAAGGTTTTTCATAAAATTCTGTTTCTATGGTCTTTTTTCCTAGATTCAAGAAAACAATTTCTAAAATTCAGAAAATTTTCTAAAATTAAGAAAAAATTTCATTTTATGGCGATTTTCTAAAATTTAGGAAAAAAAAATTTTTGAGTGTACAAGGCAAAACCCCAGCATTTGAGCTATTTGAGTGCCGGCGTTCACTGGAATATTTTTCTATTTTTCAATGTTTTCCTTTTTGCCCGGGCCATCTGTCGATTCACTTTGCCCATCCGACTATCCGACTCCTATATTTGTCCATCTTTATTTCCACTTCTCTCCCATTGCAATTCCTTCGGTGCCAGCTTCTTGGCTTGCAGGCTTAATTGAGAAAGAGATTTGATTAATTTGCATGCCATAAACAATTTGCAATTTGTTTATGCTCTCAAAGTCGGGGACGCCGTAATTAAAGCAAAGCCCTGCCAAGCTAAGCAACTTTCGCAGCGATTTTCCATTTTCCCGTCTGGTTTCGCAGGGGGCTGAAACGGGGGGATTGTGAAAAGAAATGTCACCGAGGCAAGGTAAGCAGATTAAGGCCTTCTTTGACTTGGCAATGCAATTCAAGTCTTTTGCCCCGGCATGCAAATGATGATGGCTCAGCTCGGCTCAGGATGCAGCCGAGGAAAAGCGAGGAGAAAGCGGGGAGAAAGCCGGTCGAAAATCGGAGCAAAATCGGGGCAAAATCAGGGGGAAATCGAGGAAAACGTGACGACGGGTATAGATGGGCGGGGGTTGCGGGAGGTGGAATGCTGAATGTGTTTGCAAATATTTACTCAATGTATTCATGTGCAAACAATTACGCGTTCATTTGTGCGACTTTCGAGTGGCGAACAACAATGACGTTGTAGATGAAGATGACGCTGCAGACGACTGATGGTGACAATGGCTGCCAAAATGAGGGTCTCCTTACTGCACCACCCACTGACTACCCAACCACCCCACCTACCCCTTTGTTTCGTTTTGCCTACTCACATATGCATAATATCCTTGACCTGTTTGCCTTGCTTGCGCTTTTGTGCGTGTCCTCCGCTCTGAAGGATTCATTCACTCGGCTGGAGTGCTGCGGAAAGTGTGGAAAAAGCGGGGAAAAGCGGAAGGGTGGCTGGCGGCAAACTCCTTTTGGCCATTTGATATGCAAAAATAATCTATGCTGCTAATGGCCTGCATAAAAATATTGGTCTAGCACACACACACACGCACACATTGGCAATTCTCTTTGCCTCTTTGCTGGAAAAAAAATAACTAAAAAAGTGGGTAAGTGGCATAAAAAAGGAGAGAAAAATTGCGTAATCAGTTTTTCAAACTCCTCCGCTTTTACAGTTTTTATACGATTTTTTCTTGCCAATTACAAAATCAGTGGCCAAGTAATTTGAATACAAAGTCTGTATGGCGGACTCTGCTTTTGCATTTATTTTTAAAAAAAATGTATAAAAATATATATTTTATTTTAAATTGGTATCTTTAAAGTGTAGAATGTGTTCTTAGAAAAAGCCTACTTGCTATTGGAAAATCTCTGCTGCACAATCTCTCTAAGCTCGCCATTGTCCCAGCTTTTTTTCGGACAATTTCCAGGATCTGCTTGAATGGCTTCCCAAGGACTTAGGTTCCGAATCAAAATCGGACTCATCTTTGCTCGTTTTGTGTGAATTTAACGCTCTGTTGTTGTGCGTTTGACCGAAACAATGACAGAATCCCCTACCATTTGCCCCTCACTTACCCATCATTTCCGAACTATCCCAGCCCATCCATAAGGTTTTCCATCTGTCTTGCCCAAAGTCTGGTTTTCGTTTACTTGCATATCGAGTTTCCCCCGGCTTTTCCCGCTCCGCATCTCCCATTTCCTTTAATCGTCTGTCCAAGTGTCAGTCCGTTTTGTTTGATTGATTTTTACACCCTTGGTCGACGGTTAGTTCGCTGGATTCCTAAGCGTTGGGAAAATTCAATTTGGAAATGGAGAAAACTTCATGAGAACGGTGTATATGTCGGCGAAGGCTTTGGGGAAAACCGGCTGAACTACCGACTTGGCTTCTGCGAAATATTGTCTAAGCTGTTGTAGAAATCATTTTCTTTTTGGCATCGGAATTTTTCAATTATTATCAAAACAAATTGTATGCATATTTTATATGCATTGTTTTAATAAAAATTATTTAGTAAACATTTTAAAGACATTAAATTCTACACCCAAAAAAAAACTTAATAAGAAACGATGATCAATTTGATATTATGTGAAATTAACTTTGACTTGATATGCGGCATTTCAATTTGATGTGCTCGAAATATATGCAACATGCCAGTTTGACTTTCGCATATGTCTTTCTCCCTCCCACTCATGTTACTTTCGAATTGAGAGAATTGGTTCTTCTCGTTCCCACTGATGTAATTTAATTTAATGACAATTTTACCAGTATTGTATGATAAAAACGATATGCGTATTAATATCAGACATTTTCTATGCGAAACAAAACCCAATATGGCTATTCTACTGTTGAAATTCCTAATTTCCGGGAATGACTCTTACCTGAAATTCTAATTTTGGGCCAACCAGATGACGTCTGTCTGTTGGCCTGAGCCTTTGGGGCAGTTCGTTGAGTTCACTTGATTTGCCTGGCAATAAATTTGCACTCGTCTTTGCCCAACTCGATTTTCCTTTGCCATTTCCTCGTTGTGATGTCATCGACACGCCGAGGTGAAAGACAAACAACTTTATGCCAAGTTGTTAATAAAGTGAGCCGCCGACCTCAACGACCTGGAAAGGGGGTGTGGCTGGAGGGCTGGGGGCGGTGGCACGCCCCTCCCGGCAGGTGCAAACATAAATACATAGCTGCAAAAATGTGCTAGCTGTCTCCGTTTTTCCTCTCTATTTGCCAGAGTTTTCCCCGCTCTTCCGCCTGACAAGACAATTGACTGGAAAATGTTGTTAATGAACTTTGTGCGACATTTTGATTAGCTGTCAGGGTGGGGGGTGTAAAAAGATCCCCCTCCTACTACCAGCACCACCCAATTTTCACCTCTACTTTCCTCCCAACTTTCTCTTCGTCTTCTTGTTTGTGTCGTGTTGCAAACAAAGGTCAACAAGTGCCACAGATGCCAAATGATGGATGTCAAACTTGCTTTTGGCAACACTTGACATACATTCGCAGAGATGGAGGAATGGAGAAAGCTGGAGAAAGCTAGAGATACGGAGAAATGGGGAAATGGCGAAACGGCGACGGAGATTCCAGTTCCGGGTTGACAATGCCATTTTGTCACACTGTGATAGAACAGCGAAAATAACAGTAACTGTGGCAGCGAGACGGGCGGGAATATACGGAAAAAAAAGTTTCTGCGGAAAAGTTGTAAACTTAATTTATAGTTTTTAAGCAGCCGCCAAAGTGGGCGGTTTTTTGGGTGGCTTTCACTGAGTTAGAAAAATGGTGGTGTGCCTGTAGTAGCTATGTGTGTGTGTGGGTGAAATTTTCACATTTCATTCTCGCCTCGTCGCTAGGAATTTCCAAATGAAATATTTGACTTTTAGTCTAAAAAGTCAGCAGAAAAGTTGGCCAAACAGACTGCGACCAAGTGCCAGCATTTAAATGTGCATTAAGTTCAAAGTTCAAAAGGTTTGGGCTGGGGAATATCGCTTTAAATGCCTTCGACCGTGCCATCGAGTCGAACTTTGGAGCATCTCCGTTTAATGAGCACTCCGCTCAAGTGGACCATCCATGTGATTCCTGTCCGGCAATTACGCCACTCCTCGATGCCGAGGCTCAACCTCCAATGTCAGGCTTTTCGGTGCACAGGGAGAAATTTTCGAGTTATATTTGAAAGATTTTTTCAAGAAGATTCAAAGCCGTGGCTTGTCTTTATGGAATTATTTTTAGTTTCCTCTGAAAACCATTTAAAGAAACTTGGCTACGTACACTCAGGGAAAAAATCAAGTATTTCGTGCTTGAATCTAGCATTTTGAGTGTCAAAAGTGAGCCAAGCAACGAAAATCTAATCTTGAGAACAAAATACTGCTTTCAAGAACGAATTTTCAAGACAGAAAATACTTGATTTTAGTATGATTTAAGAACGCTTCTGTCTGAAATTAAGAATTAATTATTTTCAAATCTAGACATATTAATACTTGAAATAATTAAGTTTAATACAAAAAAATAGCCAGTTTAAATAAGTTTAATCAAAAATTAATTTAAGAATGGATTATTCTTAATTTCAGTACTTTTGTACTTAATTGAAGTACTTTTTGTACTCAATTTAATAATGCATAATTCTTAATTTAAGTAATTTTTTAGTTAAATTGTTTTACTTAATATATTTGAACTTATTTTTCCTGTAAACATATTTTTAACGCAATTTATATTCAGAAAAAACTTTTAGTAATGATTTATGTGATAGTTAGGAAAACTCTTACCCCGACCTCGGTTTGAACCCGCGACCACCAGCTCTGCAGTCAGACGCCTTAACTAACTCGACCACGCACGCTTCTTAAAGCCCGTGGGCTAAAGAAGGCACATAAAGTCTCGACGAAAGGGCTAGCGTACAAGTTCAATTTATTTATATTTAAACAATTTATTAAAGGGTTTAAAAAGTAAAAAATAAAAAAAATTTACAGATTTAAAAAAAAAACTTTAAAAAAAAAATAGAGGACTTGTTGCGGAGAGGAGTTGATGTCGGTACCTTTATTTAGAAAATGTCATTGTTCTAACAGCTGCACCATCCTGGGAATTCGTTATTTCTGGTTGAATTTTTATATTTAAGAACGACTAATTCTTGTCTTAAGAACAAATGTTTTCAAAATTTCATGAACGACTCGGTATCGTCTTCTGATCTGGAATTAAGTTTGATTCAGTCTTCAAGTAAATACTTTTAACCTCAATTTAAGTACTCTTGTATCGAGCTTGAGAATAATTGTGCTTAATTGGCGTTTAAGTCCAAATTGTGCTCAAATTAAGAACTTTCAGTACGAAATGTTCTTGAAATTTTAAGTATGAAATTGTTCTTAAATCAAGACTGATTTTGCTTGATTTTAGCACGGTGTTTTTTTCTGAGTGTAAGCAAGCTCGATGTTTGGGTTCCGCATAACTTAAAGGAAATTCACCTAACTAAGCGTATCAATATCTGCTATTCTCTGCAGCAACGATTAAAAACGATCCTTTTTTGAAGCGGATCATTACTGGCGAGGAAAAGTGAGTTGTTTACAATAATGTCCAACTAAAAAAGATCATTGAGCAAGAAAGATGAGCCAGCCCAAGCCACATCAAAGGCCGATATCCATCAGAGGAAAGTTGTGCTGTCTGTTTGGTGGAATGGGAAGGGTGTAGTGCACTTTGAGCTGCTGGGACGGAATGAAACCATCAATTCAGATGTGTACTGTCGCCAGCTATCCAATTTGGCGGAAAAAATGAAAGAAAAGGAGCGCCACACATCTTTGGTCACTTGGCAAAAATTAACGGAGCTGAATTGGGAAGTGCTACCACATCCACCTTATAGTCCGGACTCTCTTCAAAACTCTTTGAATGGTAAAAACTTTGATTCAGATGAGGCTGTCGAAAACCACTTGTCTCGATTCTTTGCTGGAAAAGCTGCCCGAGAGATGGTCATTAGTGGTCGAACAAAACGGCCAATACATAATTGATTAATTATAGGTCCTGATATAAATAAATCATCTTTGAAAATATTGAAAAAAACGACATGACTTTCTTGCCAACCCAATATATTGTAGAAAGTTAAACCAAATTTATAAAAAAAACACACACAAAAAAAAAACTTGGTAAAATCAACTGTAATAATTGTCAATCAGTCCCCAACTGCAAAAAATAGTCAATTCTACTAAGTAAATAGTTACTTTCACAACAACAAATACACACAATTAGCAAAGACACACACCAATATCCTTGACAAAATTGACAATTTTTTGCAGTTGGGGTCTTTTTGACAATTTTTTTTTTGTGTGCAGGAAAAGTAGTTGTTTTTTCCAAAAGCTTTGACAAAAAATCCAAATTAATTTGATTTTAAATCCTTTGAAAGAACTTATATTTTGGTTCTCTCAGTGTGAATTATGGCTAACAGAAAAAAATCTTGATTATAATTGACAAATTTTTATCGAATTTCCCAGGATTCTTTTTAATTTGCAATCAGTGGCTTTTAGGTTAGCAATTATCTGTTTTTTGCCTGAGTGCTGAAGAAACTCATGTCCGAAGAAAATCATTTTTCAAGAAAAGCTCTCTGCTATGCACACTCACACTCGAGCATAGCTCATGTGGCCCACGGGCACAACCTTGAAGCTCTCTCATTTAGTTGGAAGAACCTTTTAGGCCAGCTGCCCACTTGACAATCCTCCGCTGTCTGAATGTCTGTCGTCTGTGTGTCCTTTTGTTGGACTGTTGGACCCTCGGGGGCAGGACGGCGTCTTCATCTCGGCCAGAGTTGTCCAGAAATTGCGAGCCTGTTATCCAAACATCTCCACATTTGACTGCAGCAAAAAGGTATGACCGATACAATGAAGTTCGTAGAATTTTGGGAAAGTGAAATTTTGAATACCTAGTAAATTCACTAGCCTTCGTTTAAAATACTATTTATTTATTATTGGTTTGCCATAAACTATCTTTGTTTGAGCTTGAGAATTTTTCACTATTGCTTTTTTTCCCAGGCCAAGTGAATTTTCAGAGACTTATTTTAGTGAGCTAAAGTAAAAATGGTTTTTATAAGTGTTTAAGAAGCTTTTAATACATCTTAAGAAATTCCATCATACGTGACACTAAGTCCTTTACTCACCCGAAGAACCAGCATTGCTGGGTAAGGGAATCAGAATCAGAAACAGAAACAGAAACAGACTAGAAACAAAAACTTTTGACAGGCGGCACGACTCGCCCTGATGGCTCCCACTCACTTGGCCAAGAGCACACGTTTCAGCCTTCGTGTTAACACGTTCTGGATGGCAGGAGATGTGGCAAAGGATTCCGTTTTGCGATTGAGATGGGCCATATCCAAATAGCAGTACCCGGTACTCCCACCTTTCCGTTTCTAGGCGTAATTATACACTTGTAGGACGCAATTGAATGGTTATATCCATTGAATTTTCCAATTCAATAGGCTCCGGCGGTGGCCAGATATCTAAGTATTTTTAGGGGGCACGAGGCGGGATAAATGACTTGAGTGTTTGTCCATTGGCCGGCCAATGTCTTCCACGGCGCACATTCAGGTCCAATTTAGCCTTTATGTGTGTCCTCATCGTTGTCGTTGTTGCCCCACCCAAGGGATGTTTCTCGATTTTGGAGCACGCACACGTATGGAGACGGACAGACAGACAAACGGACAGACGGACGGACGGACAGACTTACGGACAGAATTACGGACAGTCAGAGGTTTTAGTGAATGGATGGAATGGGAATTTGAAATCCTTGCGCCGACTTTACTGATTCTTTTTTTCTTCTCTCTATCTTCTTTTTTATCCAACCCCGCTCCTCAATGAAAATGCCAACATGTGAGCATACAAAACATGAAGATGAGGCCGGGGAAAGTTAGGGGTGTTATGCCCAGATACAAATGCATCGTAAACATGTCGTCGCATTATATTGGGATCTCAAGTAGCAGTAGCCCACATCCCGGGCAGTTGCCATTGTCTACTCTCGTTCCTTTTACCCATTTTATTTGCTCCATTTTTTCGTCCTGGCTTTTTTTCTATTTTTTTCGAGTTACCTCTTTGGCTACTTAAGAGGAGGAGGAGGAGGAAAAATTCTAGAGATATTCTCCCTTTTCCCACCACTCACCTTTGGTTGCCTGGTAACTATTGTAGTTGGATATTTAGCATTATCTGGTGTCTGATTTCAACTTTCTTACGTTAGTTAGTTTTTCATTGGGGAATAGCTGCTTTAATGGAATGTAGTGCCAACTCTTGACCAGTCAACAGAATATCATTTGGTACTTCAGGCTTCTAAAAACTATAATTATGAAATATTTAAATGTAATGTTATAATATTCTGTAATGTTATTCATGTTCTTTACATTTAATTAGTAATTAAATAATCTAGTAGTATTTTCTTATAGTCAAGCAATATTAAGTACATTTATTAGCAACAATTGTACAAATTATAACCGCAGGCCAATTGCATTGTCCAAAATTTCGTTCAAATAACGACGACATGGAAAATCACTTAAAACAACCAACTTGGATCGGATCCGATTTGATCTGCCTGCTGCGGCCATCCTGTCGACTGACTGCCAGGACATAAAAACATAAAGGACAACAATTTATGGCACATTTGCAGCTCCAAGGAATCCGGTGTCTGTTTGGGCCATAAAAACAGTGATGCCCCCGGAAGAAGGCAGAAAAGGGGCAATAAAGTTGGCAAAGCGGAATCAATAATGCGAGCCCGGCCATAAACCGGAGCCAAATTTGTGCCAAGGTGCCAAAGTGTGCCACGCCCCAACCCAGATTGGTTTCAACTTATTAACCGACTCCACAATTGAACCGCAGCCAGATGAGCCTCATAGGCTAAGGGACACTCGAAAGTTGTTGATTACTTTTCGCCGGCTCTGGGATAATTTGCATAAATTTGCAAATATTTAAAACACAAAATTGTCACTTTGGATTTTTTTATATTTATCAATGCCTTTTAAGGAAGGGCTTCCTTAATTCAGGAGCTATGGATTGTAGAGCTGTGAACAATTCGATTTTAAAATCGATTTCGTCGATGTTTTTGGATGAGCGAAAAAATCAATTCCAATTTTAGGGCACCTTTAAACAAATTTTCATCTCTAGAAGGCGATTCGAATTGGATAAATGTAGATAATGGAAAATATTATTTTAAAGTATAATTACTCAATTAAACTAATAAATTGAAAGTTTTAGATCTTAACTTTGGTTTTAAATTTTTGTGTTTTCGATTTTAAATCTACATAATCGATATTTTTCAGATATGAATCGAAAATAATCGATTCACAAAAAGTTTAAATGTTTACAGCTCTACTGCATTGCAATATCGATATAAATAAACCTTAATTACGATATTTCCACGCTGTTTACTTATGTTATAATTCAAAATAAAATCTAAATCGTAATTCTACAAAATCACTGTGATAATTTTATTCAAATGAAATATTTTAGCTACTGCCCCTCCCCCTCGATGGTGACCTCCAGGAAGACGGAGGCCTGATGGCCACCGCCGTCGCACAGCTCGTCCAGCTGATCCTCGTTGAGGCTGACAAAGAACGGATCGAGTCCGTTGATGAACTGGCTAATGGGCATGCGGCTGGCAAAGTTCCGGATCCGTCGGCGATTCCTCCGCGCGATGCACTGCAGCCGGCTATTCAAAACGGCGATATTCGCATAGATGGCACGCCGCGTGAAGGGTGAGACGAGCCACAGCAGATAGACAGTGCCCCACTCAGAGGTTAAATCCCTGGAGTTCCTCTTCCCGGGCGCCATGTCGTCGTCCCGCTTCAGGAGAGCCTTCCAGGTGGTCCGGCAGACCATCACCAGGACGGGCAGGTGAAAGGTCAGCCCCTGGTGACAGGGCGGCAGGTCCAACTGCGGTTCCATGAGGTCGAATGGCGAGTCGCAGCTCCAATTCAGCACCGCCAGACATTGGTCCTGGTCGACGGCCAGCTGGCGATAGGTGAGCATCAGCAGGGTCTGCTGGCCACTGGCCACTTCGCGCAGGCGCAGCTGAAAGGGCAGGGTTCGCGCCCGCGGGTCCAAGTGCTCGCTGATCATGTGCCGCAGCAAATGGGTGTGCTTCACCACAGCCCGGCAATCGGCCACGGGACAAATGGCCGGCTGACTTTTCGCCGCCGACGACTCGTCAGACGTCAAAGCCCTCTGTTCCATATTTCATTTATCTGGAGTCTTAAATACATATACAGAAAAAATGGAAACAACTATTGAGGGAAAACAAACAAACCACTAGTCAAACATATAACAAATTTTGAATGGAGGGAATCCAGTATTTCCCGGATTAAAATAAACTCGGAAACGATTGCACCGATTCGGACCTTATCGCTGCTTTATCTGGGCTCCCTTAGCCCCGGTATTTGAATGAATTATTAGCATTTCAACTTATTTCACTCAGGTGCGCGACCGTGCGTGCAACATTTCCACAGACCAAATGGCAACAACGACAGCGTCGCACACTCGCATTTTCCTCCGCTTCACAGCGCTGTGTGGGGGTGGATTTTCCAGCTGCATTTCCACAGTCCGTCCGTGCGTGTCCGTCGGACGGGAACAAAAAAAATCCAACTCAGGCGGCCAGGCCAACCTGACGTGCCCATGATGGTGCACAGAGAGAAAATTGCCCCGGTTCTACATGATCAAATATTTCTTATAAATAACACTCTGGTTAAAAAAAAATTTTTTTGACTGTCAATCTGTCCGTATGAACACTGAGATCTCGGGTTTCCAGCGCAAGTTTATTTCATCACGCATAAGTTTGTGGTATCCGCATTGTATTTCTTTGATTTGTCAACTAGCTTTGACAAATCCAAAGAATGGTTAAAATCGGACCATTCATTCAAAAGTTATGAGCGAATAATGAAATATCCGTTAGGTGGCGCTGTTATGCCATCTCGAATTCATATTTCCATTGTTAGCTGATCTGGACATTAGCGTTCTCTCTTGTTTATTTTTATTTAAATATTTTAAAGTATAAACTTTTTGTAAACGATTTGTGGGTTTTTATGTAATCTAAATTTGAAAAGAGACCATCAATTTCTGGGATTTTTTTTTGCACTGTGCGCCAACGGAAAGGCTATGACTATAACTATGACTATGACGATGAGTATGATGCTGGCCAGCTATGCTCTCTCCCGTTCTAACCGTGGCCCCCAGCCCCCCTCAGCTCCACGGAGCTGTTGATGGCGTATTAATGACCGGAATGCGGAATGTAACAGAAAATTTCGCCCCACTCTTGTGTACTTCTTATTTTTCTGCTGTTTGCAGTGCACTGCAGCAGGTTCCAGAGGGGCGGACAGATCCAGGGGATGCACTGCAGTATCCCATGGTCATGCTGCCGGAATGCATAATTGAAATACGAATCGAGCGAATGCCCCGACAAGCAGATAAGAAAACGACAGAGTCGCTCTGGCCTCCGGTTCAAATGCAAGGACGTGGATGGGGGCCAGCAGCGCCCCTGGTTTCCTAGAAGGGGCTGCAAAGGGGCGGTCTTTCACTTAGCTGATTTGCCTGACCTTAAGACCTTTAAGCTTTAGCGAAAGTGATTATCAGGGGTCATAAAGTCGCGGAGAGTTCGCAGAAACAACGAGAGTGCCTCCAAGTTTATCGCCGCAAGTTATTCAATTTGGTTAGAGTGTAATCAAAAAACAATCTTGGCCATATTGTAATACTTTAAATTAAATCAGATCAGGTCCTTAAAACAGCAATATTAGTGCATTCAATTGACTAAATTGTTTAAACTCTGGAATGTCTAAAATCGCAATTTAATTCCCCATCGATTGGCATTTCGTATTTATTCCGAAATATTTTATATCTTATGTTCAGGCTAAGTTACAGCCAAAAACCACTAAAATGTTATATTTTCGTTAAACGCAGATAACACAATAATAATAAGAAAGATTTAAGTCGATATATGGACTAAATGGACTAAAAATGGGTTTGGATGGACCTCGACTTTTTTTTGACATTTTTAGGTAACTATTTCAAAAATTAAGGACAATTAACTAAAATGTAGTTAATTTTTTAATTTTAAATTGTAGAAGAAAGGAGTCTAGCTTTGGCCAGCCGAAGCTTATATACCCTTATAGTTCATTTCTATTCATTTACAAAAACGTTAAATTTTAAATTAAAATTTTAGATGTTTTCGCATTATTTTGGCATTAATTTGTTGATCCTTCCTATAGCAGCTATATAATATAGCCGTCCGAATTTTGATAAATTTAATTAGAAATTTTGAAATGTTTAAGAAAGTCTATATTCCAGAGAAGATGAGAATGTCATAAAAATTAACAAAGATAATTTTTGTCCTATTAGTTTCCGTTCCTATGGCAGCTATATGATGTAGTGATACTATTAGTTAAAAATTTAATTCGAAGATATTTAAAAAAGTAGAAGGTAATATTTCAGAAAACACCGAAGCTAGAATTTTTTTAACGTTTTTTTTCCAATCGTTCCTATGGGTGCTATAAGATATAGTTGTCCGATCCGGTCGGTTCCGACTTATATACTACCTGCAATAGAAAGAAGACTTTCGGGAAAGTCTCCTTCCGATAGCTTAAATCTCAGTTTTTAGACTAGTTTGCGTAGAAACAAACAGACGGACATGGCTAGATTGACTCGTCTAGTGATGCTGATCAATAATATATATACTTCATTGGGTTAGAAACGTTTCCTTCACTGCGTTGGAGACTTCTGACTAAAAACATTATACTTTAACAACAACCTAACCTTTTAAATTGCAAATAAGCTAAATTTTGGTCAGTTGTTAATCCAACAGAGAAATAAAATATGCATTTTAAAATTTCGTATCAAATGAAATGGCTAATTTCCTTAGTTCCGTAACACTCGACAATAAGTAACATAACGCTGTAGACCGTTCACTCCCTTGCTGAAATTTTTTGCTGATTTTTTAACAATTTAAAAACCAACCAGTTCGTGGAATAATTATCATTTAATTCAAATTATTATTTAACAGGAGAGTTTTTTGTATTTAATCGGCGAATCAAACAGCTGGATGGAAGGGTGCTACCTCAAGGAGTCGGTTCCTGGGCTGGGAACAAATCGATGTCCGAGATGCGACTCCAATGTTCCATCTATTTCCTGATATGTGCGGATTAATAGGTAATGACAGGCCCAGAAATGACGAATAACGATAACGTACCGTTTGGCCGGGATTACTTTCCAGCTTCTCTCTTGAACTGGTCAATCACGTCCACTCGGAAGTTGGCCAATAACTGGTGGCCCATAGCCACCAGCTGATCGTCATAGGGGTTTTGCTCTCGGCCAGCTTCAATCATTTCCTTGATCCACTCCTCCAGAACAAGAACCTCTGTAATGCGATTGAATTCGCGGCTCTAGTTGCGGACCGACGGCAGATTGAACAAAAAGTAGATCAGGGCCACGATCATTGGTCCAGCCATGAAAAGCAAAATTTGGATCATTTTGAACCTGTCGACTTGACTCTGCGAAGACGAATGTGCAAATGTCGGCTAGAAGGTAAAGTCAACGGCCTACTTTTTATGCAGTCAGCTTGAAGTTAAAAGCAAAAGCCTACTAGATAATTTTGTGAATATTACGTTACGTTACTTGGTTTATCGATAGTCGGTTTTTGCAAAACAAACTTTTTATACCCGTTACTCGAAAAGTAAAAGGGTATCACTGTGAACGGCAGCCCACGTAGTGACGAAGCACACCAGGAGAGGGTGCATGTCATAACGCCCGGTGTCATAACGCCCGCGGGCGCTATGACACACTAAAAAGTGTCATAACGCCCGCAGGCGCTATGTCACTTTTTTTGAGGGCCTTATGACACACAGGAAATTGTCATAACGCCCGCAGGGAAAATATATTTAACTATTATTTATATAAGTAAAGAAGTCGTATTCAGCTTGACCGCGGGCATTAAACAATAATGCGGCTAGCACCATTATTCAAACAAATTTTTGTCTTCGCCCTATTTAACATTTTATTGAAATTCTTGTAAATGCGAGTGACATAGAGTAATATAATAATGAGTATTATAGAATAATGTAGGAACGAGTGATGTGCTAGCAGTTAAATGTGTAAACCGATAATAAAGCGCCGCAAGCCAAAATTTTTTTTCTAAAAAATCGCGCGTTTTTTTTGAAAAAAAATTGTTGTCTGCGGTCTATTTAACAATTTATTGAAATACTTGTAAATGATTTTCAAGTATCCGTCTGCAGTATGGGCAGAGCAATAGAGAGTTTTTTGAACGCTGTTCCAGATTTTTGAAGCAGTCAAAGCATATTTTGAAGTGCATACTTGGTAGAAAAATTACGGCCCGCGGGCGCTATGACACCGGGCGTTATGACACGCACCCACCAGGAGAGTGTGGGAAGGCAACTACTATATATACAGGAAGAAATTAAAATCTGCTGCGATGGTCCGATCGTATTGAGTAATACACCAATCGAAAGGTATCACAAAAACCTAAAGGATTGCATACCTAGATTTTAAGAAAACCAATTGCCTTGGGGGAGAGAGCGGTGAAAGTGAAAAAGTGAAATAATTTGAGGCAAAAATCTAACGAGCGAGATGTGTGAAAACATTTGTATACCCTGGTAGAGGTATTATGATTTCAGTCAGAAACTTGCAACGCCGCTAAGGAGACGTTTCCGACAAAATTTGGTCAACTGAGAACGGGTATCTAATAGTCGGCGCTCTGGACTTTATCGTATCTCTTGTTTTGATTTAACAAATGGGTAGCAAAGTTGATGGCAAAGTACAAAAACATCCACTCAAAGTTGAAGATAGTATTTAAAACTGTCAATATATAAATGCGAACACAATTTTTTTTATTATTATTATTAATGTTTAAACATATAATATTATAAAATGCCAGTAGTTTAAAAAAGTTTGTTTTGCAAAAACCGACTATCGATAAACCAAGTAACGTAACGTAATATTCACAAAATTATCTAGTAGGCTTTTGCTTTTAACTTCAAGCTGACTGCATAAAAAGTAGGCCGTTGACTTTACCTTCTAACCGACATTTGCACATTCGTCTTCGCAGAGTCAAGTCGACAGGTTCAAAATGATCCAAATTTTGCTTTTCATGGCTGGACCAATGATCGTGGCCCTGATCTACTTTTTGTTCAATCTGCCGTCGGTCCGCAACAAGAGCCGCGAATTCAATCGCATTACAGAGGTTCTTGTTCTGGAGGAGTGGATCAAGGAAATGATTGAAGCTGGCCGAGAGCAAAACCCCTATGACGATCAGCTGGTGGCTTTGGGCCACCAGTTATTGGCCAACTTCCGAGTGGACGTGATTGACCAGTTCAAGAGAGAAGCTGGAAGGTAATCCCGGCCAAACGGTACGTTATCGTTATTCGTCATTTCTGTGCCTAACATTACCTATTAATCCGAACATATCAGGAAATAGATGGAACATTGGAGTCGCATCTCGGACATCGATTTGCTCCCAGCCCAGGAACCGACTCCTTGAGGTAGCACCCTTCCATCCAGCTGTTTGATTCGCCGATTAAATACAAAAAACTCTCCTGTTAAATAATAATTTGAATTAAATGATAATTATTCCACGAACTGGTTGGTTTTTAAATTGTTAAAAAATCAGCAAAAAATTGCAGCAAGGGAGTGATGTGTCTACAGCGTTATGTTATTTATTGTCGAGTGTTACGGAACTAAGGAAATTTGCCATTTCATTTGATACGAAATTTTTAAAATGCATATTTTATTTTTCTGTTGGATTAACAACTGACCAAAATTTAGCTTATTAGCAATTTAAAAGGTTAGGTTGTTGTTTAAGTATAATGTTTTCAGTTAAAAGTTTCCAACGCAGTGAAGGAAACGTTTCTAACCCAACGAAGTATATATATTATTGATCAGCATTACTAGACGAGTCGATCTAGCCATGTCCGTCTGTCTGTTTCTTCGCAAACTAGTCTAAAAACTGAGATTTAAGCTATCGGAAGGAAACTTTCCCAAAAGTCTTCTTTTTATTGCAGGTAGTATATAAGTCGGAACCGACCGGATCGGACAACTATATCTTATAGCACCCATAGGAAGGATTGGAAAAAAAACGTTAAAAAAATTCTAGCTTCGGTGTTTTCTGAAATATTACCTTCTACTCTTGGGAATATTATTTTTTAAATATTTTCGAATTAAATGTTTAACAAATCGTATCACTACATCATATAGCTGGCATAGGAACGGAAACTAATAAGACAAAAATTATCTTTGTTGATTTTTATGACATTCTCATCTTCTCTGGAATATAGCTTTTCTTAAACATTTTAAAATTTCTAATTAAATTTATCAAAATTCGGAGAGGGCGCAGGTCTCACTAAATTCTGTCAAGGAAACCCTCCAGGGATAGTAGGCAACAGAGCAGAGGAGTAGATGCAAAAGATTATGGGAGGGTTCGGCCTTGAAGTTCACCTCTTCCCAAATCTTGGCCACGATATCGCGTTGGGTCTCGGCCAGCATGGCATTACTTCTTCCGTTGACAAACATGACATGATTCTGGCGGCACTGGTCCATATGATCTGGTAAGGGCGGAAGCGGAAAAATTTTCTTCAGATTCTCCGACGTGTTGGAGCCATATTTTTGGTTCCACTTGGAGCGGAGTACTTTGGCTTGGGGATCCTTGAATTCCGTCATGTTTTGGTCGACGATATCCCCGAAGTCCTTCGAAGGACCTTTGTCGAAGGACCTTCGAAGGAGTTCGAGGATATCATCGTCCAGAACATGAAGGAGTTCAAGGATCCCGAAGCCGTGAAAGTCATTCTGGAGCCATTTCGTGGCTTCGTTAGGTCCTTGCTTATCTCGGTTTCGTAATTAATAGCTCCTAGTTCTGTAGATGCTGTCTTGAAGCATTCCTCGTTGAAAATAAAATGGAATTGCTGGGAAACAGTCTCACTACACAGCTGTAGCCAATCCTGGCTGGCTGCTTCGTCCTGGGGTTTTGGCGGTAAGTATGGCGGTACTGATCTAATATCTTTGACCTCAAGAGTAATCGGACGTTCTGGTTTAAGCTCATTCAGTGGAACTTCTTTAAATGGCTCTACAACATTCATCACTGGAGTGTCCTCTTTGGTTAGCGGCTTCATTTCATCGAGTTCTGGTCAATTAAGCAGTCTGGCTCCACCTTCGGTGGCCCTATATTGACTAGAGATTTTGGCACCACCACGGTTGGCACGGTAATTCAATCGGGGCACTAAAATGGTTATGAATATGTGTTATTCTTTACCAGATTTATTGGACATAACTTACCAGGACGGTAAGGAGGTTTTCTGCCTAGATCGCTTTGCCCTAGCGATCTTTCTCTTGCTGGTTGAGGGTTCTTCTGTTCTGTCCTCCAACTCAAGCTCCTTGAGCTTATCCTCGATAACCAAATGCTTCATAAACTCTTCGTCCACATCAGAATTCATGACGACTACTTCTGCTTTCGACTGTGCGAGAAAATGAATTATCAGACGTCAGATTTCCTTAGTTTTCAACAGTGTTGCTGCGTTACCAGTTGTCAGTTGATTTAACTTATCGGAAAAGAGTTGTAATTTATATGCAGTTAATTTTAAACATGCGTTAGAGTTTAATTTCTACTTTTTTCTACTTTTTCTACTATTAATATAAAAAAGTAGAAATTAAACACTAACGCATGTTTAAAAATAACAGCATTCAAATTACAACTCTTTTCCGATCTAATAAAAACACCTCTTAACGAGATAAAAAACTAGTGACAATCGCACCTTCAACATACAAAAGTTCTGATATCAACAGTTGTGACGAACAATTATTACACTCGTCATTAACTACACTTTCTAAAATTGTCCCGCCCTTTCAAACTATTTCAGCCTTTTTCCCTTTACAGGCATTTTCTCTTGCAGCGTGCCCAATGCACAGTGGTCGGGCTTGTATGAAGGCGCGGCCATAAATACTTCTAGATGTGCTATAGCTATGAAACTTTTACCAAAAATCTAGATAAATATTATAAATATATGTTACAAAAATTGGCCAGATCGTACCACTATATCCTATAGCTTCCATAGGAACGATTTTCTCAGTGGTTGCGTTTACATGAGAGGGCAATCCAAAATTTTTGTAACAATAACAAGTTGGTTTGTTTACCGTACGATATTTACAAACTTAGAACTGCAATATAAAAATGTGGGAGTGATTACTGAACTCCACCCGCACCAAAAAAATTATAAAAAACAAAACGAAAAATAATACGATTTAATATCATTTTCAAATTTTTTGATCGAGTAGCGAGATAGTTGACTCTAAAAGAAGTGACATTTGGTTATTTCTAAGTTTTATTGTCCATTAATAAGTAGATCAGAACTTAAAAGCAATCTGTTAAATAAATCTGTATTTGCAGTCGAATTATTAAATATCCTTAATTTTTGATTCAGCGGGTCCTTTAGAAAGCTTTCCAATCAAAAAACTCATATCAAAAAGCAACAAGAGAAACAGCAAAAACAAGCTACAACAACAACACACACAGAACAAAAAAAGCTTCCTAGATGGACCTGCTAAAATAAATGAGGTTAGGTTGCATTTTTTAATGACACAAGTGCATCGGCACGTTTCGGCAGCTGATGAAACCATTTTTAAAATCTTGAAATATTAATAAATAGCAGGATATAAACATCATTGGGGGGTAAGCGGGGGAAAGCACTTAAAACTTTACCTAAACATTGTAATGCACAACATTTACGAACTGAAAAAGACGCCCGTTTTACCACTTCCTTACATAAAACACAACACAAGTTATTTATATATGTATCTGTATAAACAAAGTATATACAGTTATGAACAATTTCTATTATATTCGAATTGGGTTAGACCGTGCTTTATATTTTTTTAGAATTTTGTAATTCAAGGCGTTGCATTGCACTGTTAACAAATTGCCAGTAAGTGAGCATGTCATCCCTCTTTTCATTCCATTATTGGAAAATCCTGTTAGAAATTCCAAAAAAAAACTATTGGTTCGTAAATTTTGGACAATCAGCTGATCGTTAAACTGGTTTTCGCTGGAATATCTCAAAATCAATTTTTTGATTTTTGGCCTATGGCAGCGACCACTGTGCAATGCGAAAATTGTAGAAAATGTAGTTAATGACGAGTGTGATAATATTTCAAAATACCTTTAAAACGAGGTATAGAGCAAGTCTGTAGCTTTAGTGATAAATAAGTTACGGCCTTCCAAAATTTCGCTATTTTTAACTGTTTTCCCGCTAAACTAGCTAGTTTTTCTGAAAGTGGTAGAACTAAAGTTTCTTACATCGATTTGTTTAACACTATATAAAATTTTCAAGACTGTAAAACAAGAGAAACAAGAAGAAGAAAATCTTATTTTTGGTATAACCTTTGAACGAAGCATCGTATTTAATCATTCGACGCGTATTTTCAATAGGAACACAACGAGGGGTTATTTATCCCCACCGGCCCCAACAGCTCAAAATTTCTACATTTTCACTTTTTCACTTTTACCGCTCTCTCCCCCAAGGCAATTGGTTTTCTTAAAGTCTTGGTATGCAATCCTTTAGGTTTTTGCGATACCTTTCGATTGGAATATTACTCAATACGATCGGACCATCACAGCAGATTTTAATTTTTTCCTGTATACAGGGGTGGTCAAAAGTATTTTCACAAATTTTAATGTTAACTGTACTCATATTTTGAACTTATATTATAAACTTTTGGCACCTATAGAAAGAGCACTTCAATTCCGTTTAAATTACACAAAAATGTTCTTAACCCATTAAGACCCCTTTGAAAAGTGAGCAAATTTTGTAAAAGTCAAATTTTCAACTTTTTTCCTGGGGCTTAAAACAAAAATGTTTTGATGCAAAGTTGTTCCCCAATCAAAATTAATAATAACTGCAAAAAAAAAAATTACAAAATATTTTTCCTTGTATTTTTTATGATTTTTTGAATGGAGACATCTCAGAAAAATTTTGTATGAAAAGGAGGAAAAAGCGGCTAAAATGGTCATTTTTAGCTATTTTCAAAAATTCATAAAAAATATAAGGAAAAATATTTTGAAATTTTTTTTTTTGCAGTTATTATTAATTTTGATTGGGGAACAACTTTGCATCAAAACATTTTTGTTTTAAGCCCCAGGAAAAAAGTTGAAAATTTGACTTTCAAAAAAAATTGTCTAATTTTCGAACTGTTCAAAGGGTACTTAATGGGTTAAGAAAATTTTTGTGTCATTTAGACGGAATTAAGGTGCTCTTTCCATAGGTGCCAAAATGTTTATATTATAAGTTCAAAATATGAGTACAGTTAACATTCAAATTTGTGAAAATACTTTTGATTAGGGTTGTATATAGTAGTCGCCTTCGCACACTCTCCTGGTGTGCTTCGTCACTACGTGGACTGCCGTTCACAGTGATACCCTTTTACTCCACGAGTAACTGGTATAAAAAGTTTGTGTTGCAAAACCCGACTATCGATAAACCAAGTAACGTAACGTAATATTCACAAAATTATCTAGTAGGCTTTTGCTTTTAACTTCAAGCTGACTGCATAAAAAGTAGGCCTTTTACTTTACCTTCTAACCGACATTTGCACATTCGTCTTCGCAGAGTCAAGTCGACAGCTTGAAAATGATCCAAATTTTGCTTTTCATGGCTGGACCAATGATCGTGGCCCTGATCTACTTTTTGTTCAATCTGCCGTCGGTCCGCAACAAGAGCCGCGAATTCAATCGCATTACAGAGGTTCTTGTTCTGGAGGAGTGGATCAAGGAAATGATTGAAGCTGGCCGAGAGCAAAACCCCTATGACGATCAGCTGGTGGCTTTGGGCCACCAGTTATTGGCCAACTTCCGAGTGGACGTGATTGACCAGTTCAAGAGAGAAGCTGGAAGGTAATCCCGGCCAAACGGTACGTTATCGTTATTCGTCATTTCTGTGCCTAACATTACCTATTAATCCGAACATATCAGGAAATAGATGGAACATTGGAGTCGCATCTCGGACATCGATTTGCTCCCAGCCCAGGAACCGACTCCTTGAGGTAGCACCCTTCCATCCAGCTGTTTGATTCGCCGATTAAATACAAAAAAAACTCCTGTTACATAATATTATGAATTAAATGCTAATTATTCCACGAACTGGTCGGGTTTTAAATTGTTAAAAAATCAGCAAAAAATTTCAGCAAGGGAGTGAACGGTCTACAGCGTTATGTTATTTATTGTCGAGTGTTACGGAACTAAGGAAATTAGCCATTTCATTTTAACGAAATTTTAAAATGCATATTTTATTTCTCTGTTGGATTAACAGCTGACCAAAATGTAACTTATTAACAATTGGTTTTTATTGTATTCTCTTCTACTCTGGGATGTGACTCTTTTTAAATATTTCCGAATTCCGATTTTAATTTGATCAAAATCGAACTACTATATCATATAGCTGCCAACGATCGGAAATTTAATGAGAAATAATAGGAAATTTAATATTTTGCGATTTGTAGATTAATAGAAATGCTATAAGCTGGCCGAAGCTAGCTTCCTTTCTTGTTTTTTCAATTATTCCTATGGTAGCCATAAGATATAGTGGTCCGATCCAGCTCGTGTCGACGAAAAACGACTTTTGGGAAAGTTTCATCACGATAGCTTTAAAACTGATAGACTAGTTCGCATAGAAACGGTATAAAAATAAGTTACATATGGATCAAAAGAGAATTTATCTAATCGTTGCATATTTATTCCCATTTTGCAGGCGGCATTATTGATTTAATGGTCTTAGGTTCTCTACAGGAATCCTGGTTTGGCCGATGACCGATGATTACGATGATTGTTCGTCAGCAGGTAAAGTTTCGTCAGCATTTTATCCGCCTCAGACATGTTCATGGCAAACACTTGGACCATTCCCGACTCGTAAAGCCGAGCTGACACTCCGGGCAGTTCCTTATCCACATAGTAGACGAATTGCTTCTCACTAAGAATTGGTTCTGTGGAGAGGGCGCAGGTCTCACTAAATTCTGTCAAGGAAACCCTCCAGGGATAGTAGGCAACAGAGCAGAGGCGTAGATGCAAAAGATTATGGGAGGGTTCGGCCTTGAAGTTCACCTCTTCCCAAATCTTGGCCACGATATCGCGTTGGGTCTCGGCCAGCATGGCATTACTTCTTCCGTTGACAATCATGACAGTGCCGTTCTGCCAGATCCAGCCTATCTGGGAAGCCTCATATCGCACCTCAATAGCATCTCTCACGCTATGGTAAACAGCGTTTTTGAGGCTCCTTATAGCTATTTGTAGGTGCAAATTTTTGTTCATTTGCATGGTGCAGAACATTTTGCAGAAGTTCATTTCAATGGGCAAGCGCAGGCCCTCGACCTTGCGCTTGGTGGGACGCCTTAGGATCCTGATCTTCTGGCGGCACTGGTCCATATGATCTGGTAAGGGGATCCTTGAATTCCGTCATGTTTTGGTCGACGATATCCTCGAAGTCCTTCGTGGAAGTCCTCGAAGGACTTCGAGGATATCGTAGACCAAAACAATTTATTCTCAACGAGAAATGCTCCAAGCCAGCATCTACAGAACCAGGAGCCCTCGATTACTAAGCCGAGATAAGCAAGGACCTATGCATCCTTTAGGTTTTTGCGATACCTTTCGATTGGTATATTACTCAATACGATCGGACCTTCACAGCAGATTTTAATTTTTTCCTGTATATATAGTAGTCGCCTTCGCACACTCTCCTGGTGTGCTTCGTCACTACGTGGACTGCCGTTCACAGTGATACCCTTTTACTGTACGAGTAACGGGTATAAAATATTTGTTTTGCGAAAACCGACTATCGATAAACCAAGTAACGTAACGTAATATTCACAAAACTATCTAGTAGGCTTTTGCTTTTTCCTTCAAGCTGACTGCATAAAAAGTAGGCCGTTAACTTTAGTTTCTAACCGACATTTGCACATTCGTCTTCGCAGAGTCAAGTCGACAGCTTGAAAATGATCCAAATTTTGCTTTTCATGGCTGGACCAATGATCGTGGCCCTGATCTACTTTTTGTTCCATCTGCCGTCGGTCCGCAACAAGAGCCGCGAATTCAATCGCATTACAGAGGTTCTTGTTCTGGAGGAGTGGATCAAGGAAATGATTGAAGC
The DNA here is from genome assembly GCA_037075205.1 of Drosophila prostipennis. NCBI lineage: Eukaryota > Metazoa > Arthropoda > Insecta > Diptera > Drosophilidae > Drosophila > Drosophila prostipennis. The sequence continues at coordinate 494,259 of JBAMCJ010001546.1, forward strand.
TGGCCGAGAGCAAAACCCCTATGACGATCAGCTGGTGGCTATGGGCAACCAGTTCTTGGCCAACTTCCGAGTGGACGTGATTGACCAGTTCAAGAGAGAAGCTGGCAAGTAATCCCGACCAAACGGTACGTTATCGTTATTCCACATTTCAGTGCCTGACGTTACCTATTAATCCGAATATATCAGGAAATAGATGGAACATTGGAGTCGCATCTCGGACATCGATTTGTTCCCAGCCCAGGAACCGACTCCTTGAGGTAGCACCCTTCCACCCAGCTGTTTAATTCGCCGATTAAATACAAAAAAAACTCCTGTTAAACAATATTCTGGATTAAATGCCAATTATTTCACAAACTGGTTGGTTTTTTGAATTGTCTTCCTTTCTCGTTTTGCCAACAAACTTGTTGATATTTTTTTCAGCTAGCTCAACCTTTTTTTGGGGTGGAGAAATGCAGGTCGCTGTCTGATAACATTTGGCCAGGCTTGACTACTATTTCCCACCCCCAAGCGGTGTGCACCTTTCAATTTTGCTCAACCTTTTGTATTTACCTCAACTTAGTACACCCATTTATCCCCTACTTTTAGCTCTTCTCTGGATTTTCCTTTAATTTTGAAGCTGCAGCTGTCGTCTTGCAATTGTTTGACTCAATATTTCAGCTGCTCGGCAGCTTTATTTTAAATAAATAAAGTCAGCTTTGGTGTGAGTGTGTTGTGTGTGTGTGTTGGGTGCCTCAAGTTACAAATAAAACGCAACCGAAATGAGCTTAAGAGCTTATGGAACGCTAAACAAACAGCGCAGCACACAAAGCCGCGATGCCACACACACAAGCGAACCCTCACACACACTCTCGCACACTCACACACTGCGACACACACACACACACAAATACTTCAGTGGCTTACAGCTGACTGACTTGGGGGCCCAGATCCTTAGTCTTTAGTCCCTGCTTTCCGGCACACAGAAAAATATTATCAATAAAAGCCCTTATTTTTCTTTGTTCAAATGGTTTTGGATTGGCTGAAGCCCTTCGGACATTAATATAGTTGACAGTTTTATGAGCACAATGCAAAATCCAATCAATCTGCAATCAAAAATATCAAAAGTCGAATGGTACAAAATTTGAGCTAAGTTTTCCTGTTCAAAAATGTAATAGGTTTATCAGAAATTTATGACCAAAATATTTTATTTTGTTTTAAAAATGTTTTTTTATCTAAAATTTTTTATTAATAAATATATACATGCTTAAATAAAAACCTTTCTTTGTGCTATTAAATGTATGTGTTCCACAAGAAATCTAGGAATTTAGAATAGAGAAATCTCTTAGGTTAAGCTTAAGTGCAGAGCCAAGAAACACTCACGAATCCTTTGAATAAATTCTTTGACTGTTTGGAAAAGATTTAGTAGAGTTTTTTCGTAGTGTGGCTCTGCTTTGCCTTGGCTAGCTTGAAAGCGAATCGCTTTTGCCTTTTATGACTAAGTCAAATATGAAAGTAAGTTGCCAACAGCTCGCTGACTGACTGCCACGCCCCTCCCGCCGAACGCCCCCTCCTGAAGGCAGCTTCCCAGAGGGCAGAGAACAGGACAATTTGATTTATTGCCACTTAAAAGGCAACATTCAGTTTTCTTTCTCTTCTTTTTTCTTCCCTGGCTTGGATGGAGAAGGGGAAAATAAATAACACGTTTACACATCCAAATGAAGCAGCCGCAAAGGGGCGGGGATGGGATCCTGAAAAAAGGGGGGCTCTAAATGAGGGGAAGGGGAGAGTTCCAAAGTTGTTGAGAGTCAGAATGGCGACGAGATTGTTAATAAGAATGCATATATTATGCCAACACCGACACGTCACATGTGTGCCGAAAGTTTGGGTGTGGATTTCGCCCTCCCTCCCCTCTAAGGACTCTTAAGCCCCAACCCCCTCCCCCCACACCACTGGCAGTCAGGCACTTGCTATGCGCATAATTAATCGCTCGCCCTTCTGAAGCTGACGTCGCCCTTCATTTTTTTGGCCCCACTCAAATGAGGCGTGAATCGAGCAGCGATTGGGGGTGGGGGTGGGAAGTAAATAGGGGGAAGTGCAATCGGGACAATCAGAATGCCATCGATTAGACGAGTGCACTATTTGCCAATCGATTAGCTAGGCTTAAAGCCAAAGTGCAGTGGGAAATAGAAAGCTGAAATGAGAAAAAGAGTTTCTTACCCGAAAGACATTTGGGGATTTTAAATCCCTATCTAGGCATTTATTTGCTATTATAAATACAGATTGGTTTGTATTCGCTTTACCTTTCCATGACATAGAAAGGAACAAGGCTAAAATAAATCATATGTTAAACGGACAACAAAAACTAACCACTGCTTGTCATAATAAATTCTGTTTAATAAATATATAGTTGAGCTCTGGAACTTATTTATTGTATAGCCCACTTTCGGGCCCTAAATCATCGTCAAATCTAGATAGAGGACGATCAATGCGCCGTTTGGAGCCGTTTGCAGAGCTCTTTTCACTTTTGATTATTTATTCATCGCATACGGATTAAGTCCCGAACTCCCATTTAAATTTATTCAATGCCAACACTGCCCGTTTTTAACGAACGAAACGCGGACGTGGCAAGTGAAAATTTATATATTAATAATAATAATTTGCCATAAATTATTTTTATATGTTTCAGTTTCAAACTAGAACGGCAGACCAGCGGCTCATGAACACAAAAAACATGGCACATAATTTTCGTACGTTTTAAAAACGCATTAAACTGCAATGGCAGCAAAAGCAAAACAGAGAACATAAACATGGACATAAACACGGACAGGACATGGACGCATACATGGACAGGGCAACGTGAACCGGAAACGGAAATGGAAATGCGCCCCGCCTCCTCCTCCGCCGCCTTGCCACGCTCATCAGGCATGCTTGATTTCATTTGGGGCACAAACACATGGATACATTCTGTTAACGTGGCCAAAATTGTTCGAAATTTATGACCGCTGACCAATTTTTAAATAGCCTAACGCGCACCTGGGTCACACCTGCGCATAATGCGGTTAGCACAAAACCATTGTTTAGGGTATTCAGGGGGTAACTGCAGGCGAGAAGGTGGCTTAGGCTACTGAATCGGTTGAATATACAGTATTGAGATGTAGATCTGCCTTCAATATAAATCCTAGTCATGTATGGAGATAAAATAAAAAGTTATTGCATTTATTTTATAAGAAGAAAACATTTATATTTGTATAATTAGTTTAAATATTTGGATTTTTACATTTAAAATTAAATTAAAAAACGTAATGTTTAGTACAAAAAATATTAAAATGCATGTTTTAATTTGATAATATTTTAATCAAGGTAGAATATATTATATACAATGTTAGTCACATTTACTTTAAATATTTCACGTCAATAAATAAAAGAACTTTATATTAAAGTCAAAGTTTACAATCTTTAAATGTTTAATAACTTTGAAAATATTATGGATAATAATATAGGGAAAAATATATATATGAATATGAAATCTTTTGATTTATTAAGTTTTTAATCAGAGTATATTATACGAATAAAATCATAGTTGGCATAGCTAACAATCAAAAATATATAAAAAAATATATATAAAATTAAGCCCCTTGAATCCACGGTATTAGCTCGTCGAATGGATGAGCCGAAAACGAGCTCAGTTGAAATACTTTGGGAATTTTTAATTAAAAAACATAAACTTAATTTGCTGGGTGTCAGAGATTTGTTGCTGTGCTTGTTGATTTACCTGTGCCACGCCCCCATAAAAAGCCCCCCTCCTCTTGTTTTGATTTTTATTATTTGCCATGGAATTTTAATTGAATTAGCCATTTAGCGTTTTGGGCTAATTTGCATGTTGTGTGCAAATAAAGCATCTGATGATGCAGCATGCGCGTTTGGGTGTGCAAATAAATGTGCAATTTTTATGGAGCCTGGTTTAGTTGGGTTAGTTTAGATTGTTTCAATGGTCCATTCGGCGCCCGGGTTAATGTTCCAATTAAACAAGTGCGGTGGAATTTACCGACAATAAATTGGATGCGCGCCTTTTCTTTTTTTGCCACTGCAATCGTAAAACACTACAAAAGCGGTTTGCCCTGTTCCGATGCGAGGATTTTTATCGCATAATTATCGGCGCTGCCGCAGGGACAACTCATTAAAATGCAGACAAATCAAATTTTCATTTTCATTTGCAGCCATTGCCACCCGCCTTTCATCAAATTTCCTCCGGCGGCCATGTGGCAGTGGGAAATAAAAATGCAGACCGGAAAGTTACATTTAACGAAACTATAATTTGTGCATGGAGTCGGTTTTAATTACACATTTCCTATCGCATGGGGGCCCGGCAAATTGATTCCCTTTGATTGGCCAAATGCCGAGGGAATCGAATCGCTACGGTTTAAATAAAACTTTTGCCCCAGAAAAAGCGAAAAGCGCTGGTTGAAGCTGAATGAAATTTGTTCCAGCCAGCGAAATGCTCATAAACATTTACAATATGGCCCTGAAATGTAAAATGCATGGAATTGGAATACCCCAATTATTCGAACTTAATCTGCAAGCAAAAATGGTTCTTAAAAATATAAAAAATTGCACAAAACGGAAGAAGCATTTTAGATCAATATTTCTTTCTTCTTGATTCTTCATAATATTCAAGCAACTCAATAAGCATTCTTTGTGTATTTTTATTTACCAATCGAACCTGCATTATTTTTGCTTAATCAGAGGGTGTGAAAGACATTTACCAGCTGTTGGAGTAAAAAGGAAAAAATGGGTTAGGTGTATTCAAGCTTTCTGAAGTGGAACTGCAAACTCGAACTCCATTTACTTGGCCTGCTATTAGGAAATATTCCCTTGGCGGCTGCTTCTCTTTTCACCCTTTTGATTGGTGTCTTTACGCAAATTCGCTGAAAGTGATTCTCCCAGCTGGGAGAATTGTTGTGTACGAGTATTCAATAAAATTAACGCTACTCCCTTGGTTCTTAAAGAGGTATAGAAGATTTACTTTAAAATATTGTACTTTTATAAAGAAGAATACTTTTCCACGATGCTGTAAAGAAGCCAAGTTCGTTTGCCCGTCCGTCTGACTGTCTGTCCGTCTGTCTGCCGTCCGTATGAACGCTGAGATCTCGGAAACTACAAAAGCTAGAATGTTGGGATTACAAACACATATTCTGGGGGTTCCCACGCAGCTCCACGCCCACAATCGCCTTAGTAAACTTTAAACAAGTCCTGGTGGCAACAATTTTACAAATTTTGTAAAAGTGTAATTGCCATTTGGTTGTGTTTATTAATACCTATCGAAATGTAAAAGAAATTTTAAAAATCGGAAAATCCATTTAAAAGTTATGAGCAAAAAATGAAACAGCCACTAGATGGCTCTAGTAGCTTTGACGCGTGCACTCTCTCTTCCCTTTAGCTGAGTAAGGGGTATCCAATAGTCGAAGCTCTCGACTGTAAAGCTTTCTCTCTTTTTTTTTAAGTAACTTTTTATTAAATCATGTTTTAATCATGTTTGGCATTGCTGCCATTTGTGTCTAAGTTGTCTAATAGTTTGTTCAAAAAAATCATATTGCATTCCTTTGTTTTCCATGGCCATTTTGTGAGTTACAGCTACAGACATTTCCTAAGCCGGAGGCAATTAATCTGGGCAACAGCTGGTTGGGCTGTAATTACTTTTGTAGTCCCACCTTCGAGCACCTGGAGCCGTCAACACTTTGTTTTTGCTTCAGTGAGCTGAAAAATTATGCATAGAGCCCATTCTCATTCCCATTTCCATTCCCATTCCCCGGCGTTCAGCATTCCTTGGCCATTTTACTGGGGCCTAATGACGACCCGTTGATTTGTTATGTTCATTATTCCGGCAATGAACTCCGAGGAGGAGAAAGAGCCGCCCCATTCCAGGGGTCACATGGAAAAGCCTCCGGGGGTTCGAACAGTAAGCTGATGAACTCTGGAAAACTAATTAAAACACGTGGAAAGCACACAAGCGGTGTCCGAGAATTGCACATGAATAAATGAGGAGCCCGAGTCTGCAAACCATAAAACCGTCAAACCCTCGCCACCCGACGACAATGACCTATGACCTCAAGCCGCCCATTCGGCCCATCGGTTGACCCGCAAAACTCAAACTATTTCAAAAGTACTTGGTCTCCTAGAAAAAGGGAAATCCCGCTGAAAAGTAAGAGCAAGCTCTTTTCTTAATTATTCTTATCGTTGCTGAAGCAGAGCTACAAAACATAGTATTGAAGTCCCATATGAATCCTGTCGTATTAATATTTAAAATGCATTATATTAATATTTTCAGATTTATCTTAAGTGATTTCATTATTTTGTGTGTACAATTTGGGTTAAAAGACAACTAATATGTTTTTGTTTAGTGGGGATTCAACGGGGTTTCCAGCCGTACAAATAAAAGCGTAAAGCAGGATCAACCTGCACATAATGGGTTGGCAAAAATGGACAAACTTTTACATTTTCAGGTTTTTATTTTTAAAGCATGTCAACTAAAATACTGCATTTTTCGGGACGTATCATATGGATTACCAATCTTGAAAATATTCTTTTATAGGGATAATAAAATAAAATTATTTTTCTGTATTGATTTATACATAAACAACTTTGTTGTTTACCTCATATGCTATCAAAAATAAACAGTTATTAATGAGGTAAAAACTTAGTGACGAACGCAGTGTCAACAATAAAAAGTTTTTATATATATAAACCAATGGCGGATCTAAGATTTTGTTGTAAGGCGTAATATCAGAAAAATGTTGTTGTTGCATACTTTTTGAATACCGAAATTCCTTTAATTTTTTCACCTGAGTAGGGAGTGATCTATCCACCCATTTTACCCCCCGTGGATCAGCGCATGATATAAACATACTGTTTTAAAATTTTCTTATTCGGCTCCTTAAACAAAATAGTTAGGCTTCTTGACTTAATAAGTATTTTCTATCACAGCGTTATGACGTGTCTGTATCTTTGGTCGTTTAGAAACTATGGCCGTAATTTCAATTTGAAAATGGTTTTTAAAAGTGTTTAAAATTAATTTATTTTTATTAGGGCACTCTCCCGGTGCGATTCGTCACTACGTGGACTGCCGTCCACAGTGATAAAATGGAAAAGGAATAGTTTCAGTTGAAGGCAGCCCCACTGACTCCTCACAAAACAAATTAAAGTAAACCCTGAAAAAAACTTTTCTGCAGTTTGTCCATTTGATATGGGCTCTTTTTCATAAGGCTGCCTAATTGCCCTGAAGTACTGCTCTTTTTCGATTGAAAGTCTGGCAGGATTGCCAGTAATTAATATGCCTCTTTGTCCGTCTCCTGTTTTTCCCCTCCGACGCCTTTTGCTTTCCACCTGCAACTCCGGCTTTCAATGGAGTTTCAATTTACTTGCCACCTGTCAGATTGATGGAGTCGGCTGCGGATGACAGTGAACCGATGCGAGTCCTGGAGTAGGAGAAATCCAGGTGGGGGAATGGCAGGACCTCTGACAAATGACGCGTGCTTTGTTCGCTGGCCGGAAATGCAAAGTGCAAGGCGGAAGTTGCTCATATCACGCCGCAATGAAGCAAAAATCGAGCGGAAAAATGGAAACAAAACTCGGCTTCCGCTGCGAACATCCGCTAACTGAGCTCTTCCCCATTTCCCTGCCCATTTATGTGTCAATTAAAACTAAGGCCGCGGAAAATATGCCACTCGAACCTTGAAAAAACTCAAATCTAAAACGCCAAACAAATAAAATTACAAAATAGTGCACATAAAAGAGGGAGTCCACCAACGCAGGACAAAAGCTGCCGCCAACCACCAATTCAGGACCGACTATCCACCCACTAACCAACCGAAACTCGACCAATTCGAGAAATGTAACCAACTTGCCCTGGTCTCAGCATACGTATGTCCTGCTTCCAACCCAAAAATTCGCCACTGAAATACCCTTTTGGGAAGATGTCCATGTTTTTGTCAATGTCATTTTATCATAACAGAATATTTAATATTTAATCAGGAAAATTTATTAAAATAACTATGTTCTAATTTAATATTTTTCAGTCAATGACTTGAAGACTTAGTTCATACTTTCTTAAATACTTTATTTATTCTAATTTATTATTTTTTTCGTATTCCAAAAATATAGTATTTATTTATTAAAATATGTAGGAAATAAATCCATGTTCATTATAATTATAATCCTCATTTCTGATTTTGGTGCGTAGTGAAGCTATGATTTTTAGTCGCTTATTTAACAATAGACCAGACTTTCAGCTGATCTCTTCCCGGTGCTAGATTTTCCATTATCGTCCATTGTTTCTTCCTGCACTTTTAACTCCTTGTTCCGTACACTTTTCTTTCATCTGCCTTTTTTGGATCGCTTTTGAAAACCTTTTGGTCTAAGAGCATTTACTCTGCCGCACTTTGGTCTGCTTTTTCAATAGCCTTGATTTCTATCAGTGGGCCAACCTACTGAGCGCCACCCACTATTTGTGAACACAACAGACCACCACCAACTCCACCCACCACCCCAGTGTGACCGCAGCGACCAGTGCGACCGCGGTGCGCGGTGCATTAAAACAGAAGCGGAAACTAAAAGCAGTTATATTTCTGTGCACTTACATGCGAGCTCCTGTCCTTTTTTGTTGCACTCTATTTTCGAGTTTTTCTTCGGCGATTGGTGGGCGGAGAAAAGTGGTGGTGGTGGCGTTTAGTTTGGGGTTTTTCCAGGGACAGTTTTGTTTGGCTTGCCTTGACTTGATGTGTGTGTGTGTATGTTGTTGTTCTTCTGGATTTCCGTGTTGTTGTGTTTTCCTTTCTTTTTTTTCTATCGCGCTGAATTTTGTTTGTTTGGCAATTTGTGCAACTAAAAAGCATTCACTTTTGAACTTTATCAGTGGCAGAGGTGGCGATTCCCGATAAAACGGGGGAGTTCATAACACTCCATGTGTGTGTGTGGCAATTTTTTTGTTTGTTTTAAACGCTGTCTTCTCGCAACCCTTCTCGTTTCAATTAAGTTTTTAAGTTTTTTTATTCGGGTTTCTCGTTGTTTGCTGTCACTTGTAAATTACATTTTAAAGGGGTTTTTGTTATCGGAAAAATTGTAATTAAACTTTGATCAGCACTGGCTTGTCCCTATTCTACATCTTGCGCACCAGCCTTCTATCATCTACGTATTTCGAAATATTCAAAATATTTTTAGCTCCAGACTAACAAGAATATTTATCCTAAGTCAGCCCCAAAGTGTGCTGTGTTAACTTAATTCAACTTTAAAATGAATACAAATTTAATTCATAGGCTAAGGCTTATTGAACTTGAATATTTTTGTAATGAAATTAATATTTTGTATAAAAAAACTTTAATAAAATCCTTTCATATTTTATTTTGGGTATTTTTAACGGTTAACGGATTTTTTTTATTTTTATAAATAATAAATAAGAGGTATAATTAAAAATCTTATTATAATAATTTTGAGAAATAAAAAAACATTTAGTGGGATTTATGTATGTATATACATTTAAAAGTTTTTTTTATAGTTTGCACTCCCTCAAGACCCCTCGATTTCCACCTCTCCCCTTCTCTTTTACACTTAATTGGTTTGCACGGCGGCCATTTTGGTTTTTAGGCCGCCATATTGAACACTGACAGCGCCATCTAGCGGGCAATTAATGTGATTTACGATCGCACTTCATTATATAATAAAACTTTGGCTCGTCGCTGCGTGTTTCGAAATTTAAAGAATTTTCCGGACCGCCCTCGGGCTACACCCCCCGCCACCGACACAAACGCACGCACACATTCATTTTCCGTCACACACATACATGCAGGCTGCGTTTCTGGTGTGTAAACATGCGATTAATAATGAAGGAAATAAAAATAAAGTATGCACAAAATGAAATTTAACAAGAAGTTGAGATTTGGGGTGGGAATCGAAATTTTAAATACCCTGTATTGAAAAATATATTTGGTAGCACTCCCACCGATATGTATTTATTGTAGATTAACAAAACGAGAATGATTGCTTTTCCTTCGATGATCGACAATGTCGTTAAATATTGGAAAATTTGGTAAATAAATTTTTGAAGTTGCAAACTTATGCCTCGAAATATAATACCCTTTGCTGAAGCATGAAAACAGCGACAAAGCGAACAACGGCGAAAAAAACCTGAAACAAAACAAAACAAAGCGAAGCACAGCGCAAAAAAATACAAAACAGAGTCCAAAGCCAGGAGGCTATGAAAAATCCTTTCGTGACAGGACCGACGGGTCGGGGGGAATTAAATATGCGTCTCATGTAGACGCTTTTGCCGTTTTTCCCCGTATTTATTTATTTTATGTGCGTGCATTGCTGGACGAAAGGGGATGGCGCATGGGGGAGGGGGGGTTTCGGGTTGAGATATTTGAAGAAATTAAAAAAAGGGTGAAAAAATGAATTAAATGCGTATTGCATACATTTCTGGGTCATTTAGGGAGATCCCCAGAGGAAACATTGGCTTCATTCCAGGACCCCCGAAAAGGGATTTGATTCGGCCTGCCTCAGGATAACCCCTTTTTTGGAATATCCTCAATATTTAGGGGCTTATAAATCACGTGGAACACTCTCAGGCGTCATAAAAGCGCAGAAGTGGAGGGAAAACCCGAAAAACGTATAAATTTTAAATTATTAAAATAGAAATAAATATTTAACAATGATCAAACAAAAAAAATCTATAAAAAAGCGATTTTATTTCGCCAGAAATTATTAAAGTTTTAAAAATCGTTTTTCTTCGATATGTAAGCCCCAAGGACATTTCGAAATGGCTAAACAAAATACTCCTTCAATTCGGCGAGGCCAGAAAAAAACGTTCTTGAGCTCTTGAGATTCCTCGACCCTGACCAATTGAAATTCCAAAGAAATTCATCTCGCCTCAACCGCAACTATTTAAGCTAATGCGATAAGAATATATATTTGTACAACAGCATAAGTTCGCAGTTCGCATTTTGTATATATCGTTTATAAATTTAATGTATATGATGTGTGTGCGCTGTGCCAACAGCAAAACAAGTTTAAGAACAACATCAACAACAAATTGAAGAATGAAAATGAAAATAAAAATAAAAGTACAAATAAAATAAAATAAAATGAAATGCCAAGCCAAAGGAAAATAACAAAACGGGGAAAAATACGGAAAAGAGAAAACTTGTCGTGGGTTAATGAAGGTGGGTGGGTGTTTGGGTGGCTGGTCGGTTGGTTGGATGGTTGGTTCGAAAAAAAGGGGGGCAGGTGCACGCGTGTGTGGGCGGAGGTCGTTCACTCAGGTGTGAAATTTTATTGAGTCGAAATACGAAATATATGCAAATTGCGAAATAATTTAATGACGCGTTTAATTGGGTTTTTAGCGAGCGAAAGAGAGAGGAACTCTCGAACTTTTTAGCAGGGTGGCTTTCCTTCGAGAAGGATTGTTTGGTCTTGGGCTGATTGGAAAAGTTTTTTTTTCTCCTTCTGTGCGGCGAATCAATTGAAATTGAGCGCTAATAAGAATTTGATGGGCCGCGGCTGAGTGGGCTGGCGGTGATTTTGTAACAATCCAGTCAAAGTTTTATCATTATCGGGGCTACGTGAAAATCTGTCGGGGAAAAGCAGGCAATAAAGGTGAAAGCAGTCCTTAAAATGCCAGTTTGTGCGTGCATATGTATAATTGGCAAGAGTTCGTTTCGCATTTCATTTGCATGTGATATGTGCCATTTAATTAACACTGAGTGAGCAGGGAAGGCAGTTTCATTAACTTAAAACGAGTACAGTCGCCAAGTACAGTTGCTCGCAAAAGTTGCTGTCATATTCATAAGCTAAACGCAAAAAACCGCAGAGCGAGCTAACTTTTTCCGGTTTCTGCAGCAGAAGGCGCTTGTATAAGGGGCGTGGCGGTGTGGTGTGGAATAAAGGTGTAGCAGGTGACACACTCATCAACGGAACGGAAACGCCGTCTCCTGCCTGCAGAGCCCCCGGAAACCAGCCCTATACATGTTGCTCCGCTCGCCATTGAACCAAAGTTACATTTTCGTTCACAACTTTTTATTTGTCAACGACAAAGTACAGTGGTTACAGTGGGATAAAGATCATAAGGTATATTTTTGTAGGAAGACCTTGTCTCTAATGAAAGTTACCATTGGGTAGGAAACTCAAAAACTAGTTTATTCTAATTTTCAAGAAAAAAAAAATTAAAAATGTTTTCTTGACTTTCCGTTTTTAAACTACACAGGACAGCATAATCTAAATTTGCTCATTTGTAATAGAGCTTGGAACATATAGACATTTTGCTATTTCTTGATATTTAATGTGTGTTTTCTCTTGAAAACGTTGAAGTCATCGATTCGATATGGTAAAAAAATATCGAAAATATCGATAATTTGTTGGCTCCAATTTGTAATGCAAAAACTGAATGTGAAAAAAGATAAACATAATTATTATTTTTTATGAAATATTACAGATATCAAAATCATACAAACAGATTTATTTTGACTAGTGAATTAGCATTAGCCAACTTTCAAAATATACAAATATTTCATTGTTCAAGACACAGATAGGATGGATTTATTGGAACAAATTGTAGAACTAGCGAAGTAACAATGTATGCATTATGCAGTTTACAAATTCAGAAATCACTGTAAAATAGGAAAACCGTTTGCGGCGGCAGGTGGCAGGTGGTTTAGACACTTGTTCGCCCCAGCTGAGCCACATCAATCGTCCGGGAAAGAAGTTGTCCTCAGAGTCAAAGTGGAAGTGGAACTCAAAGTCGAAGTCGAGGCTTCTGCCGCTCGATTTTTTATGACACGCGGCCACGGCCATTATAAATTATTATTCATGAGCGGATGCGGATATTGAAAAGTTTCACTTTGCTCCGCCTTACCATCACCCCCTCTCTTTCGCTCTCGCTGCCGTCTATCTCCATTTCAATTTTGCCATCGTCGTCATCGCGCATGTTGTTGCCATACCCTAGAAAGAATATTTTAAAATTGGGAACAGGTATTTCCGACCCGCGTATGTTTAATTAATATTTTTTATCAGGAGGCCAAACACGAATTTTTAAAAAAGTAATATCTTTTCTAAATATAGTTTATTTCTGCAAACCAATTAGCCTTAAGAATGTATTCTGGATGATATGTGAATAATTCTTGGTAATTTTTAGTCGTCAAATAAAGATTCTTACTATTAGGCTTGAATGGTTTGGCTTAACCGTTTTATATTGCTAAAATAAATATTTTAAAAATATTTTAACATTTTAACTTGGCGTTTATTGAATAATTTTAAAAATATTAATTTTTAGCAGTGAAAAATACTTGTAGCGAGGGTATCGGCTGCTTTTTCTGGAGGTCTTAGCCTTTCTTCCTTTGTTTTTGTTGTTGTTTTTTTTTCTGGTTTTCTACATTTCAGTTTTCCCCGCAGTTTTCGTCTCTTCTTTTCCCTTTTTTGTTTGCCTCTGCGCGTGTTGTTTGGAAATTAGATTTGTGCACGTTTCTTGTTTTGTATTTCCGTTTATCGGCATTTTTCCAGCTTCATCTTGGCCGAGGCTCTTCCCGTTTTTTTGCGAGTGTTTGTGTGGGTTATTTTCGTTAGCCGTCTCTTTTAGTTGTTGGCCATGTCCCTCGCTTTCGGCCCGAACAACAAAGATTTGTTGTTCGCCGACTTGGCCGGAAAAGCGGGACTGGCAAAGAAGGTTGTCGGGCAGTTATGATCCAATATTCGTGGCTATAATTGAATTAGATGAGAGGCAAATAACAATGGCACTGCTGGCTGGCAGCTACATTCAAATTGGAAGCTGACAGGGATTTCAAATGGAAGGACCACGTGCCGAGAAGAAGGATGCGGAAATTCGCAAAATTGTGCAGAAATTCCAAAATAGAAACAGAGCAAATATAAAAGGTTACGGGTCAAAGCTCTGGGGATCGGGTTCTACAAGCAAAGAGGCTAGGGATCCGGAATAGTTTGATTTGGTTCATAAAAAACTATACTCCCCAATAAGAACTATCCCCTATGCCATCCATCTGCCTGTTTTTCTGCATCAAAATAAATAAGAGGAGTGACAACCCCATCGGCTTACATCTTAGCCTGCTCGACAAATCCCCGATGCATCATTCTCCCATATATCGTAGCCCATCCCTATTGGAACCAAGTCCCCCTAGCCACCCATGTGTTGTTGCTCTCGTTTCCACCAGCTTGCATTTCAATTCCAGTTTTGACTTGGGCTTAGCGTCAAGTTATTGTCATAGACCTGAATACATGGCCGCATATGTACGTAATACGTATGCACTGTGGAGCGATGAGGCCGTCCCTGCGGAATTCTTATTTATTCAGGGCACCCCTTTGCGATGAGCCAGTGTCCATGTCCATACATCCCGCATCCTGCATCCTGCGTCCTGTATTCCGCATCCTGCATCCCCTATCCCGCTGCCCGCATCCGTATCTGTGTCTATTATCTGTATCCGCATCCGACTTCTGGCTGCTTTAAAATTGATATTCCATTGACGTTTTGGCGGCCTTAGCTTTTCCTCCAGTTCCACAATCCCGACTACAGAATCCAGAATCCAGGACCCCGGGCTGAATTCAAGTTATTTATGTGCTCGTTTACAACTTTGCTCCTAGAATTTGTAGCTATATACGGATATATATATATATCTGCCAACCGCATTGATTGAAACAAACTTTCGCTTTGTAGCCCCATCTCTTTCGCATCTGTATAGCCCTCTCTCTCTCTCTCTCGCGCGCTCTTTGATTAGCGTCATTGAGTGACGTGCGAACTTTTTAATCAAACTTCTGGATGTCAGGCAGGAACTGAAGCAATTAAGACATTTTCAGGCAGTCCTCGCTGGCACTTTCCCACCCGCTTCCCACTTTTCCGTTTCCGCTTCCCCCCCCTCAACGACCTTCGGCGGCTGAAGGGGTTTCGGCCATTTTCTGGACCTGATCTAATTTAAATGAGAGCTCGGCGCTTTGCATAAAGCGCATTAAATCTCATACGGCAAACGGATATGGGCTTTTTTATGGCAGCCAAGAAAAGCTGAAAACCCCTTGAAACGTTCACCTCACTTCGTCAAAAAGTACATTGAAAATAAATTCGGAAAAAAGTTGTTGGTATATTTTTAGATAAGAAAAAAATATTTTTTTTAGTACATATGCTAGGCTTAATATTGTAATATCTCGTAACTTGTTTTCATAATTTTCCTTAGTATTCATTTTCTTGTAATTCCGATAGTATTGATAATATCGATAGTGATTATTATCGATAGCCAAAACATCGATATCGATGTTGTAGCAACCCTAAAAAGCACTATAACGTAATCCAAGGCGAAACTAATTTCAACACCTATTTATTCTTTGTGCAGGTACATTTGCCGAGTGGAGGCAAACAACATTGAAATGGCAAAAGCACCGCAAAAGCGAACTGCAAAATTGAAATATTTTGATGTGGACCGAGACCTAATGTGGATTCGTTTTCGTATTCGTATTCGTCCATCCCGCACACTATTTTATGGCCCCTCCGAAACCCGAAACCCCCCCCACCCTTCACCCGCACGCACACATTCGTGTTGAATTATAATAAACCAGAAATGAGGCTCCGCAAATGCCGGAAATCGCTATTCGGGCCCCAAAATCCTAGCCTGGTCTGAAACTGAAACTGAAACTGGGACTGAAAAACCCGGACCCCGGGCACGTAAAATATACGAGCTCACGTACGAATACGGCCGGAGAGGTGGATCACCGAGGATGGGAATGGGGATGCTATGGCCCTAACTTGTATTAATATCCATTAGATTTATGTTTGGCAAATGTAACCACAGAAATTACACTTTAAAGTCTGTTTCAGTGTCCCTCCCCCGCAAATGGCCGGCAATTTTTCGTCGATATCGAAATGGCAAAACTGTCGGACAAGGTCGTTTTTGGGCTGGGCTGGCTGGGCTGGCTTTGAATGTTTGATACCTGCCCCGATACCCACCATCCACCACCCACCACCCACATTAGATATTGCCGGAGAGTTGTTTTAATAGCCCGGGTCGGGCTCATAATTAAACTCCACCCTTCACTTCGCCCCAACCCAAACCCCTTTCGCCGCAACTTCTTGGCCTTCGCCATTCAAAGGGGACTGGGCGACACGTACTCAGACCATACATTACGGACATTTCCACCGGCCAACTTATGGGCCACATGGACTTTAACACTTTGGTGCCACATTAAGGCTGCAAATTGTTAAACGTGGCCTGCTGCCCGCCCGCCAAGACCTATAAAGGGGGGAGGGGGAGAAAAAGACACCTGAGCTGCAAGGTGAAGGAGCGAGGTCAGGCGACTTATTACCCAAGTTCATTAGCATTTCGAGACCTGGGCGCCACATCGAATGTCAGACAGTTGACACTTGACACGGGACACCATGGGAGGGGTGGGCAGGGTGGAGGGAGGAGGGTGGTGGAATATTGGCCTGGGGCTGGAGAGCAGACTTCTTGACAAAAAATAACCAAAGAAATATCTATAGACTTTAAGGCTCCGATTTTGTGTGCCGGCCAAATTGTAAACTTAATTTAAATGTTTACGTTGCAATGATAATACCTCAAGTAATTTACTCTATCTTGGTAAATATCAAGTAAGATTTTAAAATATTAAACATGTCTTATTACCATTATGGTACTTTGTTGAATAACCTTCAAATCGGATTATAAAATGAATTAATTTCCACATCGAATGTCAGACAGTTGACACTTGACACGGGACACTTTTGGATGAGGGGGTAAGCTTGGGTTGGAGAAAGTTGGAGAAAAATAAAATAATTAAATAAATATCCATAGATTTGAAGGCCACTGAGAGCTTTCTTTTTTGTGTTCCAGCCAAATTATAAATTTAATTTATATTTTTACGTTTGTATGGTTTTGTATAATTTTAAATATCAACTAAGATTTTGGAACTTTACAAATTTATGATTCAGGCAACTCGTATAATTAAACAAGAAAGGAAGCTAGCTTCGGCCAGCCGAAGCTTATATACCCTTGCAGATAATTCCTATTAATCACTAATTTTCCGATCGTTTCTATGGCAGCTATATGATATAGTAGTTCGATATTGATAAAATTAAAATCGAAATTCGAAAACATTTAAAAAGCCTCATATCCCAGAGTAGAAGAGAATACAATAAAAGTCAACGAAGCAATAATTTATTTCCTATTATATTCCCATTAATTTTCGATCGTTCCTATGGCAGCTATATGATATAGTCGTCCGATTTAAAAAAAATTTTTTTCGAAATTCAGAATTGGATAAAAAATGGCATTTCCAAAAGTAGGAGGTTCTAGGTTCAAAAACACCCAAAATAAATTTTTTTTACATTTTTTTCCCCGATTATTCCTATGGGAGCTATATGATATAGTTGTCCGATTCGGCTCGTTCCGACTTATATACTACCTGCAATAGATATAAGACTTTTGGGAAAGTTTTAGCCCGATAGCTTTAAAACTGAGAGACTAGTTTGCGTAGAAACGGACGGACAGACGGACAGACGGACAGACGGACGGACAGACGGACAGACGGACATGGCTAGATCGACTCGTCTAGTCATGCTGATCAAGAATATATATACTTTATGGGGTCTAAAATGTCTCCTTCACTGCGTTGCAAACTTCTGACTAAAATCATAATACCCTCTGCAAGGGTATAAAAATATGGAAAACTGGATTATAATGAACTCAGTTTATATTTTTATGTTTGTATTGGAATACCTGCAGTAATTTACAAAATCTGGTTATATTATATAGGTATCGCTCATCAAAAAAAAAAATTAAGAAAATTAATTAATTTTAAATATTTAAGAATATTAAAAATATAAACCTCAGGCAATTCGCATTATTTAAATAAATAGAAAACTGGATTATAATTAGTATTGTATAACGCAACGATTGGTTTAGATATTATATTTGAATCGTTTTTACTATACATTTTAATTTTCTTAGATTTTTTCCTTAAGTTACCAAGTTACCCATCACTTTTCCAATGGGTTCCGATCGATCGTAACCTGTTGCCCACCATCCCACCACCCCCTTCCCGGCGGAAAAAGTTACTTGGTAAAGTTAACAGCATACAGCATGACTCTGTCAGATTTCGGCCATAGTAATTAAACTTTCACTGGGGTAGAAAAATTAAAAACAAAGAAAAAAAGTTCGGAAAAATCAACAGCAAGCTGGGGAGAAAAAAGTAGCATAATGAAAATGAAGAACGGACTGCGGCTGAGCTGCGAAAAACCAGCGACAGCTTGTTGACAATGTAAATAATGTGACAACGGGGCGGATGCGGAATGGAGCATGTGAAATTGGTTAGTGGCGAAAGTAACGTGGATGGGCTCAAGTGCATGTGTTTGCCATGACGTTGATAAGCCGCAAAAGTGTCATAAAAAATATGCAACTACCAAGGCGACGAAAAACTACCGCCACCCCACCCTCATCCTACATCCCACATCCCACATATTTTCCCCGCCCGCACTTTCATTCAGGCTTATTGCCGCTGGCGTCAGCGTTTTGTTTTGGCCATTGCCAGTTTTCCCTGCTTTTTCCAGGCTTTTTCCTCCCTGGAAAAGATGCTCGCAGCGGGCGTGAAAGTTGCGAGAATTTATAAAATTCACATTGACGCCGCAAATGTCATTTATCAACGTGTCACTGCCAGAGAGAGAAAGAGAGAGTTGGCCCAGAGAGGAGGGGTGCGGCAAATGGCGGCAATGCAGCGAGTGGGGCTAGAAAAAAAGTCAAAAAAATATGTAGAACGAAGTTCTATGATGTTTTTATGTATTTTTCCATTTTCTATGAATTAACCATTGAAATACATAGATGTTTATAGAAAAACAATAACAATGGCACATTCGAAATGGTTTTATTGTTTTGTAGAATTTTCTAGTAGGGAAAAACCACACGAAGTCGCTTGGCGCTGAATTCAGGTAGCATTTATATTGATGCCTTAAAAGTTTTCGCCTGAATTCAGCGCTTAGCGATTTCTGTTACTTCAGAGTCCAATAAACAATAAAATATTGTAAAACATTTATTTAACCAAGCGAATCATTTGTTTTTTTTTTCTTAATTTAATAAATTCTCTTTAATATTTAGTGTGAGGTAGAAGGAATTTATGAATCCATAAAGCTGCCCTCGCATAGAATGGGAATTGCACTTGTTCCACAAAACCCTTGATTCTTCTGCAGCCTCTTCTTCTTCTTCTTCTTCTTCTTCAGTTGGTGGAACTTTTCACACTTGGCACTAAATTTTCAGCTGCTTTTGTGTTATGACAATTATAATTGTGCTTTTGCATATGTGTGTGTGAGCGAGAGCTTTTCTTGGCAGGAAGTATTTACGTGGGAAATTGTAACAAATGTTTTGTGTGGTCCTTCGATGCGTGTCTGTCTGTATGTGTGCGTGTGTGTGTGTTATGTGTGGTGGTCCATGTGTGTGTGTAGCCTTGTTGCACTTTTCCGCCAACAAAGTAACTGTAAACTGAAAACCAGCGGCAGCCAAAGTAAAATAGTAAAATTAAATTACATTTCGGTGTACGTATGTGTGCATTTACACCTGCGACCAAGGAACTAGCATATAAAATAAAATCATCTGAGTTACTAAAACTTAATAAGGTATACAATTATTAATTTAAAATCCAAACAAATGTAAATGAAATTGTATTAAATTTTGCAAAACTTCACTAATAGTCTAATTGTTTTCTACTTTTTCAAATATAAATATAAAATCAATTGGTGGAATATTTCGGAGTACTACTACCTTAATTTGATTCATTTCAAATATGTACGGATAAATAATAGTAGCAATTAAAAAGTAATGATTTGTAATTTTAAGTTATTTATTAACTACTTAGGACTTTAAAATTAAAAAAATTAACAAACAATAAATCTTAAAAAAAACAGTATATAAATCAAAAACTTTATAATCTTAACAAAAAACCAATTGAGCATTGAATTAGTTGATTTCTTACATTTCGGTGCGGTGCTACTTTCTTGACCGCTACTGTGTGTCTAAGTGTGTGCATGTGGGTTGTCTTAAATAGTCATAGACTGTTAGACAACAAACAATGCGCTCTTGCCTCTCCTTCTCTCAGCTTCTCCTTCTTCTTCTTCGCTCCGCTTTTTGGGGAAAAGTTTTTTCGACTGAGAAAAAGGGGGCGGTGAAAAAGTGGGGCTGGGTCCATGCGTGGTGGGCGTGTCTTGGGAAAGTTGCAGCCGAAATGAAATATGCTCGGTGGCACGGCGAGAAATCTCGACTGAAAGAAAGAAAGAGAGGGGTATATGGCGTGCGAAAGAGAGGGGTGGATGTGGAAGCGGAGACAAAAAGCCTTGGCAGGAAGTTTTGGCTACGGAAATTTATAAGATTTATGTTTAATTGTTGTTTTTGGCTTTTGCGGCAGCTGCCGCGTGTCTTTAGCACCCCCACGCCCCCTTCATTTCATCCTTTGGTGTGAGTGTGAGTGTGTGTGTTTTTGGGAAAAACAAATTAATTAGTGAAATTAAATGGCAGTCGACGGCAAATGACAAGTTCGGGTAATTAAAAAAATATATATGGCTCGCACTTGAGTGGGTGAAATTTCTAACATTAAACCATCACAAGTCACAAATCTGCAGTGATGGAAAATCTGGGATTAGGAAATAAAATGTTTATGAAGAATTTAATAGCTTAATAAAAGATAAACTTTCAAACATAAATGTCTATAGCATGTACAGGCTTCATCTAATAATTAATTAAGATAATTAGAAAGACTTATTAAAAATCTTGTAAACCTACAACTTTTCTTTAAGAAAATATATTTCGAACACCTATTTATATTCTTTCGACTTCAACTCTTCCCTCACTGTAAATAGCAAATGGCATTGGAAATAATTGTGCAGTCGATAATTTTTGGCCAACCTCAACGTGCCAATGCAGTTTGGAATTTGTCGGTTGAATAAGGCTTTACTAAGCTCGTTAAGACAACAAGGAAATGCCATAAATTACCAATTACAAATTGCTCGGAAGACGATGATGATGGCATATCGGATTTTATCTGCGGCCTTCAATTATAAATGCATTTGTCAAATATTGAAACAAAAATGAAATACTCTCGATGGAGAGATGGTGCGGTTTTTGCTGCCTGAGCAATTAATGCCAATAATGCAATGAATACTTGGCTAATCCAAAGTGTGCGGCTACACTGAGCGCAAATCTGTGGAGCGTATAAATCAATCTGGACACAGGATTTGTTGACCCGCCCAAAATGGGCGGAGAGCCACTGAAATTGATGACCTTGCTGAGCTAAATCAATTGTGGACATTGCCACAAATTGGCAAACGTTTCGGATTGAGGTATTGTATTGACCAAATCAGAAGTCGATTTAATATATACGGCCATCAATCATGTATTTTGTGGAATAATTTAAATAAATATATGCTTTAAGCTTCAGGGTTATTTATTTAAATATTATTTAAAATGGTCTTTGCTTTCCCGATAAATTAACTAATTCCGCTACTGTTCTTCAGTGTTGTACAATTTTTTACTTTTAGTGTTGAAACTTACCGTTAATGTTATAAATTTGTTTCCGCTCTTTACAGAACTAAATGTTATAATTTTTCCCTCGAACAATAAATCCAATCAGTGCGCCAAGACTTAAACTAAAAAAAACTAAAATCAAACATTTAATTCCTTCCCTTTTCATGGGCTCTTGCTTACAAACCCTAACATATATCTAACTTACTTTAATGAATTTTACATTCACTTTCTAAAGTTCCAGGTCCGAAAAATCCAAAGGTTTTGTGTTAAAGCTCAACTTTTTTATTTCTGCTGTCCGAAACCGGTTTACCTGACTTAATTCCAAAATCAACCAGAGCTGGGAATTAAACCGACGAAAAAAAAACACTATAAATCATGCCGGGCATGTCCTTTAACTGTATAAAACTGGTCAGGATTTTCCGTAAGACGCTGTCGCAGGACTTCACTCGATTTCCGTTGCGTGCACTTTTGCGGCCGGCCTTTGCATTTTGCGCATGGTAATGGAGCTGGCCAACACAGCAGAAATCCAGGCCACAGAAGCCATGACCGCACTTTTAATCAAAGTGAAAACTATGAAAATTTATAAAATAATTCTCGTAAACGAGTGCTGTTGGCTGGGAAAAGAAGGCGAGAGCTAAGCATGCAAAAACCGAATTTGTGCAAGGACCTGTCACTGCAGCCCTCAAAAAAGACCAGCCCGACCAGCCACACCCCAGAAACCAAACATCCTCTGATACAAGGACCTCCTGCCTCCTGCCTCCAGTGTTTCTGTTTGTGTTTGTGTTTGGATTTTCGGTTGCCGGGGGGTTTTCGGGGCTGGGAACTGAGAATCGGGGGGCTGGCCGCCACCCACACTGTGTGTGGATATTTGCATGATATATGCAGTTATAATAAACCACAAGAGCTGCTAAAGCAACAGCAGCAACTGCAACTGGAACAGGACGAGCACGAGGCACAGGAGGTCCTGGCCAGGAGGACCTGGCAAACAAATGCCAATGTTCAACGGTGCGTATGAAGGCAAATGGCAAACAGGAGCCACCATGGCAGTGACCATCGAAAGGAGCCCGGTTTCGGCCGGCAAACGGCAACTGCCGATCGGAATTATGCCATACATAAATTACCTAAGCATATTATTTGCCCCCAATTGAAATTTGTATTAATAAACAGAGCATTTAGCCCGGCAGGTAATCGAATGCCGTATGCTTAAGCCAAATCATTTTGAATCCGAGTTTCCATTTTTTTGAGTCCAAGTAGCACAGGCAAAATATGTTAACAAATTTGGAGCTGTCAAGGAGAGGAAAGGCGTCACATCAGTTCTACAAAGTGCGTGCGGCAAGTAGTATCTAAAAATCTTAGCTAACAAAAATTATTCGATTTTCATATTGTACATCTGAGAAAAAGTGCCGGTCCATTTGAACATTTGAACATGAGTTACCCGCAGCGAAATCAAAACGAATGGATGCAAAGCCATCAGGCATTCGGGAGTATGGACAACCGCGTGGACGATACTCCACGGGGTGGCCGTTCCCAGGTGAGTTCAAAAGTGTTGGATAATTTGCCCCCAACATATAAATATTTTCAATCACAATTACCAAATGAAGAACCCGTTTATGGACTTGGAGATGCCTTCCACATCCAGAGCTGCACAAAATCAGGCAAGTTAAACATTCAAGTTTCGTAAAGTCTTGCAAAATAAGCACATTAGTATTTATTGAACCAGCTGGGCAAATATAATAATTTAACCAAAATCAAATAAGCAGGGGCCGTAAATAACAGTTATTTCAAATTTTCCTGATACAAAATTATTTTATGGATTTCCAAAATTTCGATTGAGTTCCAAGATCTTAGAAGACGTTTCGTAATACCAAGTTAGGACTGACAAATTCGCGGTTTTTATTTTAACCCTTCTTGATTAAAATGATTCGCGAATTCTTCTGGTCGAATATTCTGTGAATTCTTTACTTCGAAAGATTCGGGTATTCTTCAGGTCGAATAATCCGCGAATTCTTAAGTTCAAATGATTCGCGAATTTTTAGTTACTGAAACTACATGGCGAAACGGAGAAAGCCTTATTATACCCGTTACTCGTAGATGAAAAGGGTATATTGTATTCGTGCAAAAGTATGTAACAGCTAGAAGGAAGCGTTTCCGACCCCATAAAGTATATAATATATACTACATATATTCTTGATCAGGATCACTAGCCGAGTCGATCTAGCCATGTCTGTCCGTCTGTCCGTCTCTCCGTCTGTCCGTCTGTCTGCCCGTTTGCATTTTGCATGCAGATTCTAGGAGTTCCTTCGCAGCGCAAGTTTGTTTCAAAAGGGTGCCACGCCCCCTCTAACGCCCACAATAGCTAATATACGATTTTATAAATTTAAATATTTCGGAAAAGTAAAAATGCAGTTTTATTGTGTTTATCAATACCTATCGAAATGTAGAAGAAATTTTTTAAATCGGACCATTCGTTAAAAAGTTATTGCTGATCAAAGTTCATATCTCCATCTCCATCGCACTCCCTTTAGCCGAGTGACGGGTATTAGATAGTCGGGACACCAACCCGACTATAGCGTTCTCTCTTGTTTTTTTATAAAATAAAACTCACACGTAATCGTTATTGATTGCTTTTTATACCCGTTACTCGTAGAGTAAAAGGGTATATTGTATTCGTGCAAAAGTATGTAACAGCTAGAAGGAAGCGTTTCCGACCCCATAAAGTATATATATTCTTGATCAGGATCACTAGCCGAGTCAATCTAGCCATGTCTGTCTGTCCGTCTGTCCGTCTGTCCGTCTGTCCGTCTGTCCGTCTGTCTGTCCGTCTGTATGAACGCTGAGATCTCGGAAACTATAAAAGCTAGAGGATTGGTATTTGGCATGAAGATTCTTGGAGCTTCTACGCAGCGCAAGTTTGTTTCAAGAAGGTGCCACGCCCCCTCTAACGCCCACAATACTTAATATACGATTTTAAAAATTTCAATATTTCGGAAAAGTAAAAATGCAGTTTTGTTGTGCTTATCAATACCTATCGAAATGTAGAAGAAATTTTTTAAATCGGATCATTCGTTAAAAAGTTATGGCTCATCAAAGTTTATATCTCCATCTCCCTCGCACTCCCTTTAGCCGAGTGACGGGTATTAGATAGTCGGGACACCAACCCGACTATAGCGTTCTCTCTTGTTTTTTTTCTACACATCAATAACGATTATTCCTGAGTTTTTAATAAAAAGCAACCATTATTATTATTTTTGAGCAAAAAAATAAAAATCAGAATTAATTTTTACAGTGCGAATTTAATCAATAAAACTTACACACAAAAAAAAACTTGGTAAAATTAAACAAGTTAATTGTCAAACAGTTCCCAACCACAACAATTGTCAATTCTACCAATTAAATAGTTACTTTCACGACAACAAATACACACAATTATTTAATTGGTAGAAGTTACCATTTTTGTGGTTTGGGACTGTTTGACAATTAACTTGGTTAACTTTACCAAGTTTTTTTTTTTGTGTATAACTGTTACGTTCCCTGGAAATAAGTGTTTGAAACTCCTCCAGTTGTTTAGTGTTAATAAATTTGTTTGATGGCAACTCTTTCTTGACAGCAGCTTAGTAGGCTTTGACTTTTCATTCCAAGAGTCTGACATGAAAAATTCTTCACAACGTTCCGGCTCTCGATTTCAGGCAAACCAAATAATGAATAATTCTGGTGGAAACATGGACTCTATGCTAGATGACTTCATGGACTCTGTGCTTAATGATATCTTCGCAGAGACCAGAAACCGCGAGCAGGTTAGAATTACCCAATATACTTATTAAAATCTGAAATCTATAATTGAATTTTTGCAAAATCACTGCAGGAGCAGAGGGCGGAGGAAGAATTTGATTGGAGCAGCTTTGGGTTTGATGACTTCCAGAATGTCTTGGTCCAGGACCAAAGCCAAAATGTGATTCAAAACAGTGGAAATGCTATGGCAGAGCCCCCGTTGCAGAAGGTGGATAAACCGGAGACAACACCATTGGAGAAAGTATGTAGTGGTGCGAAAGGAAACAACCAAGTGCCTCCAGTGCCGACCATATCCCTAGATACCGATTTTTCAGACTTAGGAACTTATCCCTAAGACATATTATTTTTGTAAGCCGATTTAATTACTCTTAACATTTTTCCACAGCCTTTGGCAGTTTTTCCGCATCTGGACGCCATGCCTGCTGTGGCCGACCCAACTGAACTATTCGATCTGGAGAACTGGCTGACCAATCCTGTCGAACCAGAGCCAAAGTTGCTGGCTCCGCAACAGGAAAAACCCACTGCCGAGACCGCAAATAATTCGGGAACTATGCCGAATGAGTTCGGTTTTGATACCACATTTAATCCAACTGATATGATATCTAATATTGATGCCAACAACGCCTCTGGCGAAATAAATGAGACTTCGCAAAATTATACCAGGACTTTTAGAGCGCCGGCCAAGCCAACCAGAGGCATACACCCCAGTGCCATCCCCAGGAAGCCCAGGGTCAAGCGAACCATCCAGGCCCCGTCGAAGCCCAGTATTTCGCAGCTGCTGAGGGAGGCTGCCAAGAAGGAGAGGGAGGCCAACCGCCCCCCCAAGAAGCCGAGGAAAGCCAAACCGGCGGCCAAGAAATCTTCGGATACAATTCCAATCCCAAACCCAAATCAAGATCTCAATTCGAATACCAATCCTCCGCCAGCAGACCAACCTGTGTCCAGCACTTCCGCGGCACCCATACCACGTGTCAAGCGAAAATATACCAAAAAAGCTAAAATTCCCCAGAATCCAATGGAATCCAATGCAATGCAAAGTAATGCCGCGGCTAGTGCGGAAGTGACAAAAACAACCGAAGCTGGAAAGCCCGTTGAAACTATGGCTGTAACACCAACGATTGCATTGGTTCCGAGTACTCAAAGCTCCATAGTTCCTGGTACTCAAAATCCAATCCAAACGAATCCAAATCAAAATCTACCTTTTCGGCCAATCGGCAAAGTGATCAAGCCAAGAGCTCCGCGAAAAAGGGCCCCCAAAAAGGCGCCGGCTGGGGAGTCTGGGAAGGATGCACCTGCTGAGGGATCGACGGACACTGTACCCGCTAAGAAACCCAAGGCACCACCGAAGGCGCCCCGAAAGCCAAGGGCACCTCGACAACCTAAGGCAGCCGCGAAAAAAAAACAAAGTCAGGCACAAGCTCCCGCACCGGCACCCATTAACCCCATGCCAATTGAGGATCCGATGAGCGCAATGCCACTACAGGCACCTGGAACCGCGGGACCACCCATCCCCTTGAAAGAGCCGGGCACCACGGGACCACCCATCCCCATGAAAGTCCTGCAGCCTGTTGCTCCGATTAAGCCCCGAATGCCCGTTGCCCAAAAATCCGTAAACTACATCAATCCGAAAACAAAACCACAGTCGAAGGGAAAAGTCCTGAACCAGCGGGCCAACCCATGCGCCGCCAATGTCCAAGTCACCCCAAGGGTTCACTCCAAGGGGAAGAACATAGAAGCTCTGATGGCAATGATGGACAAATCGCTGGCGTCGGAAAGTCAGCCAAGTCCGGCTGATGAACCGAAAATCCACAATAAATCACGTCCAAGTGTGAACACTAATGTGAGTCCAAAATATTTATATTAAACAGGTATTTTAATTTATAAGTTGGAGGGTATTATATTAGGTAAACATTAGCGAAAACTTTTATATAAATTTGAGAGTAATATAACAAATTTAATTAAATTATTTAATTAATTAAAAATTTTATTTGTCCTCATTTGTTTTTCTAGACTGATTTCAAAGCGCCTCCGAAAGAGCCTCACGTGTCAAGATCCCGATCGGTATCTCCATTTCTGTCGAAGCATTCATCTCGTTCGAGTTCGAGCTCGTCATCCGGCTCGTCCACGTCGTCATCCAGTTCTTCCAGCTCGAGTTCTTCAGGATCGAGTTCGGGATCGAGTTCCTCTTCCTCTTCCTCTTCCTCCTCCTCTTCCTCAGAGTCAGAGGGAGAAAACCCGACAAAAAAGAAACTAACTAATGAAAAATCGGATCCACCAGTTGAATCTTCCGAGCGAATAAACACCGCTTTGGGCCTACCAACTAATCTGGAGTCACCATCGCCACCGGGAACGCCCGTGAAGAATCCTCTTACATTTGAAGAGCATCTAAAAGGTCTGGGATGCACACAGATTCCCATAATATCGCCGATTCCATGGCAACCATTTGATGAATCGGAGCACAAGTATTCGATGTCAATGCCAATTCTGTCTGAGTCCTCCACCTCTTCGTCGGAAACCGAGGATGGTCCCAGCGAGAAAAAACGCCAGATGATACCCAAGCCGATCCCAAAGTTGCATGTTGTAAGTAATATTCGGGGATGTGTAAACGTCGATAGTGGGTACATTCGAAAGTTTTGGCTATCGATGGTGGCCGCCTTCAGTACTATCGATACTATCGGAAATTAAAAATAATAATTAACATTTCACGAAAACCAAGGAAAACTCAACATAATAAAAATGTAACTGGGAGTTGATGCTTGAATCATAAGTTTTATGGGAAAATATGATTTAAGTGAAACAACGATCAAAGTAGAGTCTTAACGTTTAAAATACTTTCGTGTTTTAAAAAATATCCTTTAAATTACTTCTTCACATGTTATTATTTACAAAAGAGATTCTATCGGCACAAAACCTTAGATGTTTTTTAAATTTTATAACCATCGATGGTATCGATAGAGGTTCAGAATCGATCGTTACATCTTACACGTGCACAAATATAAATATTACATTTTATTTAATTAACCTTTCTTTTTGGCTTCCATTTATAAAAAAAAGGGAAAGTTGGCAGAACAATCTGAGGCCCAAACACCTATTCAGAAGCTCTTTAAGGAGCCGAAGTCAATTACAACTTATTTAAAGTCCGGTAACGGTTCGGTATCAATCAATGAACTAAGTGCTGCGTCCTATAATCCGGATATGTATAAAGAGTCTCATGTGAAACCTTGTGATCCCGAAATTTCTATTATTTTTCCACTAGTAAAGTCCAGCGATTCGGAACTGACGCATAAGCCAGTAAAACGAAAGGCTCCGAAAAATATCAACGAAGTGGAGAATTCAGATCCATATTTCCAGGAGCATCTTGTACAAGCCCAGAAGGAAACCTATTTAAAAGGAGGCTCCACTACAAAATGTGGTTTGCCAGATATTCTAACCAACCAGACAGCAAAACAATCGGAGGCACAAACGCCATTTAAAGTACCCAAACCTGTCGCACCTTTGGTAAATGTCGGTAAATTTAAAGGTCGACCGATAAGTTCAATCAATGAATCACATGTGAACTTATGTTCTCCAGTAATAGGCAAGCCCGTTGAAAAACCATATAATCCTACACTTTGTGAAACAGATTTGAATTCATGTTATCCCACAATTTCTGGAACAGATATGAAACCAAGTGATCATACCCAACCAGAATCGAAATCATGCGGTCCTGAAATTTCTAAAAGTTCTGAACAAGATGTGAAACAATGTAATCTAGAATTGTCTAAGCCAGTAAAGCGAAAGTCCTCACAAGTGACGAAGGAAGCGAAAAAACCGAGGGTCTCAAAATCGATCCGTAAACCGAAGAATGTAGACCCAAAGTTCCAGGATCCGGTTATACAAGAAAATCCTATGGAAAATTCTTTAAAAGGCGGTTGCGTTGCGAAATGTGACTTACTAGATGTGTCTTTGGGGCCAAAAATAAAGCAATCTGAGGAAAAATTAAATATTCTGGAGCCCTGTGATGAGCCCAAGATAATTGAACACAAAAGTCTTGAATTAGGTATGAATACCTGTAGTCCTAAAACTGTTAAAAAGCGAAGGACATCTAAATCCAAGGCCCCAAAATCCAAGACCCCAAAATCCAAGGCCCCAAAATCAAATGGTAAACTAGATCTAAAGCCTTGCGATCAGATCCCTTTGAAAACAGAGGTAAACTCATTTAATCAAATTCCGGAACCAGATTTAAAACCCTGCAATCGATCAGCTACTGATCCAGATTTAAAGACCTATACTCCCAAAACGTCCCTTGATGACATAAAGGTGGAAACCGATTTAAAACCCTCTGACATTAATATTCCTGCGCCACGGCTGAGTTCTATAAAGCCCTCTGCGATGAAAAGTACTGAATTAGGTAAGAAGATTTCGGAGCAAAATTTTAAACTCTATAGTCAAACACTTTTTGAGCCAGATGTGAAAACCATCGATATTAAATCTTCTCAACCAACTAAGCTTAACGATCGTAAAACTTCTGAACCAGCTAAGCCTAACGATCGTAACACTTCGGAACCACCCAAGCGAAGGCTTTTGAAACCAATCGACGAACCAATGAAATCGAGAGTCCCGAAAGTAACTGCTGTATCAGCTTTTATGCCTAGTATGCCTATCATTTCCGAACCGGATGTGAAAGTCGGTGGTTCAAGTATTTCTGAAACTGATGTGAAACCCTGTACTTCTAAAGCAACCGAGCTAAAAACGAAACACAGTACTTCTAAAGCAACCGAGCTAAAAATGAAACGAAGTACTTCTAAAGAAACTGAAATTGATATGGGACCCAGTACTTCTAAAGCCGCCAAACTAAATTTGAATCCCAGTACATGTAAGGCCGCCGAACTAAATGTGAAACCCAGTATTTCTAAAGCAACCGAGCTGAATATGAAACCCAGTATTTCTAAATCAACCGAAGTTGATATGAAACTCAGTACCTCTAAAGCAGCCGAACTAAATATGAAGCCGAGTACTTTTAAAGCAACCGAGCTAAATTTGAAACTCAGTACTTCTAAGGCCGCCGAACTAAATATGAAACCCAGTACTTCTAAAGCAATCGAGCTAAATATGAATACCAGTACTTCTAAAGCAGCCGAACTAGATATGAGACCATTTACTTCTAAAGACGCCGAATTAAATATAACACCCAGTACTTTCAAAGCAACTGAAATGGATATGTCACCCAGTACTTCTAAAGCCGCCGAACTAAATATAACACCCAATACTTCTAAAGCAATTGAAATGGATATGACACCCAGTACTTCTAAAGCCGCCGAATTAAATATGAGACCCAATAACCCCTTAACCATACAAAATGTCGAGTTGGATGAGCCTGGAAAATCGGAGCCCCTGATTAATAAGACAAAGAAAAACATTGCATTGCTGGAATATAAAATTCCAAGGGTGGAGTCTAAAGTATCAGAAGTAAGACGCTAACTCGATCGGATTTCTCCGTTCTCCTAAGCTAAATTGTCCTTTTATATTTTGCAGGGTCATTCGAAGACAACAGAGACAATCGAACCGCTGAATCGGATGGAAACTTCCAAGTCCGGTCAAGAGAATTCAGAGAGAACTAATATTGATGCTCCCACAGCCCCTCCAACGAAAAGGGCTCCATGCTTGCAGACGCCCCAGCCGATGAGAAACTTTTCCAATCATCAAATGAACCATCAGAGAATCATTCCGACGCAAAGTGCACAATCATTTTATTTGAACCCACCCGTGAGGAGCAACCAGGACCTTTGGGAGACTCAGTGGGCTCAGTATGATGACTACGATCAGTGGCAGATGAGGGAGCAGCGGGAGCAGCGGGAGCAGCGGGACCAACGGGATTATTATGAACCCAGGTTCCGACCAGTACTGCCTGTTCATATTACGGCAAGGAATTTTGCCTATCAAGCGATCCAGTCGACGAGGCGTTATCCTTACTCACATTATCCATATTATAACCCCTATCGCTACCTCTACCCACCGAGCAGTAGTCTATCTTATCAAAGGAACTATCCGACGAACAATGCTCCGTCCGTACAACCGAATCATCCTAACAGAAGTTTTCAGTTTCCTCATGCGAGATATCCATATGCTGCGTCTTCTGAAAGGTACCGTCAATGGTACCAAAGGGTGCATAGCAATACCCAATTTGAACCGAAGGAACCACCAAATTCGGAGCCATCTGTACGGGTAAATTGTTTATTTCCCAGACTTTGCGTAGTTTTATACTTCTGTTAGCATCTTTAATAGCCACCTGAAACAGAAGCGAACGCCGATCGCGTCGTTAGGGGTGCCTTCGAGGGCCGCAAATACAGGACCCTCAGGGATCTCAGGGACCGCACCAAGCTATCAAAGGACACTCTGCGCAAGGTCCTGAAGGTAGTGGGTAAAATCAAGCGCCCCAAGTGGCGCATCAGCAAGTTTTATCTGCAGGCCTATGCAGAGGAAAAGGCGGGTACTTCCTCCGGACCCCCGGATGACCAACAGGTGGGTAGAACAAGAAAGGAAGCTAGCTTCGGCCAGCCGAAGCTTATATACACTTGCAGATACTTCCTATTAATCACTAATTTTCCGATCGTTCCTGTGATATAGTAGTTCGATATTGATAAAATTAAAATCAAAATTCGAAAACACTTAAAAAGACTCATATCCCAGAGTAGAAGAGAATACAATAAAAACCAACGAATCAATAATTTATTTCCTATTATATTCCCATTAATTTTCCGATCGTTCCTGTGGCAGCTATATGATATAGTCGTCCGATTTTAATCAAATTCGAAATTCAGAATTAGTTAAAAAATGGTATTTCCAAAATTAGGAGGTGATTTGTTCAAAAACACCCAAGATATCACTTTTTTTTACATTTTTTCCCGATTTTTCCAATGGGAACTATATGATATAGTTGTCCAATCCGGCTCGTTCCGACTTATATACTACCTGCAAAAGAAAGAAGACTTTTGGGAAAGTTTTACCCCGATAGCTTTAAAATTGACGGACTAGTTTGCGTATAAACAGACAGACGGACAGACGGACATGGCTAGATCGACTCGTCTAGTGATGCTGATCAAGAATATATATACTTTATGACTTTCTGACTGAAATCATAATACCCTCTGCAATGGTGGAATAATTCCATAAAATCGATTAAATTGGACTTAATCAAATGATTGCTTACTTTTAGCTTGAACTTACTAAGGAGTATCGCAAGGTGATGGACTCCTATAACGGACTCAAGTTTCAGCGCATGGAAACTTTGGTCGAGAGAACTGGTCTTACCAAGGCCGAATTGATGCGGGTTTTTAAGATGATCGGAAGGAAGAGGTCCACCAAATGGCGTCTGCTCACCTACAAGAAGCCCCTGATACACCTGCATCGAGGTCACAAAAAATTAATTTAATTATCAAGCTAAATATCATTATTACATTTTTACACTGTAAAACACGAAATACGATAAGGGTTTCTTATAGTTTGTGGATGGATAGTTTGTGGCAATTAACTTGTGACATGTTTACAGCTGTAACTTTGGGTAGATTTTTCCATCATGGGTTGCCAGATGTGTTGATATTTTTTCTATTGATTGCGGTTTTCCCGTTTCTTTTGGTAATTTGGCAAGTGCAATTTAGCTCTCTTATTTTTGTGTGTTGTTTTAGATGTTGCAGCAATTTCGATTGTGTGTGTTTTTTGATGTTTTCTATGCGCTGGCAATTAATTGCTTTCAAATCCTTTTATCCAACAGATTTGGTCAATTTATTTTGCACAGTTTTTTGCTCTTGTGTATGTGTATGTGTGTGTATTTACAGCACATACATAGGCCATGTAGGAGTACATATGCAGGTTTGTATGTGTGCGCTTGTTTGGTCTGAATTTATTACATGTTTAGTTTATTGTTTTTTAATGGCGCTTAGTTTCAATTTGAGCGAAGCAATAAATTACACATTACTGACTGCCCCAAGTCCTTGTCTCGTCCTTTTTTCCAGTATCTTTGTGTGTCTCTGTGTGGGTGTACGCGTATCTCTGTGTGTGTGTGTGTAAGCGAGGGTAAACGCTTTAATGAGGCCAAAGGAGTCGATCCGGCATTTGATACCAGATTGATGCCAGCCGCAGACATTTGACCTTTCGGGGGAGTTCATCCGCAGCGTGAAGAAGCGAACTCTTGAGTGCACATATCGTTTCAGGGACTTTAAATGGCATACTTGGTTTATTTAGTATATTAATTTTAAATACCTTACAGTGCAATTGTTAAAATAATTTTGATTATTATTGTTTATTTTTTCCGATCTAGTTCAAGAAAATAACTCTATAAAGGATAATTTAAAAACATTTTTTTGTAAATTCGCAAAGCATGCTTGCGGTCACACGCCTATCTTGAATTGGGCACACGCCGATTCTTGTTTGTTTCACTTTCAGCACTATAGGCAAGCTAAAAACAGTTCCTTTGATCTTTTTTCTCATCGCTAATCCAAATGCAAATAGTTTATGTATTTTTCCTGAACATGTGTGTGTGACATAAGGCAGTTTCTAGCACCCCTGCTTAAAATTGTTATGCATTTAAGAAATGGGCATTACTTTAATGAGCTATTTGCTCAAACAACATAAGTTTAAATTCTTCGCAGAAATGGAATACTAGAGCCAAGTGCTCCTATTTCTCTTTCCAGAGCTTAGCGTTATTTCTTTTTATGTTACAATTATCCTTCGTCTCCGCTTTGCTCCTTATATTCCGGGCTAATTTTGTGAAAAGTTTGCCCCTGAAAGCATGCAGCGGAATTTTTAAGGCGAATCTGCAGTGCAAAATGAAAACTGCAGACTGCAGACTGCAGACTTTCAGACTGTAATAATTTGCGCAACAAAGGGCGCACCTCAACTTGACAGCAGCGGAAGTTGTCCCCACTTAGCCGGGGATCCCCTTGGCCCCTTAACCCTCAGCTGCCCCTGCCCCTGCCCCTTAACCCTCGTGCTCGTCCAGAACAAACACAAAATGAATGGCCCGCAAATTCACGGCAAATTAAATGAAATGCGCAAATTAAACGCAGCAGCAGCAGCGCAAAAAAATTAAGTGGAACACGGCCAGGACAAAGTGAAACAAATATTGCATAATATTATTGCAAGTTTTTTTTTCTGGTGGCAGAGGGGCGGTCGCTTTCGGGGGGCGTGGTCGCCACTTGAGCAACGCTTAAAGCGAACGAAAATGCGGAAGCAATTCACTTTCGGCTTTTGGCTGCTGCTCGCTTTTTTACTCCTTTGCCCTTCCGCTTTTTTCTATGTTTTAATATTTATATCAGGACAGCAGCTTTGCTCCATCCTCGTCGTTGTCAACGTCATCATCCACATCCACATTCGCGTCCAGTGGACAGAGATGCAGCTGCTGCTCGAGCTTCAAATCCAATGCACTGAGAGGAAGTTTGAGAAGCAATGACAATTTTAAAAAAATAAAATGTATTTGTATTAAACACGAAGATTATTATACTACACTTTGCCAAAGAAAATTGATCAAACATAAATCGAATAATAGGTAAAGTAAATCTAAGCTTAAATGTAACTTCTCGTTTTTTAGCCAATTTAAAATGAACAACATTTTACAAAAGTATACAAAATATATATAAAAAAAAGGTATGCAAATGTTTGGATTTTTCGTATATATTGACCCATATACACAAAACTGTTAGCGAAGAGATTACTTAAACTACTACTACTATACCATTTCGAAATTTAAGCTTTTTTTACACAGTGTCGATTTTTATCCTGATCCCCAAAATTAAAGACCCCACGGACTTTTGCGACTTCTAGCTCTTACAGATCCCGAGATCTGAAAGTTCATACGGACAGTTAGACAGACGGACATGGCTAGATCGATTCGGCTAGTAGTTCTGATCAGAGTTATTTAATTCCCAGCATATAAATATACTTTTTCCTTCTAGCTATCGCATGTATTTATTATTATTATTATTATTATTAAGTGTTCGACTATAATGTAAAATTTACAGGCGAACTTAAATTTAGCTATAGCTACGGGGCCTTAAGCTAGTATCGCATGTATTTAAGCAAACACAATATACTATTTTATTCGACAAGTAATAAGTGGTTTTTATTTTAGTTCTAAGAAAATTATCCAATCAAGGCGACAAAAAAATTCTCATAAAAATGAATTGTTCAATTCCTTGCCTTAGAACTAACACTTTCTTGCTATCAGTGTGCTGAAGCAGTAATTTAGCTTACTTATCCTTCGTCCCGCTCGCTCCCAAGGGCCCTGCCTCCTTCCGTTCCATTGCCACCCCGTTCCCCATCCGTTTCTTTTCGTTTCGTCCCATTCCGTTTGGTTTTGCCTCTTTGGCGCGACTTGGGCATTTTTTTGTGTGTGTGCTAATTACCATAATTAAGCAAAGGTCAGGCTTTAGTCGCCTTTTGTGGCCAAGCTTGCGAAATAATAATGAGCGAAAGCCATGCGGAGAAAGGAAGCGAGGGTGAAAAAAATGGCTGACCAGCGTACAAATTCTCCCCCTCCGTTCGGTTCTGTTATGCATTATCTTTATGATTATGTTGATTATGACGTTTTAATGGGTTTAGTGAGGCGACAAGGGGCGGGGTTGGGGCTCACCGGGTGGCCGGGTTTCAGGGGCGGCGGCATCAGCTTAAGCTGACAACAAAAGGGCAACAAGAAAAACAAAGACTTGACAAGCTGTTGGCGCACATTAGGGAATGAATGCAGTTTCCCTTCCTTCGCCTTTATTTTCTTTTTTTTCGGTGCTCACCATAATACCCTACAAAATGGCGGAAACTTAGATCATAGCTCATATCACTCAATTAGGTCGTAAAAGAAGAATATTTTGCGGAGCACATGCAGAAAAAACTGCGTTCTTTTTTATGGCCAAGGATAGGAAAGCGTAAAAAACGCGATGGGAAATCGTAAAGAAAAATTCTGGCAATGTGGTTAAGTTTATTTTTACAGGGTAATACACCCGTCGACTAGAATGGCAGCTAAGCTTAATCTCAATATTTCATTTTTTATTGCCGGCACTCAAAACATTACTTTGAACTTGGTCAAATTACTTGGGGCTTGTCTGTCAGCGCGCTTCCTCTTACACTTCCCTTTTCGGAGAGGGGAAAGCCTTCTGGATTTTCCCCACACCCGCTCTTCCAGCCAGCCATAAATATTTTTGGTACTCGCCGAGGAAAATGAAAATTCCATAGCAACTTAACTTAAAAACTGCAATGTCATGACAAATATACACAAGAACCCGGGGACGACGATGACGTGGGCGAGTTTCCAGTTTCGAGTTTCGAGATGGGATCTTGCAGGAAGGCACGCACTTCCCCTGGCCCCCTTAACCCCTATTGCGCCCACCGCCTTAACCCCCTGGCGGTGATTAACGATCGCAGCACACGGCGAAAAAGATGAAAGTCAAACGGAGGGCGGGGGGAAAACGCAACTATTATTATAACATGGCGAGGACTTACTTCTCCCAGTTTTCGCCCTGCAGGCCCAGCATTCCTAACCAGGAAAAACATTTTCATTCCAAGGCGTTTTCCGAGGGGCAAAGGGAGGGGAGCGGGTTCTTAAGGGGAACGGCAGTTGTTTGAACTTATCTAAATTGTTTTGCCATATTGTTTTCTTATGCCATGTGTGTCCCATCGTGCCATGCCTGGGCGTACTTCCTGCCCTTGTCCTCTGAATATCCCTTTTAATACAGGCAAAACAATGGGTATTTTTACAATTCTAAACAAGGAACTAACATTAGGGTAGTTAAAACATCGATAGTGGCTATCGATGGTGGTCACTATCAGTAGTATCAAAAATTAAAGAAACTAAAAATAAAAACACAAAAATGAAGGAAAATAATGAAAAAAATAATAATTGAATATTTATGCTCGTATCATAAATGGAAATCAATGGAAATACCGTCGTGTCCTAAAATATATACTTTAAAATACCTTTTTTTCTTAAAATATCCCAAAAATTATATTTTATATTTATATTTCTAAGCAATTATTACAATCGTCTATAAAAAAAGATGGTTCTGATATTTAAGAATATGGAAAAGAAAGTTAGATAAATATTTCGCTTTGAATTAAATATAACTAATAAATTCTCAAAAAAAAAGCTCAACAAAAGTCTTTGAAGGGTGCTTTAAAATCTTAATTAATGATTCCGTTTGAATATCGAAGATGTACCAAAACCTGTTTTTTTTTTTCTGTGTAGCCCCCGATTTCCCCTTGAAAGTCCCATTGTCTTTAGCAAATTTGCTTTACTTGCACTGGCTGCTTATTCATTGACTTTTGTGTTTTGTGCCATTTTCGAATGCCTTCATTTCTCCGCCGCACACAGCACACATACAATTGCCCGTCTCTGTCGCACACCCCCCGGCCCCCGCATGCCGTCTCTGTCGCACGGCTCTTGCCGTACGTGTCTATTATTGGTATTTGCTGAATGAATGGATTGTACGTGCCCGGAGGCATTTCGAATAACTTTTTTTCCAGGCTCCGGCTCCCGAGCTTCATCCTCAGCTCCTTCGTTTGGCTTCCGCTGCTTTTGCCTTATTTCTCGATTTCTGGCTCCTCGTGGATTGCAATTCTCCGTTTCCGTTCCGCCTTTCTCTTGTTTTCTCACTCCTTCCGTCCCGCTCGCTCCCACACTTGCCCTCTCTTTCACTCTTTCTGCGGTTGAAATCTAAGCGATTTTACATTGTTATT
The DNA here is from genome assembly GCA_037075205.1 of Drosophila prostipennis. Lineage (NCBI taxonomy): Eukaryota > Metazoa > Arthropoda > Insecta > Diptera > Drosophilidae > Drosophila > Drosophila prostipennis. The sequence continues at coordinate 532,259 of JBAMCJ010001546.1, forward strand.
GTTATTATTGCTACACGAACACAAAACGAACGAGCGAACGCACACACACACACACGGCTTTATTTGTACATGCATTTATTTGTTGATGGCGTATTTTTGTTTATTTATGTATTCATATGCAATGTCGAAAATAATCGTTAATATGCTGATAAAACACGCCCCCGCAACAATGTGTGCATGCCTCGTGTCCTCTCCCTCTAGCCCCCTGCCCCCCTGCACAGCCCCTCTCGCTCTGTCAACACTTGGCTTCATTTTTCATTCGATGCGAATGCGATCCCATTGAATTGCCGGCAAATATGGTATGCTAATGAAATCCCATAATGCATTGGCTAATAAACAAACAGCGCCCGAGTGTAGGCAACACATTTTTCGGCCAGCAAACATTTTTGGGAATCCCCTTAAATAGATGTATGCAAATATATTCGACTGCAGATTGAGATTTCAGTGCCCTCGGGGATTCGGCAAAATCACGCTCTAAGACCCCATAAATATGTATTAAGTATTTTCAAGTACTTGCCAGGGGCAGCGATTATATATTTAACAGTATTTACGCTTATAATACTTATTGGAGATTTGGAAATATGAAATTATAGGACTTTAAGTGGCAAATTAGATAAATAATGTTTGAATTAATACTCAAAGTTGCTTATAACACATCTTAATTAAAATAATTTGTTACCAATTCTTTGATATTTCAAACTTATATGGAAACTCTATTAATCACTGGAATATTGTGTTTTAACAATTGCAATAAGTAAACATTTTTAAATGATTTTATGGCAAAGTTTAATAAAAAATGCAGCTTCTTTTGCCACTTACTCACTTTAATAATTATACATAAAACCTCAGACGATTTGATGTGTACATATATTCAAAGAACTGAATTCATAATCCTTTCCCATTTATTGGCTGCACACTAAAAGGCTACAAAAGTAAAAACACTCTGATTCCGTGCATGAAATATACTTCGATATTGTATGCACAAAATGGAAATCATTAAATCCCTTGTTTTCCGTTTTTTCCAAATTTCATTTTACATTTTAGTTTTGTAACAAAAGTTCTGTGCTCCCTGAATGAAATGCATTCAATGTTAATATACCCACAGTGGAAATCGATTCTCTAGTTGAGCAGAATCGAAATCATAAACTTCATTGGGTTTTTGTTTCGGATACAGTTTACTTTTGTCATCACTTTATTCGCTTTGTTGCTGTTGCCAGATTACTGTAGATTACTCCCAATGTTTTCATTGTTGTTGTTGTTGCCCATCCCAATTTTTCGTCCGCCCACAGAGTAACACCCACCGCCCATCTCCCGACCTTGTCATGTAGTTAGATATATTTAAAGTTGGGCGTTGGGAAAGTAAAATAAAATGGAATAAAATGCAGATTGAATTTGAGGGCGACAACTTTGCTGACGTTGGCGACGACAACAGAGTAATATTACTCACACACACAGATAATAACCCACACACTTGCACACGGCACTCACACAGATACAAGGGTAACAAAAAAAGCAGAGAAAAAGAGTCCACACACACAGAGACTCGTACATTCACATGCACGCAGGGACCGTAAAAAATAAGCAAGTAATGCGCAAAATACAAAACCCACATTGCCTTCGAAAAGGGGGCGTGGTGGGTGGGTGTTGGGATAAGGAGTACCAAAACCCCGGCCATATACTATAAGTACGATATGTAGTTTGACGTTATCCAACACTAACAACGCCACCAACACTGAGGACAAATGCGAGTTCCGAAGGGATAAACGTGGTGGAAAAGGGAGAGGGCGTTAAATAAGGCAGTGCACGGAAACAAATTCCTAGTCTACTTAAGACAAGTTGTATTTAATTTTAAAAATTATGTGGGGATGCCACAGAAAAAGGGTGTTTTTTGAAATCACTTCCAAATGTCCAAAAAGGGGTGTCTAAAAGTATGCAACAATATATTTTTGAATCAAAAGTGATATCCATTCATATGCGAAGACGACTTTTCTTCATTCACTGCATACTTTAAGACGCGAATTTTGACATTTTAAAGTGATATGAAAAACCTAGCCGCTACAAATTTACCGTTACAATAAAAAAACTAACTGAAATCAAACTAAATTTGAACTAATTGATTTATACATACATGTTCCTTTCGTTCTATTAAAAAATTTGCCATCGTTAGGTTTAAAAACCACTTTTAAGGGCACCTAAAAGCACCATTAAATTTTAAGTTTCATTTACTTTAGTGACTTGAGTTTTAATCTATTAAAATAAATAAAAATGATAGCTCCTTTTTCCGGGTGTGAAGCCCATTGGGGGCGTAAGAAATAGGGTGTTGCGGAAATATAAGGAGGGGTACAGAAAGTCGACGTGATCGTATGCGAATGCGATTGTGGGGGTGTATTATGTATTTGGTGCATTTTAAATCGGATTACTTAAGGCAGCAACAACTATGTGCGGCTTTAGCTTTTGTTGTCCTTCCGCTCCTTTCTTCGAAGGGGGCGGTGGGTGGGTGGGTGGCAGTTGGGTTGGCTCCTCAGTGGGTGGTGATGACGCGAACGTGTACGTCAGTTTAGTTGTCATTGTTGCCATCATCGAGATATCGTTGTCAACGCTGCGCCTATAAACCGTTTATTATTATTTACAATTTTCGCCTCGGCGCTGGCAAATATTTTCAAATCGCATGGCGACACATCGCTAGACACGTGGCATTTTCCAGCGCCTCCCGCCCACATTTTCCGCCCATCGAGCTTGGCAAATGTGTTGCCAACGTGTCGGCACTCGATGTGAAAACTGAATGACAAACTCTGCTTCGCTGGCTGGCTGGGTGGCCAACTGTCAATCGTTCGGTTTATCAATCCATCAATCGAATGGCTCAGCGGAACTCCGCCTGGAATCTTAATCGAGCAAAACAGTTTTAGGGGGTGTGACTCTTGTTTCAATCCTGCCATTTTGTCCCAAAAAAATATCTAATAATATAATATGATATATTTAAAAATTAAATTTAATTGAATTTTGGAAACTATAAATTTCTTTATCTAAAATCTCTTGAAAATCACGGCTCATTCGCATTCAGTTAACTTGAATCTCAGACAATTGCATAATTTAGAAACCTTGCAGTTAATTTGGGTCAGCATTGAAATGGCCAATCAATCTATGGCATTACACACTTATTCAATTTCAATTGACACACTTTCAATTAGCCAGCCTATAAATAAACCCAGCAATCAATCAGGGCTGCGGCTATCTATGAGGATTAATGGAACTGTGTAGCACACCTAACCTGTGAAATCAATGATTGTTCGGTAATTAATCTAGCCATGTTTTATATGCATTTAATTGGCAATGGTGCAGATATGCAAGGCTGGCTCGAAGAATAGTGCCATTGTTGATCTATCGATTGAAACGAATTATGGACAATTAGGGGGTGGCTGTGTTGGGATGTTGGGTGTTCTGTGGGTGAACTCTGACCTCCGGCTGCCATCAATCTTTATCGCCAAACGGCAAACGGCGAATGGCAAACGGCGAACGGCAAACTGCAAACTGAAACAGCAGCGGAAATAGAAGTGCGCGGCATAAGTGCACTTCCGGTGCTGCAGTTGTTGCACTTTCAGTGGCAGCCGTCACATCCACGAATACCCACCCATGCATTTGCATCTGTATGTGTGTGCTCGCCTGTGGTTGACTATCATTTTCACTAACGAGATTTCCCAGAAAATGAGAAAACGGCGAGTGAGCGCCCGCCTTTAAATTCGAAATTCCCCAAAAACACATATCATTTGCCATTTTTCACTTTGCACTATCTACGGTCATTTGCAATAAAATAATGTTTAGCCGCTGCAACAATTTTATACAATTTTCCAGAATTTAGCCGCGTTTGTTTGGTTTTCGTTTTTTGGAATATACAGTCGGAAGTTTATAGCGCGAATCCAGGGGTGCTAATCATCAATTCCTGAATTATTTATGCTTTTATTTCGAATCAAAAACATTTTCTCAATTTATGTTCAGTTTAGGAGCAAAAGTTTGACATAAAATATGACTTTGTGTTTAGCAGTAGAGGGGGCTCGAATAGTAAGAAAAGTTTGGTTAGACATAGTAGCTATAATTAAGAAGCCATTGGAATGAGACTAGTATCATCGGAAAGGCTGTTCTTTTGGCTATAACTTTTACCTACATCATTTTGAAGTCCATTGCAAAGCCTTCGAGGAACGTTGCAAAATGTCAACATACTTTTTAAACTAGTCTAGCCCCAGTACTGGGGTAATAACAGTACGAAACTTACCTTCGCTGTTAACGGTGTAGGGTAAAATAGATAATTTTCATAAAATTTTATTGGACTCTTTGGGCACTAATCCTTCGATCTAAAGTGGAGCACATTTGTTGTTGTTTTTTTCTAACCTTTCTTTGCTATTAAAAATGCCATTATAATAGCTCTTTGACGTGGAGGTCCACATTTTTGTAAGTTTATTATTTTTCTTCCTTGATTTCTACAACTCCATTATTCCTTACTATTTTGCGCTGTCAAATTTTTGTTTTGCCCCCCAAACCGCGACTTGGGCCATTTTGCTCAGTTTGACTGAAATCTGGCTCATCAAGCTCTCGCTTACAGATTCGACCATGAGCACAACCAATGCTGCGACTATGGCCAATAGTTCTTCCAAACTGCAGAAGTCATTAAAAATAAAATAAAGACCATGTGTTATCATATAGTACCCTCTACTATTTTCACCCGAGAGGGAATGTTTGAAGTTTTGCTAAATACCACGAAGATTGAACACCAACAAATAATTATTTGATGGCGCTTAAAATTCAAATTTTTAGTGCAGCCCTCCGGTGTTCTAATACTACTATTCTGCCCCTTTTAATATTCGAGCCCCTTTCTCACCTACTAAAATTAATAGAAACGGGTTTATTTTAAATGCCCAAAAATTGGAGAAAAATTCAGAAAAAAGTATAAAATATAGCTTACAACTATGAGCAATCAAATATACTTCAATGAAGCAATAAACAATGTTTATTTCATTAAAACTATTTTGTAAATATTTAATGCAATTCGAACTGAGGCCAAAGCCATATATTCCTAACCCGAATACTGTGCCATACATACACTGATAAAAAAATGGAATAGTAAATTTTAATATCCGCACATTGAATAAAAAATTTCTTATTTCGTATTTAAATTTAATACAAAAAACATTGAATTAAATACGAAACATATTAAAACCCTTAGTTTAATATTAAAATATTTAAATCCAATAAGTGCATATTAAATTTAAAATTGGGTATATTTATTTTAAAAAGTATTATATTTATCGTTAATATTTTCAGAATTAAAAAAATCCGTATTCAAATTAAATATGTTTCATATTAGTTTTACATATTCAAAATATTTTACTTTTAAGTTTTTAATATTTTTACAAAGTAGCTAATAATCAGATTGAAAACTTTAGCAATTTATCCGAAATATGAACTCTTTTAATTTGAATATAAAACTTTTTATAAATTGATTACTTAACTAAAAGACTACGATTATTTTAAATAAAATTAGCATATGGGAAATGTTATATTTTAAGTTGTAGAAAGTTTTAAATGTTCGCGAACATGTTAACTTTACATTTAAGTTGAACTTATGCGGTCCCGCGTAACATGGTGCGATGGCGCAATTGGTAAGGCGTCTGCCTCTTATGCGGGAGGACCCAGGTACAAAACCCAACTAAGGCAGAGTAAGTAAAAAGTTTTTATGATGCATATCTAACACTTCCATAATAATTTGAAAAAAAAAATGTATTAAAAAAGTTGTTAATACAACTACTAAAAAAAAATAAGTTATGTCGGGAGCGGGATTTGAACCTCATACCCCCGAGCATAAAATAGTAGCAGAGCAAGCACACTTGGCCCCTGAGCCATGCCCATATTATTTTCTTTGGTGACAGAATGCTTACAAGAGCATTCAAGTTTATCTATTTTTCTTCTCTAAAGTAAATATTTCCATATTTAAATTTAATATTTCCATATTTAAATTTAATATTGAAAAAAATTAAATATGCACATATTTAAATTTAATAAAAACCGCAATGGATGAAAATCAAAGCGAAAAATATTTAGATTGAATATGAAATCGTTGGATTTACTACGTTTTTTTTATCAGTGTACATTTATATGTTTTACCTGGTGAATGCATCCATTTGTGTGGCCAACATTAACATCTGTCACGCGCAACTGCAATTGGACAGCGGGGAGTCGTTTGGGCTCGCTGAGGAGAACTGCAAACTGCGGTCGCCAGCTCCCCCCTCGCCCTTTCACCTTTGACCCCCTGGAGCCCGTTTACCTCACGCTTTAACCATTAACCAAATCAATGGCTGAGTTATTTCCTTTGGTTCAGCTGCAGAGCCAGGGCCATGTTACCAAGACTGCGAACCCTGCGGTTGCCAAGCTAAACGATCTGCTTTTGGGAACCCTTGTGGTCGGGGATTGTTGGTGGGATTTGCTCTGGATTTGCATTTACTTACTTTTCAGCATAAAAATAGTTCATTTTTTATGGATGATTTTCCCGGGCAATTGACCATTGGCCTCTCCACATTGTTATCCCATATCCAATTCGGTCGGGGAATTTAAATAAAACGCCCAAAAATATATATGTGCATGTGTATATCAACCACATTCCACTCGGAATTCGATGGGTATTTGGGTCGCGAGTTGAGTGCTTTGTGTTTTTTTGTTTTTGCATGTCCTATTTCGGGACTTGTAGGGGGAATACAAAAATATTCCCACTAAACCGTACATAAGTAAAACAAACAAAATGGTAAAATCAATAAGCGAGCTCTGGACATGTGAGGAGCTAAATATGCAAGTGGAGTATTCCAAGGAATGGAAATAAAAATGATTTATAAATTGCTTATTTGTCAAAAGCACAGACACACAAGAGCTGAAGACTGTGAGAAAATAGTTGGACATTTCATTTAGGAATTTATTTAGATTACAAAATTAAAATCATCTGAACACAAAAAACAAATACGTCGGAGATCAAATCGATATGCGCTTGGTAAATTTCTGGTATTTATACGCATATCGTTTTTACCATGTAATACTGGTGAAATTTATATTAAATAATATAATTTTGCCGAATTTTCTCTCTCGGTGATTTTCAGACTTCGAAAAAGAGAAGAAGAAGTAATATGGCGATCTAAAGTTACATGCGTCGGAGCGAGAAAGACACATTCGAAATTCGAACTAACCTACTTAGAACTTGTTGTTTACGTTTCGAGCATACCGAATTGAGATGCCGCACATCAAGTCAAAATATATACCACATAATATCAAATCAATCATCGTTTCATGGGTGATCATCGTTTTGGGTGTGGATGCACAAAAAAGATTGTTATTCTTTATAAATTTTGGATAATAGTTTGAATAGAATAATAAATACAGTTGAACCCTTGAGTATAAACTCTTCTTTAGATTTTTAAGAGCTTAAAATGTTTGTCATACATAGCCTAACATTTTAGTATCTTTCCTCTGCTCGCTTGAAATCTCACCATATTTTTTTCGCCGTGCAGTAATAACGAGCAGCATCTGAATCTGAGTCCAGGCTACGACCACGCCCACTCAGCCCACTTGGGCTGGCTGCACTCGAGAGCCACAAATCGAAGACAGGAATCGAAGTCAGGGAGCCAGTCACATTATCGTAACTTTTCAACATCGAAGCGTAAACATCGGAAGCCCAGGAAGTGAGGTCTTCGGGAGTTCTGTTTATGATATGCCCCCCGAAAATTCACAGAGAACGCTTGTGTTTGCCACAAAATAAAAACCTGAAAGCCAATGGACATTTTCGAAGGCTTAGCCACTGCTACGGATTGCTATTACTTTTGCTGCGAATGCGAATTTGCATTTGGCAGAGTTGGCCAAAAACCAAACGAACTGCAAACAATGCCAAAGGCCGCTTACAAAATGCTAGAATTATGACATTTAATTAGCGAAAATGAATCTTTTTTAAGCTCCGGCTTGCGTTCCATTCGGCGGCTCTGCCAATATGCCGGGGGGTGTATGGAATTAGCGCCGGAATTTGGGAATCGACGCCTAATTAGCGCATTGTTGCACTTCCACCAAAAATAATGCCAGCCAGCAAAGCAAATGCCAAAAACCGATTACAGTCGCCATTCAGTTGGGGATATAGATATAGGTATAGCTATAGATATAGATATATATATACAGATGTGTTTGTGCCGATGCGCATTGCCATATATAAATGTATATTAATGCCGAATAATGAAAACATTCAATCCGCGGCCGGGGATTTGCAACCCGGACAACGGATTTCCGGTTACAGTGGTCTCTGGCATTTCGGTGCAGGTTGTCCCGAATCTGTTTCAAAATTGAGCGATATGTTATAGAAATCCTAAGCAATAATTTGTACAAATTGAATTTACTGGCTACTATTTTTCCAACGGAAAGTTGTTTAATACATTTTTTATTTCGGATTATTCTTTTTTAAAAAGTTTAACGTGAGCAGGTTTGATTTCACTTTAACTACAGAAGATGATATCTTTATTTTTTTATGTCAAAGATAACCAAAATGATTTTAAACAGCTTTGGAAAGTCTGCGATATGCTTAATTATTTTATTTCAATTAAATAACAAACTAGTAACTGCTGTTTTAATCAATTTGGAAATCAATTGGTGTATCAATTTCATCTGGGTAAATCGCGTTCTGAATTCTACCTTCTCCGCAGGGATTTCTCCAAGTGAGCTGAGAGTAAACACAAGTGACGTCAGTCGCCCGAGATGACAATTCCTGGGCTTTAGCTTTACCCATAGCCATAGCTTTGTGCTGTGTTGCCGGTTTTCACCATCACCTGAGTCGAGGAATCCGAGTTCGAATCCAAATCCAAATCGGGAGCGGTAAAAACAGGAGCTGCAGCCGAGAAGGAGGACGAGGACGAGGAAACTTGCGGTGCACTTTGACATTTTGGCGCATGTTGAATCAAGTGAAAACCCAATTACATGTCCCGCCCTATCTAGTCGCTTCACTGGCGACAAAACGAAACGTGCAGACAAGTTAACATTCTGGCCAACTTTGCCAGCAGTCAGGAGCCAGAAACCCACCCACTCACCCAATCAACCCATGCAGCCACCCACCCATACCCATCCCCCATCCACCCACTTGGTGTCCTTGTGCTCGCTAGTTATTACAAGAGTGGCGAACATTTTGTGGCCAGGTGTCTGTGGGCGTACAGGTGAGTATCTGTGGGCGGACACACCTGTGCACCTCTCTGTACGAGTATATATGCATGTGGCTATATATAGCCAAAGCTATAGCTATCGCGTCTCCCAAACGTCCCGCACGCAAATTATTGTTGCAATGAAACTTAAGCTGCTTAAACTTACCGGAACGCTTTCCTTTTGGCCAACCGATGATGGAGACATCATCGCCCGTGTTTAACCTGATTTGCGGGGGAGCGTTTGCTTCCCCTGCCTTCCGGGGGAGCAAAATTGAAAAGCTTAATGGATTACGAGTCAGAGATTAACTGGCTATTTAAAGGTCCACAGAAATCGACTGTGTTGCAAAACAAATCCCCGATAAATGGCAGCTAAATCTAAATCACTTGGGCAGAGGAAGTTCATGTTAACTTTCTAGTTTACGAGGAAAATCCCCAATTGGACACTGATTTTAAAAAAATGCATGGAATGGTAAAAAAAATACTTGACTTCAACTATTTCCTCAACAACCCAAAAAAGAGGTTTATATATATATATTGAAGATCTTTCCTAAGACAGCTATGTGATTTAGAAGTCCAGAGCAGAAGAAACAAGAGAGAACGCTATCAGATACCCGTTACTCAGCTAAAGGGAGTGCAAGGGAGAAAGAGATATACAACTTTGAACGCGCATAGCTTTTTAACGAATGGTCCGGATTTGGAAATTTTCTTCTACATTTCGATAGGAATTAATAAGGACAAAAAATTGCATTTATACTTCATCGAAATATTTAAAGATGTGGGCGCCAGACACACGAAAAGACCCCTTTTAAGACCCCTTGTGTGAAATAAGGTTGGCAGCAGTATAAAACAAGAGAGAACGCTATATTCGGGTGCCCCGACTATGAGATACCCGTTACTCAGCTAAAGCGAGTGCGAGGGAGATGGAGATATAAACTTTGATCAGCCATAACTTTTTAACGAATGCTCCGATTTAAAAAATTTCTTCTACATTTCGATAGGTATTGATAAGCAAAACAAAACTGCATTTTTACTTTTCCGAAATATTTAAATTTTGTAAAATCGTTATTTAGCGAAAGTGGGCGTTAGAGGGGACGTGGCACCTTTTTGAAACAAACTTGCGCTGCGTAGGAACTCCAAGAATCTGCATGCAAAATATCAATCCTCTAGCTTTTATAGCTTCCGAGATCTCAGCGTTCATACGGACGGACAGACAGACGGACAGACGGACAGACAGACATGGCTATATCGACTCGGCTAGTGACCCTGATCAAGAATATATATATTTTATTGGGTCGGAAATGCTTCCTTCTAGCTGTTACATACTTTTGCACGAATACAATATACCCTTTTACTCTACGAGTAACGGGTATAAGAAAAGTTTGTTTTACGAAAACCGACTATCGATGAGCCAAGTAACGTATTCACAAAACTATCTAGTAGGCTTTTGCTTTTAACTTCAAGCTGACTGCATAAAAAGTAGGCCTTTTACTTTACCTTCTAACCGACATTTGCACATTCGTCTTCGCAGAGTCAAGTCGACAGCTTGAAAATGATCCAAATTTTGCTTTTCATGGCTGGACCAATGATCGTGGCCCTGATCTACTTTTTGTTCAATCTGCCGTCGGTCCGCAACAAGAGCCGCGAGTTCAATCGCATTACAGAGGTTCTTGTCCTGGAGGAGTGGATCAAGGAAATGATTGAAGCTGGCCGAGAGCAAAACCCCTATGACGATCAGCTGGTGGCTTTGGGCCACCAGTTATTGGCCAACTTCCGAGTGGACGTGATTGACCAGTTCAAGAGAGAAGCTGGAAGGTAATCCCGGCCAAACGGTACGTTATCGTTATTCCACATTTCTGTGCCTGACATTATCTATTAATCTGAATATATCAGCAAATAGATGGAACATTGGAGTCGCATCTCGGACATCGATTTGTTCCCAGCCCAGGAACCGACTCCTTGAGGTAGCACCCTTCCATCCAGCTGTTTGATTCGCCGATTAAATACAAAAAAACTCCTGTTACATAATATTATGAATTAAATAATAATTATTCCACAAACTGGTTGGTTTTTGAATTGTTAAAAATTCAGCAGAAAATTTAAGCAATAGACGGAACGATCGGAAAATAAATGGGAATATAATACGAAATAAATTATTGCTTCGTTGGTTTTTTATTGTATTCTCTTCTACTCTGGGATATGACTCTTTTTAAATATTTCCGAATTTCGATTTTAATTTGATCAATATTGAACTACTATATCATATAGCTGCCATAGGAACGATCGGAAAATTAATGGGAATATAATATGAAATAAATTGTTGCTTCGTTGGTCTTTATTGTATTCTCTTCTACTCTGGAATATGACTCTTTTTAAATGTTTTCTAATTTCGATTTTAATTTGATCAATATCGAACTACTATATCATATAGCTGCCATAGGAACGATCGGAAAATTAGTGATTAATAGGAATTATTTGCAAGGGTATATAAGCTTCGGCTGGCCGAAGCTAGCTTCCTTTCTTGTTGTTTTTGAAAAACTTTTGAATCTGACTTTTTACAATAACGCGCCATACACCAAAATTTGGGAAATCTCAAGAGATCATTAGAGCCGTTTTTGAGAAAAATAAAGAAAAGCTAAAAATAACCTTAAACAAAAAATGGTTTTGTGCATAACTTTTTAGCTATTGCATATACATAAATCGTGCTAAGAAGGCGTTTATTGTACTTCTTTACCTTACCTTTAATTTGAGGTAAAGCACAAGTCTGTAGCTTAGGTATTTCGCAAGTTATGGGCATACAAAATTCAGCCATTTATAGATGTTTTTCCGCTAAACTAGCGAGTTTTTCCAAAAGTGGTGGAACTAAAGTTTTTTATATCGAGCTGTTGAACAATTTATCAAATTTTCAGGACTTTAAAACCATGTTTTGGGACACACAGACAAACTGACAAACAGAATTTAATTATACCCGTTACTCGTAGAGTAAAAGGGTATATTGTATTCGTGCAAAAGTATGTAACAGCTAGAAGGAGACGTTTCCGACCCCATAAAGTATATATATTCTTGATCAGGATCACTAGCCGAGTCGATCTAGCCATGTCCGTCTGTCCGTCTGTCTGTCTGTCCGCCTGTCCGTCTGTCCGTCCGTATGAACGCTGAGATCTCGGAAACTATAAAAGCTAGAAGATTGGCATTTGGCATGCAGATTCTAGGAGTTCCTACGCAGCGCAAGTTTATTTCAAAAAGGTGCCACGTCCCCTCTAACGCCCACAATAGCTAATATGCGATTTTAAAAATTTAAATATTTCGGAAAAGTAAAAATGCAGTTTTGTTGTGCTTATCAATACCTATCGAAATGTAGAAGAAATTTTTTAAACCATTCGTTAAAAAGTTAGGGCTCATCAAAGTTTATATATCCATTTCCCTCGCACTCCCTTTAGCTGAGTTACGTTTATTAGATAGTTGGGACACCAACCCGACTACAGCGTTCGCTCTCCCTTTAGCTGAGTGACGGGTATTAGATAGTCGGGACACCAACCCGACTATAGCGTTCTCTCTTGTTTTCATTTTGACTAGGCCCTGGCAAGTTTGTTTTCGGTATAACTTTTGAACGGAGCGTCCGATTTTGATATGACCCCTCATATTAAGCGCATTTTCAGTAGGAATACAACTAACGTAGTCCGGGGGGCCAATTATCCCCACCTGCCCCAACAGATCCAAATTTCTAAATTTTCACTTTTACACTTTCACCGCTCTCTCTCCTAAACCAATTGATTTTCTTGAGGTCTTGGTATGCAATCCTTTAAGTTTTAGCAATACCTTTAATTTGGTGTATTACTCATTACGATCGGACTATCACAGGAGATTTTCAATTTTGCGGCTATATAATAGTAGTCGCCTTCGCACACTGTCCTGGTGTCCTTCGTCACTACGTGTACTGCCGTTCACAGTGATACCCTTTTACTCTACGAGTAACGGGTGTAAAAAGGTTGTTTTGCAAAAACCGACTATCGATAAACCAAGTAACGTAACGTTATATTCACAAAATTATCTAGTAGGCTTTTGCTTTTCCCTTCAAGCTGACTGCATAAAAAGTAGGCCGTTGACTTTACTTTCTAACCAACATTTGCACATTCGTCTTCGCAGAGTCAAGTCGACAGGTTCAAAATGATTCAAATTTTGCTTTTCATGGCTGGACCAATGATCGTGGCCCTGATCTACTTTTTGTTCAATCTGCCGTCGGTCCGCAACAAGAGCCGCGAGTTCAATCGCATTACAGAGGTTCTTGTCCTGGAGGAGTGGATCAAGGAAATGATTGAAGCTGGCCGAGAGCAAAACCCCTATGACGATCAGCTGGTGGCTTTGGGCCACCAGTTATTGGCCAACTTCCGAGTGGACGTGATTGACCAGTTCAAGAGAGAAGCTGGAAGGTAATCCCGGCCAAACGGTACGTTATCGTTATTCCACATTTCTGTGCCTGACATTATCTATTAATCCGAATATATCAGCAAATAGATGGAACATTGGAGTCGCATCTCGGACATCGATTTGTTCCCAGCCCAGGAACCGACTCCTTGAGGTAGCACCCTTCCATCCAGCTGTTTAATTCGCCGAATAAATACAAAAAACTCTCCTGTTAAATAATATTATGAATTAAATGATAATTATTCCCCAAACTGTTCAGTTGTTAAATTGTTACAAATTCAGCAGAAAATTTAAGCCATAGAGGAAATGGTCCTAACGCTACAAGTAAAAACTTATATTTATTGGGTTCTTACTATCTTGAGAAAAACATTTTGGTCGCCGCTCGTGGGAATCGAACCTCTTACCTCACAGCTTGCAGTCAAACACTCTACTAACTGCGCCAGGGAAGCATCACGAGAGGCCCTGTACAAAGTACATTCACATTTTCTTCTCTTGGATTCTATGATTATACTCTTATTTAGCCATTTAAGTGTGTGTTAGTTTACCCAAATCCTAAATTGGAATAAAATATATGTATTCTTAAGTTAAAAAAAATAAAAAGAGGCAAAAAATGTCCGCCTCGACGTGGGATTGAACACACGCTTCCGAATATAAGCGTACAAAACAAATAATCCGCTCGTATTAAAACCCTAGGCTACCAATTGGCCCAATTTCCTAAAAAGTAAGACGATTTTTTCGTAGTTTCAAAGAAAAATTTTTAAATAACAGAACATTTTTCTAAAAGTGGATAACGAGAGGAGTTGATCTAATCAGGATAAGTTTTTGTTATTATTTAGAAAAATATTTCTGAAAAATAGAAATTTTTTCTGAATTTCAAGGCGATTTTCAAAGTATGGCGATTTTCTACAATTTAGGGCGATTTTTTTCTGAGTGTACGCGAACTAGTATAAAAACTGAGATTTAAGCTATCGGGCTGAAAGTTTTCCAAAAGTCTTCTTTTATTGCAGGTAGTATATAAGTCGCAACCGATAGGAAACCCATAGAAAAGATCATAAAAAAAAAGTTTAAAAATTCTAGCTTCGGTGTTTTAATACCTATTACCTCTAGATTTAAGGGTATATTTATTTGTTCAAAAGTATGTCTGGAGTTTTCGACTTAAATTTATTTCTGATCGGATCACTAGATCATTTATGTCTGTCTGTCTCTCTCCGTCTTCCGTCCGTATGAACTGAGATCTGGGAATATAATAGCTAGATGATTTATTTACATGAAATTCTTGGGTTCCTCCCGTATGTTGTTCAAAAGTCCACGTCCCTCTTGAAATCCTTATATACATTTTAAATTTGAATATTTCGGAAAAGTAAAATTCATGTTTTGTTGTCTTATTCCTATCGAAAGGAAATTTTTTAATGCCATTCTAGTTATGTCATAAAGTTTTTATCCATCTTCTTAGCCTTTATTAATAGTTGGGCAAAGACTTATGTTCTCTTGTTTAAGAAATATTATCCCTCTACTTTTAGGACTATTATTCTTTTAATATTGATTGTACCTGTTCTGAGGTATGGAATCCACAATATTATACCAACAGATTTAATAGAATCTGTTCATAAAACAATTTTTAATATTTGCTTTGCCAACCTTATTGGGTCCTGTCGGCCTTCCACCTTTTTGTCCAGCTAAAACTGATTGACCTAAACACTTTAAAACACCGCAGATTTTGTAACGGTGTAATTTTATCACACTGCTTAGGGTGCGTGTATTCTCCAACTCTGTTGAGAGATTCAATATTCATCCCTCAAGATACACTCGTGCCTTCCGTCTATCCGTCTACCAATTGTGAGATCTAATTTTTCCTTCTGAACCATTCCGTGTTTTATGTTCTAATTATAATTTACTTATCAATGTATATCTTTTGATCTTCTACTGATTTTATATCCTCCCAAATTTATTGTTACCTCGAGTTTTGAATTAAATTGTATCAAAATCGGACGACTATATCATATGGCTGTCATAGAAACGATCGGAAAATAAATGGGAATATAATAGGAAATAAATTATTGCTACGTTGGTTTTTATTGTATTCTCTTCTACTCTGGGATATGACTCTTTTTAAATATTTCCGAATTTCGATTTTAATTTTATCGAAATCGAACTGCTATATCATATATCTGCCATAGGAACGATCGGAAATTTAATTAAAAATAAAAGGAAACTTCGTTACGATGATTTGTTTAAGGATCTAATCGTTGCATATTTATTGACATTTTTCAGGCGGCATAATTGATCTAATGGTCTTAGGTTCTCTACAGAAATCCTGGTTTGGCCGATGACTGATGATTACGATGATTGGCCGTCAGCTGGTAAAGTTTCGTCAGCATTTTATCCGCCTCAGACATGTTCATGGCAAACACTTGGACCATTCCCGACTCGTAAAGCCGAGCTGACACTCCGGGCAGTTCCTTATCCACATAGTAGACGAATTGCTTCTCACTAAGAATTGGTTCTGTGGAGAGGGAGCAGGTCTCACTAAATTCTTTCAAGGAAACCCTCCAGGGATAGTTGGCTACGGAGCAGAGGCGTAGATGCAAGAGATTATGGGAGGGTTCGGCCTCGAAGTTCACCTTTCCCCAAGTCTTGGCCATGATATCGCGTTGGGTCTCGGCCAGCATGGCATTACTTCTTCCGTTGAGAATCATCACGGTGCCGTTGGACCAGATCCAGCCTATCTGGTTAGCCTCATATCGCACCTCGATAACGTCTCTCTCGCTATGGTAAACAGCGTTCAACAAACTCCTTACAGCTATTTGGAGATGTAAGTTTCTGTTCATTTGTAAAGTGCAGAACGTTTTGCAATAGTTCATTTTAATGGGCAAGCGCAGGCCCTCGACCTTACGTTTGGGGGGACGCCTCAGGATCCTGATCTTCTGGCGGCACTGGTCCAGATGATCTGATAAGGGCGGAAGCGGCAAAATTCCCTTCAGATGCTCCGACGTGTTGGAGCCATATTTTTGGTTCCACTTCGAGTGGAGTACTTTGGCTTGGGGATTTTTATATTCCGTCATGCTTAGGTCGACGATATCCTCGAAGTCCTCGAAGCTAGGGAAGCTTATCTCGGTTTCTGTAGATGCTGCCTTGATGCGTTCCTCGTTGAAAATGAATTGGAATTGCTGGGAAACGGTCTCACTACATAGCTGTAGCCAATCCTGGCTGGCTGCTTCATCCTGGGGCTTTGGCGGTAAGTACGGCGGTACTGATCCAATATCTTTGACCTCAAGAATAATCGGACGTTCTGGTCTGAGCTCATCCAGTGGAACTTCTTCTTGAAATGGCTCTACAACGTTCATCACTGGAGTGTCCTCTTCGGTTAGCGGCTCCATTTCATCGTGCATCGGTTCCACTGCATCAATTTCACGAGGTTCCACTTCAAGTGCCGTAGGAGGCATCCTTTTTCGATCTTGCTTCACCTGCGCGGTATGAACATTTTTGGGCTTGAGCAGCTCAAAGAGGACGTCATGATTTTTTTCGTGGTCTCTGGCTAAGCTCAATAGAAAATCAAATTCTTCTATATCACTCAGAGGATCGTTGAGCCCTTCCGATTTGATCCAATCCTTCAAGGCCTGCTCTTCTTCAACGCCGATAGTCATGTGATCGAAGGCGAATTTTTCGTCGTGGAAATTGCGGTGCTGCTTGGTATCATTATTAAATGTTCTGTCCATGTCCCATTGGATAAGCGCTTCCGCCGGATTTATTTCTTGGGGCTCAACTTTTTTCGACGCAGAGTCCACGGACGTCCGACATTCCACTACTTTTGGAGGTGGAGACTTCGGTCTTTTCTGATTTGCCATACAACACAAGGGCCACTCCGCTTCTGAGGGCGGAACCAAGCCCTCCTTCAACTTCTTGTAAATCCCCCAGATATCCTCCGACGAAGGCAGGTTCCTCCAGTCTGGCTCCACCTGCGGCGGTGGCTCTATATTGACGGGAGATTTTGTCGCAGAACTCTCCTCGGTGCCAAAATCCAAAACGACATCGCCATAACGAAACTTTGAGGGCAGCTCTTCAATCGGGGCACTAAAATGGTTATCAAAATGTGTAATTCTTTACCAAATTTATTGCACATGACTTACCAGGACGGTAAGAAGGTTTTCCGACTGGTTGAGGGTTCTTCTTTTCTTTCCTCCAACTCAAGCTCCTTGAGCATCTCCTCGCTAAACAATTGCTTCATAAACTCCTCGTCCACATCAGAGTCTGAGTCTGCTTTCGACTGTGCGGGAAAAACTATACTTTATTCAACTCTAACGTATGTTTAAAAATAACTGCATTCAAATTACAACTCTTTTCCGATCAAATAAAAACACCTCTTAGCGAGGTAACAAACTAGTGACGATCGCACCTTCAACATACAAAAGTTCTGATTTCAACAGTTGTGACGAACAATTATTACACTCGTTCGGCCCCCCCTTTTAAACTATTCCAGCCGTTTTCCCTTCACAGCCGTTTTCTATTGCAGCGTGCCGAATGCGAAAATTGTAGAAAGTGTATTTAATGACGAGTGTAATAATTTTTCAAAATATCTTTAAAACGAGGTATAGTGCAAGTCTGTAGCTTTAGTGATACATAAGTTACAGCCTTCCAAAATTTTGCTATTTATAGCTGTTTTCCCGCTAAACTAGTAGTTATATAGTAGTCGCCTTCGCACACTCTCCTGGTGCGCTTCGTCACTACGTGGACTGCCGTCCACAGTGATTGGCAGAATAACTCTTTGAGAATGTGTTTTGAAAGTTTCACAAAAAAATACGAGCTATTTCGGAACTTATGCCAGGATAACGACACCCACCATTCATGTGCAGTAGATATATTTGATTACTTTAAATGCGTTTTTCTCGAAACCATGTTTTCCTCAGCTGCGGATCGCCTATCTCGAAAAGTAATGCTTTATGTAGAAATTTGTACGTTTAACTATTTTTGTTAGGCAAAAACCAAAAAAAAATATGAAACAAATTGATTTTTGACTTTGAAAGAGTGCCACAACCAGAGTTTTTGAGATATTCTATGTTAGTTAGGTTCAGAAAGTTTCTACATTATTTCTTAACAAAATGCTAAAAAGTTTCGATATTTCAACTATAGTCCTTACCTTCCTGGGTGCATTTGAAATCCCGCGGATGGGCTCAGAACTCTCCTCGGAGCCAAAATCCATAACGACATCGCCATAACGAATCTTGGAGGGCAGCGGTTCTTCAATCGGGGCACTAAAATGGTTATCAAAATGTGTAATTCCTTACCAAATTTATTGCACATTACTTACCAGGATGGTAAGGAGGTTTTCTGTCGCGCTGCCTTGGCGATCTTTTTCTTTTCACTCTTGGGTTTCATGACGACTACTTCTGCTTTCGACGGACGTATGCGAGAAAATAAATTATCAGACGTCAGATTTCCTTACTTTTCAACAGTGTTGCTGCGTTACCAGTTGTCAGTTGATTTAACTTATCGGAGGAGTTGTAATTTAAATGCAGTTTTTAAACATGCGTTAGAGTTTAATTTCTACTGGTGTGCTTCGTCACTACGTGGACTGCCGTCCACAGTGATACCCTTTTACTCTACGCGTAAGGGTAAAAAGTTTGTGTTGCAAAACCCGACTATCGATAAACCAAGTAACGTAACGTAATATTCACAAAACTATCTAGTAGGCTTTTGCTTTTCCCTTCAAGCTGACTGCATAAAAAGTAGGCCGTTAACTTTAGTTTCTAACCGACATTTGCACATTCGTCTTCGCAGAGTCAAGTCGACAGCTTGAAAATGATCCAAATTTTGCTTTTCATGGCTGGACCAATGATCGTGGCCCTGATCTACTTTTTGTTCAATCTGCCGTCGGTCCGCAACAAGAGCCGCGAGTTCAATCGCATTACAGAGGTTCTTGTCCTGGAGGAGTGGATCAAGGAAATGATTGAAGCTGGCCGAGAGCAAAACCCCTATGACGATCAGCTGGTGGCTTTGGGCCACCAGTTATTGGCCAACTTCCGAGTGGACGTGATTGACCAGTTCAAGAGAGAAGCTGGAAGGTAATCCCGGCCAAACGGTACGTTATCGTTATTCCACATTTCTGTGCCTGACATTATCTATTAATCCGAATATATCAGCAAATAGATGGAACATTGGAGTCGCATCTCGGACATCGATTTGTTCCCAGCCCAGGAACCGACTCCTTGAGGTAGCACCCTTCCATCCAGCTGTTTAATTCGCCGATTAAATACAAAAAACTCTCCTGTTAAATAATATTATGAATTAAATGATAATTATTCCCCAAACTGTTCAGTTGTTAAATTGTTACAAATTCAGCAGAAAATTTAAGCCATAGAGGAAATGGTCCTAACGCTACAAGTAAAAACTTATATTTATTGGGTTCTTACTATCTTGAGAAAAACATTTTGGTCGCCGCTCGTGGGAATCGAACCTCTTACCTCACAGCTTGCAGTCAAACACTCTACTAACTGCGCCAGGGAAGCATCACGAGAGGCCCTGTACAAAGTACATTCACATTTTCTTCTCTTGGATTCTATGATTATACTCTTATTTAGCCATTTAAGTGTGTGTTAGTTTACCCAAATCCTAAATTGGAATAAAATATATGTATTCTTAAGTTAAAAAAAATAAAAAGAGGCAAAAAATGTCCGCCTCGACGTGGGATTGAACACACGCTTCCGAATATAAGCGTACAAAACAAATAATCCGCTCGTATTAAAACCCTAGGCTACCAATTGGCCCAATTTCCTAAAAAGTAAGACGATTTTTTCGTAGTTTCAAAGAAAAATTTTTAAATAACAGAACATTTTTCTAAAAGTGGATAACGAGAGGAGTTGATCTAATCAGGATAAGTTTTTGTTATTATTTAGAAAAATATTTCTGAAAAATAGAAATTTTTTCTGAATTTCAAGGCGATTTTCAAAGTATGGCGATTTTCTACAATTTAGGGCGATTTTTTTCTGAGTGTACGCGAACTAGTATAAAAACTGAGATTTAAGCTATCGGGATGAAAGTTTTCCAAAAGTCTTCTTTTATTGCAGGTAGTATATAAGTCGCAACCGATAGGAAACCCATAGAAAAGATCGGAAAAAAAACGTTTAAAAATTCTAGCTTCGGTGTTTTAAGAAATATTACCTTCTACTTTTAGGAATATTATTTTTTTAATATTTCTGAGTTTTGAATTAAATTGTATCAAAATCGGACGACTATATCATATGGCTGTCATAGAAACGATCGGAAAATAAATGGGAATATAATAGCTATCACTGAATTATTCAAAATGTAAAACAATGTCGTTCTCCCGTACTGCTGCCCACACAACCGCGTACACTCTTGGAAACTCCTTATTGGAGCGTGTGGAGAAAATTAATGATCTTGGTGTCTTGTTCGATCAAAAACTCTGTTTTAATAGCCATATCTCAGTTATAGTCACTAAAGCTACCGGCGTCTTAGCCTTTATTAAGCGTTGGGCAAAAGAGTTTAATGATCCGTATACAACTAAATCGCTATACGTAAGCCTAGTTCGCCCAATATTGGAGTACTGTTCTGAGGTATGGAATCCACAATATGTATACCAACAGAATTTAATAGAATCTGTTCAAAAACAATTTTTAATATTTGCTTTGCGCAACCTTAATTGGGATCCTGATCGGCACTTACCACCTTATTTGTCCAGGCTAAAACTGATTGACCTAAACACTTTAAAACACCGCAGATTTTGTAACGGTGTAATATTTATACACAAACTGCTTAGCGGTGCGGTGTATTCTCCAACTCTGTTGAGAGATATCAATATTGCAGTCCCCTCAAGATACACTCGTGCCTTCCGTCCTATCCGTCTACCAATTGTGAGATCTAATTTTTCCCTTCATGAACCATTCCGTGTTTTATGTTCTAATTATAATTTAGCTTATCAATGTATATCTTTTGAGTCTTCTACTGATTTTATATCCTCCCAAATTTATTGTTACCTCGATTCACTAAACGTATAAATGTATAAATTGTTAAGTTGTTAAGTTAGCTGTCCATAGTTAACTATAAGCCAAATAAATAAAAAATAAATACAAAAATAAATTATTGCTACGTTGGTTTTTATTGTATTCTCTTCTACTCTGGGATATGACTCTTTTTAAATATTTCCGAATTTCGATTTTAATTTTATCGAAATCGAACTGCTATATCATATATCTGCCATAGGAACGATCGGAAATTTAATTAAAAATAAAAGGAAACTTCGTTACGATGATTTGTTTAAGGATCTAATCGTTGCATATTTATTGACATTTTTCAGGCGGCATAATTGATCTAATGGTCTTAGGTTCTCTACAGAAATCCTGGTTTGGCCGATGACTGATGATTACGATGATTGGCCGTCAGCTGGTAAAGTTTCGTCAGCATTTTATCCGCCTCAGACATGTTCATGGCAAACACTTGGACCATTCCCGACTCGTAAAGCCGAGCTGACACTCCGGGCAGTTCCTTATCCACATAGTAGACGAATTGCTTCTCACTATGAATTGGTTCTGTGGAGAGGGAGCAGGTCTCACTAAATTCTGTCAAGGAAACCCTCCAGGGATAGTTGGCTACGGAGCAGAGGCGTAGATGCAAGAGATTATGGGAGGGTTCGGCCTCGAAGTTCACCTTTCCCCAAGTCTTGGCCATGATATCGCGTTGGGTCTCGGCCAGCATGGCATTACTTCTTCCGTTGAGAATCATCACGGTGCCGTTGGACCAGATCCAGCCTATCTGGTTAGCCTCATATCGCACCTCGATAACGTCTCTCTCGCTATGGTAAACAGCGTTCAACAAACTCCTTACAGCTATTTGGAGATGTAAGTTTCTGTTCATTTGTAAAGTGCAGAACGTTTTGCAATAGTTCATTTTAATGGGCAAGCGCAGGCCCTCGACCTTACGTTTGGGGGGACGCCTCAGGATCCTGATCTTCTGGCGGCACTGGTCCAGATGATCTGATAAGGGCGGAAGCGGCAAAATTCCCTTCAGATGCTCCGACGTGTTGGAGCCATATTTTTGGTTCCACTTCGAGTGGAGTACTTTGGCTTGGGGATTTTTATATTCCGTCATGCTTAGGTCGACGATATCCTCGAAGTCCTCGAAGCTAGGGAAGCTTATCTCGGTTTCTGTAGATGCTGCCTTGATGCGTTCCTCGTTGAAAATGAATTGGAATTGATGGGAAACGGTCTCACTACATAGCTGTAGCCAATCCTGGCTGGCTGCTTCATCCTGGGGCTTTGGCGGTAAGTACGGCGGTACTGATCCAATATCTTTGACCTCAAGAATAATCGGACGTTCTGGTCTGAGCTCATCCAGTGGAACTTCTTCTTGAAATGGCTCTACAACGTTCATCACTGGAGTGTCCTCTTCGGTTAGCGGCTCCACTTCATCGTGCATCGGTTCCACTGCATCAAGTGCCGTAGGAGGCATCCTTTTTCGATCTTGCTTCACCTGCGCGGTATGAACATTTTTGGGCTTGAGCAGCTCAAAGAGGACGTCATGATTTTTTTCGTGGTCTCTGGCTAAGCTCAATAGAAAATCAAATTCTTCTATATCACTCAGAGGATCGTTGAGCCCTTCCGATTTGATCCAATCCTTCAAGGCCTGCTCTTCTTCAACGCCGATAGTCATGTGATCGAAGGCGAATTTTTCGTCGTGGAAATTGCGGTGCTGCTTGGTATCATTATTAAATGTTCTGTCCATGTCCCATTGGATAAGCGCTTCCGCCGGATTTATTTCTTGGGGCTCAACTTTTTTCGACGCAGAGTCCACGGACGTCCGACATTCCACTACTTTTGGAGGTGGAGACTTCGGTCTTTTCTGATTTGCCATACAACACAAGGGCCACTCCGCTTCTGAGGGCGGAACCAAGCCCTCCTTCAACTTCTTGTAAATCCCCCAGATATCCTCCGACGAAGGCAGGTTCCTCCAGTCTGGCTCCACCTGCGGCGGTGGCTCTATATTGACGGGAGATTTTGTCGCAGAACTCTCCTCGGTGCCAAAATCCAAAACGACATCGCCATAACGAAACTTTGAGGGCAGCTCTTCAATCGGGGCACTAAAATGGTTATCAAAATGTGTAATTCTTTACCAAATTTATTGCACATGACTTACCAGGACGGTAAGAAGGTTTTCCGACTGGTTGATTGGTTGGTTCTTTCCTCCAACTCAAGCTCCTTGAGCATCTCCTCGCTAAACAATTGCTTCATAAACTCCTCGTCCACATCAGAGTCTGAGTCTGCTTTCGACTGTGCGGGAAAAACTATACTTTATTCAACTCTAACGTATGTTTAAAAATAACTGCATTCAAATTACAACTCTTTTCCGATCAAATAAAAACACCTCTTAGCGAGGTAACAAACTAGTGACGATCGCACCTTCAACATACAAAAGTTCTGATTTCAACAGTTGTGACGAACAATTATTACACTCGTTCGGCCCCCCCTTTTAAACTATTCCAGCCGTTTTCCCTTCACAGCCGTTTTCTATTGCAGCGTGCCGAATGCGAAAATTGTAGAAAGTGTATTTAATGACGAGTGTAATAATTTTTCAAAATATCTTTAAAACGAGGTATAGTGCAAGTCTGTAGCTTTAGTGATACATAAGTTACAGCCTTCCAAAATTTTGCTATTTATAGCTGTTTTCCCGCTAAACTAGTAGTTATATGTTAGTCGCCTTCGCACACTCTCCTGGTGCGCTTCGTCACTACGTGGACTGCCGTCCACAGTGATTGGCAGAATAACTCTTTGAGAATGTGTTTTGAAAGTTTCACAAAAAAATACGAGCTATTTCGGAACTTATGCCAGGATAACGACACCCACCATTCATGTGCAGTAGATATATTTGATTACTTTAAATGCGTTTTTCTCGAAACCATGTTTTCCTCAGTTGCGGATCGCCTATCTCGAAAAGTAATGCTTTATGTAGAAATTTGTACGTTTAACTATTTTTGTTAGGCAAAAACCA